>ML682090.1:1506137-1938305 GCA_007922195.1 Podocnemis expansa
CCTCCTGAGTGGTCTCCCCCAGCTGAGTGTTGCCCCCCCATCCCCCCTCCTGAGTGGTCTTCTCCACCCTGAGTCTTCTCCCCCACTGCTCCCCCCACCCTGAGTGGTTTCCCCCACCGCTCCCCCTAACCTGAGTGCTCCCCGCACCCTGTCTTCTCCCCCCACTTCCCCCACAAGTGGTTTCCCCCACCCCGGCTCCCCCCCCACTCCTTCCCACCTTCCACCACCCTAAGTGCTCCCCCCACCCAGAGTCTTCTCCCCCACGGCTCCTTCCATCCTGACTTTTCCCCACCGCTCCCCTCACCCTGAGTGCTCTCCCCCATCCTGAGTGCTCCCCCCACCACTCCCCCCACCCTGCAGTCTCTCCTCCCCCCCTGCCCCTTCCCCTCCCCCTGGGATTATGGCCATGGTAGTGAACCCCTGGCAGGAGGAGCTCCCCGGGGGCCCACCAGGCGCCCAGCCCCCGCCGGGCTTGCCCTGCGCTCCAGAGCCGGGGGTCGCCCCCCCACCAGCAGGCCCCCCGAAGGGCGTGGGGGCGGGGGCCGCGGCAGGCCCAGCAGCACAGGAGGCGGGGGAGAAGGGGGGCGCCCCGCCGAGCGTGGACTGCATGGTGTGCGGGGACAAGTCGAGCGGCAAACACTACGGCCAGTTCACCTGCGAGGGCTGCAAGAGCTTCTTCAAGCGCTCGGTGCGCCGCAACCTCAGCTATACGTGCCGCAGCAACCGTGAGTGCCCCATCGACCAGCACCACCGCAACCAGTGCCAGTACTGCCGCCTCAAGAAGTGCCTCAAGGTCGGCATGCGCCGGGAAGGTGAGTCCTACCCGGCTGGCCCGCTTCCCGGGCTTTCGGGGTCCTCTCGGCTTCCTTTCCTGCCTTGTGGCCTGCCTCTCCTCTGCCTTCCCTTCCCCTCGCTCTTTGCTGGCTTCTCTGTGGGTGTTGTGTGTGCTCCCTGCCTGCCTGGTGTCCCTCTCTCCCTCCCTCTCTTCTTTCTTTCTTTCCCAGAAAGAAAGAGGGAGGAGTGGGAAAGAGGAACTGGGAACAGAACAGGGGAGAAAGAAAGGGTGAAACTTTTTCTTTCTCTCCCCCCATCCCTATTTCTTGCTCTCATTCTAAAGGGGGAGGGATGAAAAAGAGGCAAGAAAGCTGTTCTCCCTCTTCAACGAGTCTGAGGAAGTGGGATTTTCTCCCACAAAAGCTCCTGCAATAAATAAATGTGTTAGTCTTTAAGCGCCACAAGACTCCTTGCTTTTTTCACTTTATTAGACTAACACGGCTGCCCCTTTGGAACGTCTTCTTTTCTTGGCGCCCTTTTTCTCGCTATCAAATTTCTTCACGCTTTTCTGTGTTGCTACCATTTTCTCTTTTCGGCCGCTTTCTCTTTTGCCGGTACTTTTCTTTTCTTCCGTCTCTTTCACCATAAATCTTTCTTCCCTTCTCCTCCTTTGCTCTGGCCATCTCTTTGCTGTTTTCCCTTTCCCCAGCTGTCTCTAATGACCTTTTCTTGCTTGTTTGCTTTCTGTGCTCTCTAGACAGGATGCCCAGCTCGGCATTCCTCATCCACAAGCTGCCTTGTGTTCCCTTTAATGTGCTCTCTTCTTAAGATGCTTGCCACCCCCTGTCGCCCAAAGCCCTAGCCGGGGGGTTGTCCTTCTGTAGCTGGAGTTTGTAGTTGCTCCACAGTTGGTTTAGGGCCTCAGGATGCTCTTAACAACACACTCACTCCCATACGCTCCCATGGCCAGGAGAATTCCGGATCCCGTTTCTTAACAGATAATCAGGGTAAACTGGAAGCCTGCAGGCTAGAAATGCATCAGGATGGGTTTTGTCATGTTCTGACCACATCTCTGTTTTATTTGCTGATCCACTGCCTTTCCTGTTTCATGTAGATATTTGGTTTTTTTTCACATGAAGGGCAAACTTCACATATATAATGCAGAGCAAATATCAGGGAACCTTCACTCCACCGAATCAACCATTTGCCAGCACTTGGCTGAAATTTCTGATCTACACAAAAATCAGATGGTTTTGTCCTCTTTGCAAGTCCCAAATACACCCATCATTTGTCTTAAACAGTCCTACACACGGATTCCCCGGTGTTTTCTCTTGTACTTCCCATTTGGTCCTAAGAAAGTGAAGCCTGACTATTTTTTGTTTGCTTGTTTTTTAATAAAAGTGAAAGGAGAACCCTTAAAAGGCTACATTTCCCCAAGTCCCCGTACTCATAGGTTACAACAAAAGGGTCGTGGGAAACAGCCATAATTCCTATTTACCTTGTCTATCTGATCACTGAAATTGATCCTTTGAACTAGCGAACCTTTACTTTCTCTTGGGTTTTTAAATAGCGTTTGAGTTTGAAGTTGATTTCTCTACAGAGGCAGGAATTTTCACTGGGCCTGTATGCATTTTATTAAAAACAAGATAGGCAGTGAAAGCCAGTAAGAATAAAAAATATTCTTTAAAAGAAATACATAGAATATGGATACAAAAAGGGAGGGGGGAGGCCAAAGTTGATTACTCTGAATTTCACCCTCCTAGCATTAGCCATTACCAGTAATTAAAATTAAGCTGGAATTTAATCGCAATGTAACGTGCATGGCTTTTAAATGAATACATTGAGTAGAAACCACAGCGCAACTGGTATACATGTAGCACCTCTCATCAAATCTCAAAGCCCCTGAGAAATTTTTTTTTATGATGTTTGCATGAATGTCACAGACACATATATTCATAGTGCGGAATAACTTCCTTACATAGTAACAATTAAGGGTCCATGCTAATTCAGTGGGAATCACATTACGTTTGAATCTTTTCACAGATGACCAGCATTTCAATCCGGTTATTAAAGCTCCTGTACATTTAATTTACTGACTTAAGGAGCGACTTGGAAAAAGTGGCAAAGTTTTTCTCCCATAATGTCTCCTTTGGGACAATTGTAAGCAAACATCAAAGCAAGCTCCAGAATAAAGATTTTTCTTTGAAATCTTTGCCCCCTCCCTTTCTGTGAACATACCTGGCAATTTGGCTGCAATATGGCATTAATCTTCTTTTGGTGAGATGATTACTGAAAATCCTACTATGCTAACAGCAGATCTTAGGAACTCTTAGCCAAAAGACCATTCAAATCACTGGCATAAAAGCCTTCTGATTTTTACATGATGCAGCTCGGGGTTGCCGTAGCTCAGTCTCTTTCCTTCTCTCTTTTTTTTTTTTCTTTAGTTATGTTTGTTCATTTCATCAGTAAGCCCTCTGTCAAACCTTGTGATTAGTTGATTTCAGATCACCATGGGCATGTCTCTGAGCAAAGGAAGTTAGAAAGGGGAATGTTTTATTTCTATTATTTGTTTTACCGAGCCCCCTATAACACAATTTGCCATGATGATGGGCAATGGCAAAATGTTTGGTAAGAGAGTTTGATATGGCAAAAGTTCTTGCAATCTGGGGTCATGTTCACACCCAGAAACTTCTGCCCTAAAAGACAGCTCTTTAAAATAAAACTGATGTTCTAGCTGTGGATAGGCAGGATCCACCGGCTAATGTAAAAAGGCGCCTGCAGTCCCTGTCCCCTGCAACATACAGTAGACAGATTCTCTCCTTGTGTAAACTGATATGGCTTGGCTGAAATTAACAGGAGCTGAGGATTTGACAAAAAGTCTATTTATTAAAAAAGGGGTGGGGGTGGGGGGAGCAGGTCAGGAAACCCAGATATGTATCTTAACTGAACTGCTGAGCTAAACATCATGTTTTAGCTATAAAATCATGTCCATCATATTGCCTACACAGCACTAGATAGCATAAGAAGAAAATTGCTGGCCTCTTTCACTGACAAACATGTGGCTCCATAGCCCAGCTTAAGGTGAGCTTAGATCAGTAGGGTTGTGGTTGAGTGGACATTACTCTTTTTGCCATTACTCAACATTTGAAACAACCTCTATACTGAAAGATTCAAAAGCATGTGTAACTGGCTCTCCTCCCTATATTCCTTTTAGTTTTTTAACATCCAATTTACTCAGCATTTTATTACGGGTAAATATTTATGTTGGCAAGCAAGCTTCAACTATTAGGTAGAAATAAAGGAAGACATCTATCTACTTGTCTTTTTCTGATTATGTAATGACATATTATATAGTTTCTTCCATACCTGTTTAAACTTGGGATAATTTTTTGATTCAAAGGATTTCAAGAGCTGTTTGAATGATTCCCTTACTTCTATGCAGAACACAATTGAAATTATAAAGCGTAGGTTCAGTACTGGTATTTTAATTCTTTTCCATTTCTCATAGGCTGGGAATGATAACTGATGATACGAATTAGCCATGAAAGCCCACTTGAAAAAAACAAAACCAAATTTCCACCCAAATCTTCAAGTGCAGTTTACAAAAACTGGGCTCTGATGGTGAAATTCTAAAGTGTGTCCATGAGATATAAATGTAGAATTAAAATTTTATCTTACAAAGGATGTTTCTAATTGCCGTCCATTTCCATAGATCAAGAATGTTTAAGGGACGCTTAATTACAAATAGACATGTAAAAGTGTCTATTTCTTAGTCTTTAAAAGTGCCACCAGATTCCCTGTTTGTTTTGCTACACTAGACTAATACAGCTGCCCCTATGGAATTCATCTGGAGAGTAATTTAACTTGGATAGAAACAGGTCGAACAAGGACATGGGAATGGACCAATATGTGTTGATCTGCAGAACATTATGCTTTCATTTTTTAGTTTCATCAGTATTATTTCGCTGGGGTGAATTCACTCTGAATCGTAATGACAGTGAATGAATTTTCAATAGCTCTATTACCCGATCAATTTTCCACCAACAGAATAGTCTGAATATTTGCTTTTCTGCCCCTTGCGCTTAGCATCGGAAAGAGATCACATTTCATTCCCCGCAGATGAGGTCTTTTGTTAATTATTATAACAATTAGGAGAGATCCTCATTCAGTATTTAAAGACCTTGGTCACTTTTGGCGGGCAAACGAGTAGCAATCTACTAACCATTTCACTGAGGTTTAACTGCCCAGTTTAACGGATTTGCTATCAGGGTCATAAGGAAGGGCGATCCTCAGTAGTCCATGGTGATACTGTTAAATGTGTTTCTAAAGCATCTGCCCTACAGTATCAGGTTGATTTTACAGACACTTAGCCCACTAGTATTGCATTTAAGCAATTGTTTGGTCCAACATTTGACTTTTGCACAGAAAAAACAGGAATTTGCAGGAAGAAGATTTTTACAAAACCTGAGTCCAAATGAAATGTTTCTGTGATGTATTTGTTTGCTTAATTCCAAAGAGAATAGGAGTTATTTTTGATTTTTAATCAAGCAACCATTCTCTTGTTTTGCTGGCTTCCCCTTTCCAAGGCCTGAAAGCAAAATTAACCAGACACAAGTGACACTGGAAAGTCCATTATTGTCACTGTCCCAAAAAGCAAAATAGAAAATCACAAATCTCTCTTGTTTACCAATAATTGATGGACTAGAATTTTAAAATATGCTGGAAATTTATTGAGATGCATGGGTGAGAATCTGGAAGCTTTATGGAGGTTCCTAAATGGGAAGTGAACTCTTTTGAAAAGTTGGTCCCTAAAGCATAGTTTGCAATATTGGGGGAGAGGGAGGAAAAGAAAGAGAGTCATTTATTTTAAAAATAAGTTTGTCTGATTTTTTTAAAAAAGTTTGATAGTGTCTATTTAGCCATTTGATTTTTTTAAAATAATAATAATTATTATTTTGGAATTAAAAAATCAACTTTTTTTTTTGATAACCAGTATTTTGTTTGCAGCCAGATTAGATACAATTCCCTCAGGGCCTAGAAAATACATGACAGAGTTTTTATTGAAATTGCTTGTCTTTTTCCGTTTTTAGTTGTCTCTCCTTTGTATTTTTAAAATTACTCACTGCTATAACCCCCTAAACTTCCACAGTATTTCACACCAAAAAGAAGGGTGCCTTCCTTGTTCTGAAGAGTTTCTGATCATAGAGCAATGTTTGGTTTTCTAAGCTAAACCCCCACCTCATCTACATTGTGATCTTAGTCTCACCTGGTGTAAACCCACTGCTTAACTCGGTAAAGTAACTCGTGATTTAGGCTGGTGCTGTTTGGATCAGAATCTGCCCTTTTGGGGGGTTTTGTGGAAGAAGCTGTCCACATTCTCCATATTCATTTCAAAGATGTATCTTCTTAGCTAAGTGGGCTCATTCTAAGAACTCAGAGATGGATGGCATTTTAAAATGTTACTTGCAACGCAGCAAACAGACGAATTTGGACGCTTTGGTACTCGTGGAACGTAGACGGTTAATCAGATACCGTAAACAGAACTCTGATGTACCCTGGTATTGTATGCAACACGGCTTGTATGCTACCTCCCAGGGCCAGGCATGTTGTTAGGCTTAATTTGTTAATGTCTCTGAGGCCCTTTTAGAAGCAAGGTCTTATAATAGTTTTAGGCAGCCGGTCTAAGATGTCATTGCTCCATTGAGCTGTCACAGTTGACACTAGCCGCAGATTCGCTCCACGGCAGAACAGTGTGTGTATTATTATTAATTATTATTATTCTTTATAATCCCCAAAGAGTGAAACTTTGGCAAGGGGAAGTACCCTTCTAAACCGAGGGGTAGATTTGCAGTGGACACATTTTGTCATCGCTCTATTGACTTCAGTGCCAGCTGCAGCCCGCTTCTCTTTCTGATGCCCCATATTGACAATTTACATGGGTTGAAGATTGGGCTGCAGAATGCCTAAATTTCTCTCGTCTCCTGCTCGCAGACTGGAAAAACCCAGCGCTAGGAATTCTTTCGCAGAGGAAAGGCAGTCTTTGACACAACATCTTGTGCGCCGAAACACAAATGCAATGATCCAGCAACTCTTATTCACTTGAGCTACATCATTGATTTGAATACAACTGCTCAGGCAAGTAAGGGTTGGGCGATCAGGCCCCTTGTTTTTGAGACAGTGGTGATAGAAAAACCGCTCATGTTTTCTTTAAACAACGTCCATCTTTTCCCGCCTACCTTACTCACAAGGCTTTATGGAGCAGCAGGTATGGGAAAACTTGACTGTGCTGCATGTGAGTATAGAAAAAATGCTTTTCAAGTACACTGGAAGGAAAGGCATGGGTTGTTTTCAGTCAATTCTGATTCCATGTCAACTCTCCATCTATCAATTCTGTGTTTCGCCTCTCAGTGAAACCTCTATCCTGCCCAATTTCTAAGTCACGCAGTGCCTCAGTAACAAGCATTTAATGAACTGTAGTTGTTTCCTGCAAGAATCTCTTCTATAGAAGCATTTTCTGATGTGTGTATGTAGCCTTTTTTGTACAAAAAACCCCAAGAACAAATCCCTTCTATTTGTTCTATCTAACGTCACAACATTATATGTAGCAGCTAGCTAGAGCCCCATCCTGTTCACAGAAAGGAGGGTTACGTTTTAAACCGAAGAGGATTCAGATGCAGAATCAGTCCAGCTAGTTAGTCCACTCGCAAATCCATGGATGGCAATAGGAATTGGGTTTTTGCTTCCCTGTTTTGTGAACTTGGATGGGTGCCCCTCTCCATGCCTCGGTTTCCTCATTCCAACCCTGCAGGGGTTAGTATTTGTAAAGTGCTTTGAGATCCTCAGATAGAAGGTGGGTACTGGGAGAAGAGCTATTATGTGTATTATGGTAGCCCCTCGAGACCGTTACTGAGGTCAGGACCCTATGGCGCTGGCTGCTGTACAAACACGCAGTGGAAGAGAGTCCTCGCTCCAAAAAGTTTCCAGTCTAAGCAGACCAGACAGACAAAGGCTGTGGGGGGACTGAGGCACAAAGAAGGGCAGTGACTTATCTTACATCTGGGATCAGAGCCTTTACTGAGAAACCTTGCTCAGTCACAAGTCACTGGACAGTGCTGCCCTTAGCATAGCCCACTCAGTGAGGCTTTCTGTGACAATTCCCCTTGCTCTCTGAAGGAACTCACCGGCATTTAAAACAGGCACACGTTCAGAGATGCATACCCTTGCTAACCTTAACAGAGTGAAGGTCTGAGGGTCCTCAAGAGGACAACGTGCCCACGGTTTGCGCTGGGGGGACTATGAAGCTGAGTCTTTTATTGTTACGGGATGAGCTCACACAGCAGTTGTGGGTCCTGATTCTTCATTTGCCCCGCACTTGGTGCAATTGCTCATCCTCTGCACAGTGAAAAGAGCATAGGCCTGATCCTCCGGGGGCCCTTTCTATGGCTGTAATTTGCATTGGTTTTAAGGCACTCTTACACTGCCACAGTGATAGAAAGGGGCCTTCTGGACCAGTTATACTGATGCAACCCTCTGTGTGGGCACTCTCTGGCAAAGTTGGTCAGGGTGTGATTCTTTTTGCCAAATATGGTTGCACGATTGCAATTCCTAGTGCAGATCAATATAAAGATACCTCACATCCGTGTACTTTATGCCCTATCCTAATGGGGATGTACCAGCATAACCAAGTCCAGGCGACATCGTTTTTATGCCTGGACAGATATGAGAGGCTTGCTTCTGTGTACAGATAATGCCATGTTGTGGTATAAGAATGGGATGTTTCAGTTTAGTTTAGCCCCCTTCCCAAGTGACATGAGCTAAACTGAAAAAGTTTTTAGGTCAGGTCTTCCCTAGGAACACTTTGCTGGGTAGCTATACAGGTATGTTACACCAGTGAGGCGCTCCTGGTGTGGATTTAGCTGTACCAGCAAAACAATTTATTTGATTCTGATAGAAAAGCGCTATTGGTAAAAATTCAGGGTTGCTGGCACTCTGGTGCCTACTCCAGGGCCTTGAGCCAGCTCATGTCCATCAGTCAGTGCTCACATCTCTTTAACCAACAGAGCTATTCTAGATTAAATCTGTAGCGTAGACCCAGCCTGGCCTTAGATTATAATGAAAAAACTCTTCTCTGTAAACAAGGCATTTGGTGACCAAAAGCCAGGTCCACCCATTCTGTCCCAGTTGCAGTTCATACTCACGTAGCAGTAGTGTAAATGACAGCACAAGTGACAGGGGTCAAAAACAGAAGCATGTACTTCATTTCTTGAGTTTACCCTCCAGAGGCTTCCAGTTTTTCAAGTTCTTACTGGTTTTCATGCTTTTTGCCAGGATACCACACAGTCTGGCCTCAGACAAGAAAAATTTCTCATTTCCTCTACTAGTACATATAGTGGCACAAGCAGGTCGATTTCTTGTGAATGCAGAAATCAAACCCATGGGTGATAACGTCAGATGGCTCCCTCTGAATGAGCCCCCTTAGTGCTAAATTCCATCTCTCCCAAGCCACGGAAGCAAATTCCCTTCTCCCACTGGCACTGCCTCTGGGTTTTTGGTTTTTTTTTAAATAATTTGCAGATTGTTTGCTAAATACACTGCAAGCAGATGTTTTCCTCAGTCCACAACTTCATGGGCTTTGTCCCATATTCCCCCCCCCCCCCCAGTGCCTAATTTGTGATGAAATAGGTGCCAGGACACATTCTTTTTTTTTACTTTCATAACTGATGTGGCAAGCCCAGAGGTGCCAGGGCTTAGCCCTGGTGCAAATTAAACACCACTCCTTCTCCCTTTTCACACAGACACAAACACTTCCCTGTTGGAACTTCACAAATAAATTACCACCTCCCACACCCGCTGCGTCCAGATTCTCCATCATGCCCTGCACCTTCTGCAACTGTTCACCTCAAAGCAAGTGGGCATGGGAAGTTAACAAGTGTGAGCTGAATGTATTCTCAAAACCTTCCGCTGAGCCAAGCCCTATATTCTTTATTTTTCAATGAGATCTAGGGCCGACTAAAATCTTCCTCCTCCCCATCCTCCAAATGCAGCTTCAGTTTGACCAAAAAAACATTTTGTGAATTTGTCTCCATTTTATCCAATTGTTTTTGACATCCCCCTCAAAAAAAACCCTGAAAAATTTCATTTTGTTTTTTAAATAAAAAATATTCTTTTTATTTGAAATTATTTGTTTTGAAATGTATTTCTATTTCATTTTTTAAATAATCAGAAGAGTTAAAAAAGAAATGTGCCATTTGTCCTGAAATTATTTTTCTGTTCACTTTTTCGGTTTGCCAAAAATTTCTTTTGAGAACGGCCACTGGACCAAAAACTCGGTTATGCCCATAGCCCTAATTAAGACACCAAAAAATGTGAAGATCTATTGAACCCACCTTTCTGATACGCCTAGCAGTGGTGAGGTAAAATCAGTTAGCTTGGCAGGTCAAAGCAGGGCTTGACTTTCAAAAAACAAAACAAAAGCAGGGAGTCGTGTGGCACTTAAGGACTAACAGATTTATTTTTCGCATGAGCTTTCGTGGGACAAAAATCCCACTTCGTCATCACTCCAGACAAGACCTATGAGTGAAATAGATGTTTTTGGTGCAAGGCCAGTGGGCAGAAAGAGTCTGGGTTAAAATTGCAGCTAGTTTCATGGTGCTCCTTTGAATTATGCTGATCTGCATCTTCTGATGAGCTCTAGACTGGGGATATTTGATGCTTAAATGATGAGGGACAAAGGTTTGTTTTGCAAAATAAACAAGGAATTCTATTGCACTTTTAAAAACTAACAGATTTATTTCTCGCATGAGCTTTTGTGGGAGAAAATCCCACTTCGTCGGACACTTTGAAGATGGGCTTACTTCAAGTTCCAAAGGGGTAGCCGTGTCAGTCTAGTTCAGGAAAACAAACAAGGAGTCTGACGGCACTTTTAAAGACTAAAAAAATCATTTATCATATGAGGTTTCATTTTGTGAGTCTTAAGACTGGTGCATGGTTAACTCGGGGAGGGAAACCCTCCACAGATTCTCAAAGGTACAACATGTCTGTGCGTCCCCACTCGGTGTGATTGGCATTGTTCATTCTTTGGGAAACAGTGGAACAAACACAATTTTGAATAAATAATTTTGACCAAAGGATTAAAGCAGATGCATTACATCCACCCTGCTTCTTATGTTGGGATGTCACGTTTGTGGATCTTCTGAGGGACTCTCTTGCAGTCAGGTGCTTAAGAATCAGCTCTTCAGAATAGCTCACTCCCAGAGATGTGGCCAGATTTTTCGCAGCGCCAAGCGCCTCAAATGTTGCATTCTTTGGAAAATCTGGTTCTTATGGAGTTGTCTAAATAGGAATCAAGGTCTTTTGTAGATCTTATTCACATGTACAGCTTAGGGAAGATGTGCAAACTAATGGTTAGAGCAGGGGCACCTGGCTTCTGTTCCCAACTCCAGGAGGATAATGGGGACTTACGGTTAGAACTGAGCATCTGGAAGTCAGGATTATCTTGCCAGGTCTATCACAAATTGGTGCATAACCCTCTGCAATTTATTTCCTCTTTCTGTACTTCACTTTAGCTGTTCTTGTAATACAGGGTCTCAAACACCAGGCCTGTGGGCCGCATGCGGCCCCTAAAGCTATTTCCTGCAGCCCACAACAACACGATTGTTACTGATATTTGCAATACCATTGCATGAAAAGGTTTTAGTGGTGCAGCCCTCAGGCTAACATGCTAGTCCCTCATGCTGCCCTCCACTAGTCCTCATGTGGCTCTCATGGTGATTTGAATTTGAGACCCCTAGTGTAACTCTGCCTTGTGAATGGTGTGGTAAGGCTGCTTTTGTATTTAGGAGATGCTTTGGGAGCATTGGAGGGAGAGTTTTATCACAGCCCAAGTTGTGATTGTTCTAGAGAATGAGTGTATAGAGCTAGAGGTGAGGTTAAACCTTAGGGCAGGGAATAGGTACTGGTTTAAAGGAAAAAAGAGGCTGAATTTCCAAATCCTGATAGTGTTTGCTCCTCCATGTCTTTCTCAGGCAGGCAGAATAAATGAGCTAACCCAGCTTTGCAAAATATTCTTTGCGCCTACTCACCTGGGGGGTGGGAGGGGATCTATTTTTTTTTGACAAGTTAGTAAAGTCTCGCTAATTTTTCCGTCACTGGTGGGAAGGTGGATGAGCAGATCTTGTGCCTGGGCTGGTATGTTGATTTTTTGGTGGTTGTTGCAAAGAACTTATTGAGCCTACCTCTTTGTTTCTGCGTTCTAACAGGAAGGGCAGATGCACAAAACAGCCATGATGCATCCTTTGCACTAGCAACATTGAACAGTCACGTACGTGTGAGGCTGCCGTCTTGGCTAAGGTTCCATGGCAAGGGCTGATAACTCCCACGCTTAGTAGACTGGCATTTATAACTAGAGCGGGGCAAAATTTTTCAGACAAGTAGATTATTCACTGAAAAATGCCTTTTTGGGTCAACTGAAATGATTGCAAATCTGGGTCAAAATCAGCAAATAGTTTCAGGTGGAAAAAAGCAGACGACCATTCAGTGGACTTTTCATTGCAAAATAACTGTTTGGTTCAGAAATGTAGCCATGGTTATTTTAAGCAAATGAACAAGGATGGAAAAAAAACAGAAAACAAAATGAATTTTTTTCTCTTTGGGTTAAACAAAATGCTAAGTAATAAGAATAGTTAGCAGAGAAATGATGAACTGTAGATTTTGGCTGTAGCTCCAAAGCTGAAAAGTGTTTTGGATTTTCGAGTACTCCATAGTTTGGTCTGTGGTTTCTCTTTGTCCTACGATCCAAGCAGATGACTCCCTGTGAGTTCAGTAGCAGTGATTGAAACGAAATGTTGCCGAAGAACAAAAAATTTAAAAATTTGTTTCCCGCCCCCTCCTACCCACAATTTTTTTGGGTTGGTCACCAAAGTGAAAAATCCAAAATGCATTATTTTCTCAGCTCTGCCTATCACACATTCTCTCCAGTGCATTACACATGAGCTGTCTTAATCCTCTGCCATTCTTTGCTAAACCTCAGCCTTGCCTTGCTATAGGACCAGTAGAAGTGTCCCAGGCATCACATTTAGCTCTCCAGCAACCTGCTGCTCTAAATGAGATGGGAGAAAGGGCCAGATCTGCACCTTTCAATGGGAGCATTTATGACCAAGCTGCTAGATCCTACCTAGAGCCACTTGTTGCATCAACAACAGTTTGGGATGTTCTTAGGATTGGTCAAAGGTGTATTCCATGCACCTCTGCTGTTCAGTGCACATCTGGTGCGTGCAGTGACAAACATGGCCGGGAACAAGGTGGTTTCCTGCCTTCCATGGCTAACTGGCAAGTGAATTTAGCTCATGAAGCTGCCCCGTCTAATTACACTGATCACATCAAGCTACAGAATGACCCACTGGTGCAGCTGCTGCTGGAATTCTGTGTCCAGCTATGGTGCACACAATTCAAGACAGGTGTTGATAAATTGGAGAGAGTGCAGAGAAGAGCCATGAGAATAATTAAAGGATTAGGAAACCTGCCATATGACCGCAGACTCAAGCAGTTCAGTCTATTTTGCTTAGCAAAGAGAAGGTGAAGAGGTGAGTTGATTGCAGTCTCTCCATGAATACCTACAAGGGAAGAAATATTTAAAGGTGAGGCTCATCCGTCTAGCAGAGAAAAGGAGGACATGATCCAACAGCTGAAAGTTGAAGCAAGGCAAATTCAGACTAGAAACAAAGGGGTAAATTTTAACAGAGTAAATTAACTGTTGGAATAACGTACCAAGGAGCGTGGTGGCTTTGCCATCACGGGCAATTCTGAAATCAAAACAGGATGTTTTTCTAAAACAGCTGCAGCTAGGGATTATTTTGGGGCAGTTCTCTGGCCCATGCTATATAGGAGGACAGACTAGAGGATCACATTAGTCCAGGGCTGGCCTGACCATATATGCAAAATGGGCAGTTATCTAGGGTGCCAGACTTTCAGGGTACCAAATTAGATAGAAATGAATTTTTTCTTTATTTAAAAAAATGTTAATATTCTATCATTTTTCCTTCATATTGAATGGGGGGTACCATGGTTCACCTAGGACACCGAAAATCCTTGGGCCAACCCTGTATTAGTCCCTTCTGGTCCTGGAGTCTACGACGCACAGATCCATGAGGTGGGACTGCCTGCTCACTTAGCTACAGGGAAGCAGAATTCAACAAGACATGCGGCAGACAGGGCCAGCTACTTGGATCTCTATGAAAAGAGAAAGCACAGTGTGTTCCCAGACCCAAACCACCCTTTAGCTCTGAATCCAGAATAAAAATCTATGGCTTGTTTCTGTTCTTATTCTGAGGTCATTTATCTCCTGATAGCATCTAGGGAGCCCATCTTGGACTAGGATCCTATTATACGAGGAGCCATACAAACTACTCCCACCAACAGCATCACTGACCCAAAGGGTTCCGAAATCAAGAGTCTAAGCCCACTAAAAGTGAAGAGATTATTTTATAAGAGGTCGTCATTTTGAAGCCAATCAACCTTTGGATTCTTCTCATTTGCCTTCTAGATTGTGAACCTTAAGGTTTTTAGCCCTTTCTCTGGATTTTTTTTTTTTTGTGGGGGGCAGGGGGAGCTTTTTTTATAATCAAAGTGAGATTCTCCCATGGTTCCAGGTGCTGAGGCCTGGAGAATGACAATGATCATGAGACAGAGTAAGAACAAGAAATAGCCTTTCCACTGGTGCTACTTCCCATCCCACCCTTTCTCTCCAGTTTTAGCTGACTGGCCTTTTCCTTGAGCTCACATGAGATGGCGATTCAGGCACAAAACCAGCTGATGCTGGGCTTTCGCTTGGAGATTCTGAGTTTGTTTGAACCAGGATTTCTCAGTGAAACTCAGAGCAGGGAGAACATATCTGAGTAGGATGCAGAGAGATCTCTGTGAAATCCTGCAGAACCAAAGAGCTGAGGGTGGTGCAACTTTATTTGTCTCTTGAAAAACAGAGGAGACTTGTCCAAAATAAATCAGATCTCTTTTGTCCAAGGGCCATAGTGGCAGATTTCCAAGGGCTCAGACCCTGCAGTTGGAGACTGATTTTTTGAAAGCGCTCCATCCACCCATTCTCTTGAGTTGTGATGCATCCCTCATCACAGTGCCACCTAAGCGCATTCCAGCAATGCACCAAGGTCATGTCTACACTTGCACTTAAGTCGGCAAAACTTTTGTCGCTGGGGGTGTGACAAAAACATGCACCCCCAAGTGACATAGATTTTGCTGGCTTATGTGCTTGTGTGCAGAGAGCTATGCTGGCAGGTGATGCTGTTCCTAAGTGATGTGTCTAATATCTGTTAATCTGGCTAATGTTTTAACTCCCCATTGGCACCTAAATAAAGTGGCCAGATATGATTTCCAAGAGCGTTCTGCTGTCTCTGAGAACAAAGGAGTTGTCAGGTGATGAGCTGTCCCCACCTCATGTCAGAAATGGTTCAGCGATTTGCTTCTGACTAGCTAAATTAATGGTCTCTGGCAAAAAGTGTTAACTCCTTATGCTTAATAATCTGTTCCACCTTGTATTGAGCTTTGACATGTCTTTGAGTACCTTTCCCAGACCTGAAGAGCTCTGTATAAGCCTGAAAGCTCTCACCAACAGACAGAAGTTGGTCCAATAAAGGATATTAACCCTCTTATCTTGTCTAGCTAAATTAAATCACTCCAAGAGTCAGCCAGCGGAGAGGGGATGCTTTATCTGAGGAAAGGGGCAGCCATTAGGCACAGAAAGGAACACTCTTGTTAGTAGAGCCGGTGGAGAATTTTTTGAGCAAAGTTTTTTTTGTTGGGAAATACCAATCCATGAAGCAGAAATGCTTTGCAGCAAAGGAGAGTGCGTGGGTGGGGGTTGCACATTTTTTTTTATTTGAAAATTTTGTCAAAAACAGGGACTCAGATTTTCCAAAGGAAAAAATCTTTTTTTTTTTTTCTGGTTTGAAAGGATTTTTTGCTTTGAAATTTAAAGGAACTATAGCACAATTTAAAACATTAAAAATGGGTGTAATCAAAATAAAACATGTCTCAATTATCAAACCAAGTAATTTCTACTGACCTGAAATAAAGACTTTTTTTTATTCAGCCAGCAACTTTCTTCTTCTGGAATTTCAGTTTTTCTGCCTGATTAGGGTGTGAAAAAGGTCTAAAATCTCAGAAATGTTCCCAGTATGGGAAGATCATTTCCTACCCAGCTCTTCTTGTAATCCCTTAACGATAGAAACGCTAGTCATAAGAATAATGCCTAATGATAGCGACCATTTACTAAAAGCTCATAAACTGTGCATCTTCATAGCAAATGGCTCCTGCGTTAATGGTCTTCAGCTGTAGGTTTGCGTTTTTGACCTGTGACCATATGTTCTAAAGAAAGAGTCGGTTGCTTAGAGAAAGAATAATCAGTGATTTTCAGAGATTCAGGATGTCAGGGAGAATTTCTTCTTTGCAAACAGGGAGGACAGACTGTTGTTTCTATGGAACGGAGCAGGAGACAGGACTCCTGAGTCCTGGCCCCATTTCTGGAAGGGAAGGTGGTAAAAGCAGGCAGGTAGGAGTCAAGGCTTCTCACTGCTGTCCCTAATCTGTGAGATTAGAGCAATTCCTTGCTGTGCTTTAGTTTCCGTGGCTCTAATATGTCACCCTGTTTGACAATAATGTTGTATGGATTAATGCAAGTAAATGATCTGATGTATGTGGGGCACAGCCAAAAAGTCAGGGGTATCAGGCCCATAGAAGTCCCTGGATGGAAGCAGGTTTAGAAATGCAAAATATTATTACTGCATCAAATATTGCCAAGGACTCAATCAGGAAAAACCTTTTCCATTCAGAAACCTCTTGACACAGGTTACCTTTCCTCCACCCTCAGCTGAACTTGAGTTATCTGTTGCTCTCATGCCTGATGCCATTAAAGCCAAACCCAGAACGGGCATCGGCGTATTTGCTCCTCTCTTAGGATGAAAATATCCACTGCACTTAGGACTACTGCTTGCATCCCTTTGGGTGCTGCAAAGAGTCAAATTGCTGCAGGGGGGCTGACTGGCAACTGTCACTGAAGTAGCTCTGACAGGCCCTGAGATCAGGTCCTCAGCACCAGCCGTGTTCTGCACAGACACCAAGAGTCAATCCCTGTCCCCAAAGGGCTCCCAATCTAGACAAAGGGTGGCAGGAGACAGAGAAGCCACTCAGGCAGGGCATACAACAGGCAAGGCAAGAATCTTCAGCTCCCGCCCCCACACATGCACCCACCCTACTGTCCAGCACTGCCTCCTTTAAAACATCCCACCATGGTACTGTCTGACCACAGCAGAGGCTGCAGCCCCCAGGCAGTTAGAGTCTCTGAATCCTGGCAAATTCACTGGAGGCAAGGGACGGAGGCTCACAATTGCTGAGTGAGACACAGAATTTCAACATCACGTCCACAAGGCCTCTCTCTTCAGCATCTCTTTCCATTCTCTTGTGGTCCATGTCCTCCCCGGCACACACGTAAACCGCCTGGGTTCGAGTCTCCCTTTGCTCACGCTGGTGCCTCTCACTACGCACGCAGAGGCAACCATGGACTGCACTGGATGGGGCACTCAGATGCTGTGGGCTGCCCAGCTGGGAACAATGTTCATCAGTTCACAGCAGGGCAGACCCTGCTATCTACACCCTCTACCCCACCTGGACATGAGACACCAAGATGACAGTGGATACCAGCATCCACTAACAAGCCCTAACTTCTCGTTCTGTACAGCAGGGGCAGTGGCGGGTGAGCTTCCAGCACATGGGATCTTAACCCCTGGACATCCCCTGCTTGTGGGGAGAGAGGGGAGTTCAGCCTCCATGGCCTAGGCCAGAGGTTTTCAAACTTTTTTCTGCAGGACCCCATTGAAAAAAATCATTTATTCCCACAGCCCAACAATGACATCTTTGAGTGATGCACTCCAGTCTTTTGACAGCAGCAGCAAGAGGTGCTGTGATGCAGTACCGGGGCCCAACTCTAAGTTTGAAAAACACTAGCCTAGGCTGGCAGTGAGGCAGAGACTCAACAAATTCATTCCACCAAAGGGTAGGGAAAGCAGGCCCAGGGTACAGGAGAAGAGGAAGAAAAGCTTTACAAAACTTGATCAGCTTAGACATCACAGCATTAGTTGTGATTTAATTTTAGTCCGAACAGGTTTTAAATTCGGACCCTTCCCCCGCAGCACTGGAAATCAAGCTGGATAAGATGATTCCTCTGAAATGATTTGTCTTTGGGCTGAAAAAGGCAGATTTTGTGTGTCAAATTTGTGTTGATTTTGCTGAATTGTTTTAGTTAAAAAACTGTGGAAAGTCAGAATGTTTTGGTTTGACATTATTGTAATGAAAGGTTTCAGCTTTTCCAAACCAAACAACTTTGTTTCAGATTTTCCTTCTGTTTTATTTAAAAATACGGAAGGCACTACTTTAAAAAGGAAGAAGTCAAAATGAAATGTTTTGTTTTGAATCAAACTAACCATTTTGTTCAATCTCAAAAACATAAATTCTGACTTTTGGATTTGTTGAAAAAATTCATTTTCACATCAACCCAAAATAATTCCTGCCTCCCTCCTTGTCAGAATCACCAGCAGCAAATGAAAAGGCCTGTTATAGACAGCACTAGTTGGAATCTGAAAGCCAAGATCCTAGGGCCACTGTAGGGGCATCTGAAGGTGAAACTGACTAGTAACAAACAAAATTAAAATAACCAGTATTGCTGTCTATCTCAGGATTTTATGCTGCTACCCATTATTGCAATATCTGGGCACTTTACATGTAAAATCTCTATCAAGAGAAACAAACAAAGAGTCCTGTGGCACTTTCAAAAACTAACAAATTAATTTATTGCATGAGCTTTTGTGGGGGAAAATCCCACTTCATCCAACACTTAAAGCATTTTGCTGAACTAGACTAAAATATCTACCCCTTTGAATCTAGCAAGAGAAAAATCTTTATTGAATTTTATGCAGCCTCTGGCACTTTTCTTTTTTGATAATCAAAACTCTGCTGGGAAGAGCACTTATTATTATTGTTTTGTTTTTTTTTTAAGATTTTATTGTTCTCTTTCATTTTGGTTTGTAGGTTTTTGTGTGCTGAGAGGATAGATGGGTATGCCTGCATTGAGAGTAAATCTAGGGTTTCTTTGGAGGGATTCAGAAGAAGACAGGGTAGATTGGCGTCAGTGCTGGTTAGAGGTAGATGGGAATGTCTGTGTTGCAAGTGTCATTCTACAGGTGAAGAGACAGCGCTAAGACAGTCTGACTTGGATTTGACTGATCTCCTCAGGGAATTTATTCCTTAGCTAGATTTCCTTCCTCCCTCCTTCACAGCATAATATTCCCGTGAGACCATCCAGAGATAACACAGGATCAACGGTGAAAAGTACATTTAATTTTAAAAGTTTTCAGTGGAATCATATCAGATGAAATGAAAATGTTTTTTTTATTTCTGTAGAAGGAGACTGATTCTCAGTTTGCCATACTCCTTGTGCAATCACTTACAATAGTGTAACACCAGCGTGAAACTACCATTCTGGTGGGATAGCACTTTGCACCACTGGCAATGACAGCACAAGGTGAAGGGCAGCAGAGAATCAGAGTTTTAAATGTTATTGCTAGCAAACCATCTAGAAAGTAGCATGACTGAGTGTATAGAAGACTGGGCCTGCAGAAGGCCTGGGTTCTGTTCCTGGCTCTGGTGGGTGACTTTCCTACTCCATCCCTCAGTTTTCCCATCTGTAAAATGGGAATATTGCCCCCCCCCATAAAGCACTTTGACACCTATGGATGAAAAAGGATGAGCTAGGGAAGATGCTGATAATTATTAAACCTCAATCTCCAATGTTTAAACTGAGCTCCAATTATTAAGGTTCGGGGTGATATTTTCATGGCAGGCAAATTATCTCACATCTTCCTACTGTAGGGTGCTACATCATCCTCTAAAGCAGCTGGCACCGGCCGCTGCAAAAGTTGGGTGATTAAACTAGCTGGGCCTCGAGTCTGATGCAATTTGGCAAGGCCTGTGTTCCTAGTCAGGCAAGGTATGTTTTTTGCTTTTCTAATTACCACCACAGTGTGGACTCAGCTCTTTCTACACGCCAGTTTCAATCTGAAGTGGCCCATGGAAGCCCCTTCTCATGTCACTGGGGGTGGCAGCAGGTGATGCTAGAGTGCGGCGGTGCCCTAAACTCAAGACTTGGGTGATGAAGATCAACTAGCACGTTTACAGCAGTTGCAACAGAAGGTCTGAGACACCTCAGCAAAAGCCATGCATGCTCGGCCCTTTTGAAAAAAACAGGCCATAAAAACAGAAATTGCCACCCTGGATCCAGGGCCCATCTGGTCTGATATCCGATCGCTGACAGCACCTAGGGATAGATTCAAAAGACACCTCTTAGTGGACACTGGTGGAAGTTCCTTCCTGACCCAATCAGTTAGTAGCTAACTTGGGCCATGGAGCAGGAGCGTTTATAACTCTTATAAATTTAATACCATCTATACCTGGTATAAATCCTCCCACCACATCATTCTGATTCCCCTCTCCACTGTGTTTCTTACCGTCTTTGTGACCTTCCTTTCTTGCCCCCACCCCCACCCCCATACTCATATGATTGATTAGTTGCTTTTAAGGGTTTGATGCCTCCCTGTCTTCATTCTCTTTGGATTGAAGGCCTGACCATGTTTCAGGAAGATGGGTTGTACCTGTGCAAGGGATTTTACAGCCACCTCATTATTTCCTGCACTTGACATCCTGGGTCCAAATCTCGCAAGCTTGCTCACTGAATCCAACTCCCAGTTCAACAGCAGGCCTGAATCCTAAAGTGGAGCTATTCAGGAACTTTGCGACCAAATTATTTTCATTGGAAAATGCTGACAAAGGAAGAGCCCATTCTGTCCTCTCCGGGGACAGGGGCTTAGCACAATGACTTGGCCAATTCAGCAGCTAACAAGAAGGTAATGATTTGGGGGAAAAGAAAACTCAGACAAGTCTGAGGAGATTCAGTCTAAATTTTTGGAAAGCTTTAGTTAATCCCCAGCAGATGGAAACAGAGAAGTCACTTTCCTTCCTTCTCCCTGCTTCCCCTCTCACCCGTTCCTTTAAACTTTCTGTTCTTTTACCTCCTCCTCCACCTGTTCTCTAACTTTTGAAGAAGGGGAAATATAAATAATAAGACAAAGAAAATTCTAAGAGAGTGATCCACCCCAGAATAGCCAGTAGCTTGGTCGGTAAGACATGCACCTGTGATGGGGAGACCAAAGTCCAAGTCCCTGGCCTTGTTTTCTAGCCAGCCCTTGCCTAAATGTCTTCTGCATCTAGCGCTCCTGCTTCAATCATCTTAGTTCAGGTCTATTTAATTCCCCTTAGCCCCAGTTATTCTGGTTTGTTTGTTTGCATTGGAATAGAAGGCCTGACCAAGATCCAGATCGCAGTTAGATGCAGCACAGACACGTAATCTCTTTGGGGCAGGGGCTCTCATCTCACTAGGCAGGATAATCAAAGGGTGGGACAGGTAGATATTGGCCAAAAAGCAATTTGCCCAGTGGGGCAGTGACTGTCCTGGCACAAAGCCTGATTTTAACTGCAAGCTCTGATGAGGGTAATTGCAGCCTTGGCATTTTGCAAGTCCCAAGAGAAGGGAAGTGATTTGGTTGAGACCAGGGCAGATCTGGGATTAATCCCAAGGTCACCAGTTTCCTAGATCAGTCAATTGCCCATCGAACCACCTGTGCTTCTGTTAGCCCCCTGCTTTCCTTGCAGCTATTGCTTTAGTGACCCCTTCTCTTCTTTTCCCTGCCAATGCAGCCGTACAGCGGGGCCGCATGGCCCACACGCAGACCAGCCCTGGCCAGTACCCGCTGAACAATGGAGATCCTTACAACGGCCACTCGTACCTGACCGGCTTCATCTCCCTGCTGCTGCGGGCAGAGCCTTACCCCACCTCCCGTTACGGGGCCCAGTGTTTGCAGTCCAACATCATGGGCATTGAGAACATCTGCGAGCTGGCCGCTCGCCTGCTCTTCAGTGCCATCGAGTGGGCCAAGAACATCCCCTTCTTCCCTGATTTCCAGCTCTCCGATCAGGTGTCCCTGCTGCGCATGACCTGGAGCGAGCTCTTCGTCCTCAACGCCGCCCAGTGCTCCATGCCGCTGCACGTAGCCCCACTGCTGGCTGCAGCTGGCCTCCATGCCTCGCCCATGTCGGCTGACAGGGTGGTGGCCTTCATGGACCACATCCGGGTCTTCCAGGAGCAGGTGGAGAAGCTCAAGGTCCTGCATGTCGACTCGGCAGAGTATTCCTGCCTCAAGGCCATTGCTCTGTTCACGCCAGGTGAGTTGCACCATGGGGTGAGGTGGGGTATGGCTAGAGGAGGTCTGTCCATTACTGGTGACTAGTGTCTTTGAAGGCCATCACATTTTGTTTGCCAGGTGAGTTGTGCCATGAAATGGGGCAGGTCTGTCTCTAGTTTGCAGTTCAGCTGCCTCCTTGTCCTTCAGGCTGGTTACCAATTTTTCCGTTGTGGCCGTTTTGGTTCAATTTTTTCACCTCATTTGACATTTTTTTTCATGCAGTCCAATGCTTTTTGGATCTGTGGGGAGTTCCCCATCCCCCTCTTTCTCTCCATGGAGGTGGAGAGAGAGGAAGAGGACAGAAACATGTTCGTTTCTGTTTTCTTTGTCAATTTTTTTTACTTCCCTGGTGACATTTGCCTCATTTGATTCACATTCTGGTTTTTTTCAGTTTCACTTTCACCACCTAGTGCAAAACATTGACGATCTTTAGGGTGTTCAGTATCCCAAGAGAACTGTATTTAAAAAAAAAATCACAATGTTTTCACCAATATCAGGTTTTGTTAGAACTCCTATTTCTTCAAAACCTAATTTTGGGAGGTCAGAAGTAAATGGACAGTGCAGGGTCCCCAACACTCATGACACTATCATGATTTTCATGGTGTTTGCTATTTTAATTAAAGCTCCAGATCCTAGACTCATGTGATTACGCAAGATTCTCAGCTGTCATTCTTTCTCAGCTTTTCGTTTTTGTAGCAGAAGAAAAAGCTTGACAACATGACCTTTATGGGTTAAAATCCCTCAAAATATGAAACCCAAACCACAGTTGTTAATGCATGTATACCCAAATTAATTCTCTTAGAAAACATCTTATGATTCAAAAGCCAATCTCATGATTGCCAGGTGGGAATATGACTAATGATTTTTGGACACATGCAGAATCTTTCCAAAGGTGAACTGCAAAGAAAAAAAAATAGCCAGCCAATCAATTAAACCCCATCAGATCAGGCCATGAGCTGCATCCAGCAACGAACTAAAATTTATTTCTTTCAATCCTTCTGCCAGATTTTTTGAAGAAATTAGTATGCAGCAGCTCCTTGTTCTGCACCAAACACAAGAAAAGGGACCAGATATACAAGACTACTGAGCACCCAGCACCTGGCATTGTCCTCTGTGGGAAATGCTGATCTATCATTTTCAGTAGGAGCTGCTGCTACTTAGTATTTTTGAAAGTCTAGCTCTTAATAGTTCCTGGTTTGATTAACACACATCAGGCGGAGCTGGCAGGGAATTTTTCTTTTCTTTTTTTGGCTAAAAAAAGGCAATTCATCCAAACCCAAATCATTTTTAAAAGAGGGGTCAATGACCCTTCCAATTTGAAAAGTGACTGGGGAAAGGAAGTTTCTGAATTGTCAAAATGTTTCATTTTTGACATTTCCAAAAAAGAAAAAAAATCTATTTTTTGCAACAAAGCCATTGTTTGTTTTGAAGTTTTGGTAAATTCTGACTAAAAAAAGGCTTTTTTTTTAAAATTGACATGGAAATGAAGTATTTCAAAATGATCAAAGCAAAATGTTTCAATCAACTTCATCCCAATTTCTTCCCTCCCCCAGCAGGACTTTTGATTTGTGAAAATTTTTGAGATTTCAACTTTTTGTCTCAGTCCAAGACAGGGACATTGTTTGACATGGCTTGCATGGAGACTTTAGGGACAGACAGTCTGTTATCAAGTGTCCTGGGCAGTTATGGATGTCATGTCACGTCACGGCACAGTGAATGCAGACCACAACCGTTC
Source organism: Podocnemis expansa (assembly GCA_007922195.1). Taxonomy (NCBI): domain Eukaryota; kingdom Metazoa; phylum Chordata; order Testudines; family Podocnemididae; genus Podocnemis; species Podocnemis expansa. Next base: position 1,530,003 of record ML682090.1, read on the forward strand.
TCATCTGGGAACATTTTATGTTCCCTTTGCGCCGCTGAATGCTTTCTCTGTGGCCTCCATCCACCCAAGAATCCTGGCCTTAGCTCTGCTTTCATCTCTGCTGTGCAGTTCTTGTTGATACTGGAGATTTGCCCTTTGTTGATCCTGGAGACAGCAGCAAAGTCATTGTGCTGGACTTGTGATGTCAGCTGTTGCCAGGGCAGCAAGTTGTGATGTCACAAGCAATGTTCCCTCTAATTACTCAGACTGTGTGCACAAACAATTTCTTTGTGTGCACAAAAACATTTCTTCGTGAGCACCAATATTAGCACTATTGAATTTTTTTGTGCGCACTTTATTTTGTTGTGTGCGCAGGTTTCATGACCTGTGTGCGTGCACACACGCGCACAGCTTAGAGGGAACAGTGGTCACAAGCACTGGGGATTATGACTTCACAGCAGAGAAGACCAGGAGTGAGTCTCAGGATAGAAAAAGGGTAAAAGGAAAGCCCCTACCAACAGCAGCACTAGAAGGCAGTGATGGATGCATTTGGGGGTGTCTGTTCAACTCCTGGCATTCCTAACCACTCCAGGAAATGAATCTAAGAGCAGACGTCCCTAAAATATTCTAAGGAGTCCTGTGGCACTTTTAAAGACCAACAAATTTATTTATCGCATAAGCTTTCATGGGAGAAAATCCAACAGATTGCTGATGCGATAAATAAGTTTATTCATCTTTTAAGTGCCACAGGACTCCTTGTTTGTTTTGCTGACCTAGACTGACATGGCTACTCCTTGGGAACTAAAAAATTCTAGACATTTACACTCAATTCAGGTCTGTGATTGCATGAATGAGTTGTAGCACAACCATGCAGCATTCCAGTCAGGTGAAGGATCAGTTCTTCTAACCACTCTAAAATAAGGTTAAAATTTTCCCCATCTGATCTGAGCCAGGAAGGGGTGATATTTTACTGGTCAGGAAATGCATTTGTGCCCTGTCTATTACTGTTACTGAGAGATAGGAAAATCTTGAGTCCAGCCCACTCCCCCTAAAACAGCAAGATTGGCTAAAAAAAAAATCATTAGGGTATTTATACAATTTTCTTGTAGTGAAAGGGTTGATTCTCTGCATGCAATGCCTGGTGCAGATCTGGAGTGCTGGCACATCCCTCTAGCTGAAAGATTACCCAAATTTTTTGCTAGTGCAGGGGAAAGTGAAGCTGATTAAAAACAGAACACAACACTAAGGAGGCAAAATTTCACCAGTGAACTACCAAAAAATCCACTGGCAAAGAAAATAGAACTGAACATTTTTTCCCACCTCTCTGCCTTTCTCTTTGGGGAGGCAATTTCTTTTTAAACAACACATGTGGGCTTCTCTGGGGAGGTCACATTTTTCAACCATCTAGCCCAGGGGTCTCAAACTCAAATCACCACGAGGGCCACATGAGGACTAGTACATTAGCCTGAGGGCCACACCACTGAAACTTTTTCATAGAACAAAATTGCACATATCAGTAACAATAGTGTTGTTGCGGCCGCAAGAAATAGCTTTAGGGGCTGCATGTGGCCAACGGGCCACATGTTTGTGACCCCAATCTAGCTGCTACTGGCAGGGGTAGAAAGGTACTTAAAAAAAAAAAAAGGTAGAAGAAAGAACAAAAGCTGAAATCCCCTGATGCCAGGAGCTGGAAATTTAAGGAAAACTCTTGTTATGGTGAGAGACATGGCAAAGCTATGAAAGCTACTGGGAAGAGCTCCAGCAGATTTGTGCATCAGAATTAGGCGGTGGAAGGATTGTGTCCCCAGCAGGTAACACCTTAGAATAGCCACGGGAACCAATTGTGCCCTTAACGAGTGATCACATCTTACCTAACTGCCTAGTCCCTGTGGGGATTGCTCATGAAGGCAATTAGAGAAGGGCTTCACCTTGGGAATGTTTGCACCAGGATTCAAATGCCAGAGAGGAGGCTGCTCTCAGTGTGCAATAGGGGCCGGTTTAATTCATAGGGGCCCCTTCCATCCTTACAGCATTTACACTAGCACCTTCCTGATCTTGTAGCTCTATTGTGCCAGGCATCACCCTATCCCCAGTGAAAAGTCCTGCCCCAAAGAGCTTACGACCTCACTAAGCAAAGAGTGGGATGGAGTAGGGAGCAGGGAAGGTTTGCCCACAATAACTCTGCAAAACCAGCAAAAGAACCCAGGTCTCCTCAGTCACCTCCCTCATCACTAGACCATGCTGCCTTTATTTGTCTGTGCCTCCCAACCTCAGAGTGACAATGCATTTTGCTGCCCCAGGCAACTCTCTATGGCATCAGTGTGCGCAGCTTCTAATGCGCCCCGTCCACGAAACCCATCCTGTGAACCATCTCCAGTCTCTTCTACGCACAACCAACCTAATCAAATTCTGGATTTGTCCTGCACCGTGCACAATTACTTACACCTGGGGAATGTGCCAGCACTCCAGATCTGCACCAGGCATTGCATGCAGAGAATCAACCCTTTTTCTGATCAAGGCAAGCTGCTGCAGCCTCTGTATGCGGCACTGTGCCACAGCAAGATGACAGACCTTATCAGCAGATGAGCAGAGGAGAAACTCGGTTGCCACGCCATTGATTGACCAGCAACATTTTGGCTCTACCAATATGGAGGAGGTTCCATGGACCCCTTTTTCTCCATCTCCTGAGCCAGTCAGTCTTCTCACTTTGAGTTAATTTCCTTGATCATTTAGAGCCAGAAAGTAGATAGCCTGGGAAATTCCATCTTTAAAAACCTATCTTCCTCCCCACTTTTCCCCAAATAAATTTCACTTTCAAGCAATTCTGTCAGAAGAACAAAACAGATTATCCCAGAGGTGGATTGAGTCAAATGTTACCCTTTATTACCTGTTCATTCCACCGTGACATCTTGAGTGAGCAAAGAGGGGCTGCCTCACAATTCTTTTATCCAAAACAGTATGGAAATGCAAACATGGATCTTTATATGGTTACATTAACACCTAAACACAGAATATTAATGTTTGTGTGGTGCTTATAATTATCCACGCCCATTTACTATTTACAGGTTTTGCATATATAAAGCAGATGTTTTACCTTCAAACTCATTATTTACGATAACAGAAATTACTTCACAGTCCTTAACTAGCAGGAAGGAGGGGAAGAAAGGTGATAAGTAATGTTCCCACCCAGACCCTTATGTAGGAGGGGAAGATTACATAACTTTTAACTAGAGCCTCGTTCACAGGACAGCAAGGCTTGCCCATTGTCACAGTAGCTATCATTCAGGTCAGGTGCTCAATTTAATTCCTTCCTACATATTCCTAATTTGAGTTTCATTTTATGAGATTACCCCTTCCCCAAAATGAGGTCCCAGTGCTGCCAGATCTTTTGGTTTTATTGTGAGTCTCCTGGTATTTGATGGGGGGCTGTTAAAGCACCCTCCTGGAGTCATGTGATGATGTTTGAATCTCAGTTTTCACTTGCCCCCTTCAGAAAAAAACCCAACATTTTTAGTCTTTGTGGGAGCACAGAAAAGCTTGAAAACATGACCCACCCCTAAAGATTCAAAAAGCGGAAGGGAAATAAAGTATCAGATTAATTTTTTTCTTTTGTTTTTACACCTGTCTCACGCTTGTCAAGGCAAGCGTACAGGGCCGGCTTAAGGGATGAGCCAGTGTAGGGCACTGGGACCAAAAATCGACAGCTTGTCCCAGGAGCTCCCTCCACTCTCCAGGACAGCATGGCCAGGCTGGGCCGGGTCCCCCACCACGGGGTCATGTGACTTTGCCCCCCTGGCATGTGACTGCAAGCAGGCCCCACCGCTCCTGCCTCCAATGAGGGTGCAAAAGCAAAAGTTGGCTTGGGTGCCACAACCCCTTAAGCTGCCCCTGCAAGCTTATGACTGTTTCAGTGCTTAGGGTTAGTGAGACAATGTCAAAGAGATAGCAGCTGGGGAGTCTTTCTGTGCCGAGAGCATGAGGGTTGATGGGGTGGTAGGAAAGAAATGTGGCACTGTCAGTCAGAGATCCTGGGAGGCGATGGGTGCTCCTGGGAGGAATGGCTGAGGCAGTGGTCTTAGTAGATTTGCAATTCACCCCTAGAGATGAGAGCTGGCCTCAGAACAGAGGTCTCAGGGCTGGCAAGCCTGGAGATCACAGCCAATTTCCTGCTTCCTCCCCATTGGAAAGCCACTAGTGCAGTTCCACCTAGCTGGCCGTCTTTGTGGTAGAGAGTGTGAGGCAGGGGCTGGAGTAGCTGAGTAAGCAGATCAGGACTGAGGGGGAACGGGGGAACTGGGGGCAGAGGGCTGGAGTAGCAGGAGCTGTACGTTGCACTAAGGGGCATCTGCAGAACTATGCGGGAAACCAGGATGGCACATGGGCCAACACCAACAGAGACAGCTCTGAGGCTTTCGCCACCTCCCCTGGCCACTGTTCCCTCTAAGCTGTGCGCGTGTGCACATGCACACAGGTCATGAAAGCTGTGCGCACAACAAAATAAAGTGTGCACGAAAAAATTCAACAGTGCTAATATTGGTGCTCACAAAGAAATGTTTTTGCGCGCACAAAGAAATTGTCTGTGCACACAGTCTACGAGTAATTAGAGGGAACATTGCCCCTGGCCCAGGGCTGCATTACAGCCAGCTTTGCTCCTGGCCTCTTGGGCTAGGCTGGATTGTAAAAATGGCTGCCTTGAAACCTCTTTTCTCAGTTGAGTCCCAGCCAGCCCCATCCTGCCCAGTGGGAAACCTAGCAGACATTTCTCACCATGGCTAGCAATGCTAGAAGCTCTAGTGTAGAAAGGCCATCCTTCCTCCTTAAACCAGCAGATGGCTCATTTAGGCTAGGGCTCTCAAGGTTGCTCACACCAGTAAGGGAAGGCAGCATGGACTAGTGGCTAAGACCTGGTGGGGCACTTATGAGACCTTCCTGGCTCTGCTGCTGACCTGCTGCATGATCTCAGGTAAGTCAGGTTGCTGCTCTGTACCTCGGTTTCCCCAGCCATTCTGTGTGTCTGGTCGATTTAGATTACACTATGTTGGGGGTAGAATCTGTTTCTTACTATGCATATGTACAGTACCTGACACCAGGGCACGGTCACAATCTCAGTTGGGGAGGAGGGGTGCTCCAGTCACTTCCCTGCACCTCTGCTGCTGCTCCCAACTTTTGTGGGTTGCCTCTTTAGGCAACTGTACTGTGCCTGGTCCCACCAGGCCCTGCTCTCAGCTGAGATCTCTAGGAGCTGTGAGAAAAACAGCTAAACTGCAGCATAGGAGAGCCGTTTGCAAGATACCCATAAAGCAGGTGAGGTGGGAGATGGGCTGAGTGGCTCTCCGTCCCACCCCACTATGTACCCCATCCTCACAAGCACTCGGTGGCCAGGGGAGGACGGATGGCATGATGAGAGTTTTCAGTAGCTCACTATTGTAGGGAGAGCTGGCGCCATTCTTTCAGCCCAGGCTAAATGGCTGGGTAATAGCTGTGCCGGGTTTGAAAGGCTGCATGTGTGAATATGTTTGCGCCAAGCCCCCTTTCAGAGCTGTCAATAGTGGTTACGGCCCCATCTGAATGGCAAGAGCGCATTCAGGGCTGTGAAAGGAGCCCCTTCTCCATCTCCTCAATTCAGGCCGGGAACTGAGCAAACTTGGCTGGGCGGGGGGCAATCTTTATGGCCAGCTGGGAAATGCTGACCCTAGTCCTCACACACTGGGCCCTAGGGAACTGCTCCACCTTCTAGGATGAATGGATGTGGCTGAGAAGATGGAGGGACCCAGACATGATCATTGCACTAAGCCACTGGAAGGCACAGAGAAGTGTGTGAATCAGGCCTCCTGGACAGTGAGGATGAGGCTGTGGTGGCCACGGTGTCTGGAAGGCTGAGGAATGGAAAGGTCTCTTCTCTTTGATCACGGAGATGTTTATCAGCATCTTCCATCCTTCCAAGTGGCTGACGAAGTGGGATTTTCTCCCACAGAAGCTCATTCGCTAATACATTTCTTGGTCTTTAAAAGTGCCATAGGACTCCTCGTTTGTTTTCCATCCTTAACAATCTCAAAAGCCCCTAGGAAATTGTTTTACTCACTGCCACAATACAGCCACTGCTGGGGCAGGACATGGCAGCAGAGAAACAGCACACATGACGGTGGCACAAATTTAGGGTAGGAAGGGAAGAGCCAGCATATGTAGGGCAACAGGTTGAAAACCTCAAACAACAGTTTGTTTCCCTTCGGTGTGGTTTGAAACAGCCCGGAAGAATGATCTTCCCCCAACACTTCTTTAGAAATTGAAATCGCAATTGAAGATTTTCATATGGGGGGTGGGGAGAATCCAGCTTTTGGATATGAATTTGGGAACAATGTGCAAGAGAGCTAAAAAAACAGAGCCTCTAGCAACAGATGGCGTTTTTGCAAAACTGGTTATTTTAAGGCCAAAGCGAGTTTTCATTGAAACCTTTTCGCTTATCCCTGGTATCCGGCTGATAATTGGGGTCAGAAGTAGGAAGACTTTTGTCAGAGTGGTATTTAGGATACTGCATCCTATTTAGATTACGAAGGATAACTGTCTTACTCAGCTTAAGAACATGGTGCAGTAAGAAATCAGGTGGTTAGTTCTTTGATTTAGGAATGGTACAAACTGAATCCTGGAAAACGACTCATTTATCAAAAGGAAGCCTGCCACGCCAACAAGAAAGTGGTGGCCAGGACTCCTAGCTTCCATCCTTGGCGCCAGGAGGGCATGCAGTCCAGTGGGTAGCACAAGGGGCCTGACACAGACTTCCTTGAATTCTGGTCCCCACCTGTGAGCTAGTAGCAAGACTTATGAGTGCCTCAGTTTCCCCAGTCTCTCATCTTTCCACCTCCAGTCTCTCTCTCATGTGGTGGATCACCTGTAGAACCAGGCTGAGGGCTGCATGGATGCAGACATTGTATCTGTTTGATCAGCCCATAAAAGGCCTAACAAGCTTTTGATCATTGATTTGATCCCCCTTGCCAGGAAGTCCCACCAGTGAATTGCCTGTACCAAGGAGACCCAGAAATTAAGTTACTGTGGCAAGGAGTGCTACAAGCTAGCCCTAACTGGGAGTCCCACAGGTTAACCCCACCCATGCCCAAAGAACACCCCAATACAGGATGCTACGAGCTGCCACCTTTCCTTCACCCACATCCCCCCTTGCTCTCCTTGCAGATGCAGTGGGTCTGTCGGATCTGGGCCACGTGGAGAGCATCCAGGAGAAGTCGCAGTGCGCGCTGGAGGAGTACGTTCGGAATCAGTATCCCAACCAGCCTAGCCGCTTTGGCCGGCTGCTGCTTCGCCTGCCCTCCCTACGCATCGTCTCTGCGCCCGTCATCGAGCAGCTCTTCTTTGTCCGTTTGGTGGGCAAGACACCCATTGAGACCTTAATCCGGGACATGCTGCTGTCAGGCTCTACCTTCAACTGGCCTTATATCCCCATTCAGTGAGGAGGGCAGGAGGCGGCACTGGGGTTTTGGGGTGGAGGGATGTGCCCCTGGATTTCGTCCGGAGCAGGAAGAATTGCCTGCCACCCCATCCCTGCTTTGGAGAACTCGCCACCAGCATGTGGGAGGGTGGAGCCGGACAGTCCCACAGCGCGGGGGCCTACGGGGTGGGCCCTGTGTCTGGACTCCAGAGAACAAAAAGATGCGTGGCGCTGGCCCTTGCATGGGGTCAACTCTCAAAAGGCCTGGCTTGTTCCATTCCCAGAGGGGGCAGGAATTCCCACCTGGCCCCAGCCTCCATCTAAATGTCCTTCCAGCAGCCTGATGCAAACGTGACCACATTTTACCATGCAGCCCCCAGTACGCTTTTGCTTCTGTTTGATCCGTACACACTGAAAAGCCTGTACAGGGCCCCTACCCTGTCCTGCCAGGGGACTCAGCAAAACGGGACAGTCTGCACCCTGCCCAAGGGACTTTGTTCTGCTTCCAAGCATCCAACAAACTGCTGCTTCCCAAACTCAATGGCCAGGCAGCTGGGAACTTTTTTTTACTGTATCTTCAGTGTGTGGTGTCCGGCAGCTGAGGACTGAGAACTCATTACCGGAGTGGCCTTGATCATGCAACAGAATTGCTTTTTGGGGGGAGGGGCTCTTAAAGTGTGGAGGGGGTTTCTGACCCGGTGAGACACACACAAAGCTGCGCCTACAATCTCATTGCCTGTGTGTGTTTGTGTGGGGTGGGGTGGGGTGGCCGGTAAAGTTCACCATTCCCCTTGGAATAAAAAAAGGGAGGCATGGACTATTTATAATATAAATTAAACCTATATTATATCCTAATTCAGTGCTTGATTTGTGCCCGGGCTGAGCCCAGGCACCTCTAGGTGTGGCAGTTCATAGCCCCGCCCCCAGCCCCTCTGGGCTTGTTGCATCATTTACGAAAGTGAAGGAGAAGAAAAAAAAGTGCTCCTGTGCCAGCACCTAATAGCTTGAACCTAGGCACTTCTTTCATTACAATTAAGCACTGTCATAATTCTTCTGTTTTCCCCTTGGAAATGAGAGTGTATATTCCCCCCTCCCATCACCTTTTGGTTTTTCCATCTTTCCCTTCTCACTTGTAAAGATATTTTGCTGTGAATCGTGGCTCTCTCTTTGGAAACAAACAAAACAAAAACACTTTTTTTTTCGGTGGAACTGGCGTTACCATTAAAATGACAATTGCTGAACTCAGTCCAGGTTTCCTTCTTCTCGCTCAAGCGCCCCGTGGCTCTGCGCGTTTGGGAAGCCGAGCTGTCTGTTCCCCAGCCATTGGCGGCAGAAACAGATGGTCCCACCTAGTGGGATAGGGCAGGTGTCCTGAGACAGGGAGCACGCATGTTACACGTTGCCTTGTTGGAAAGAATGTGGAGGAGCCAGGGCTGCTGGTACTGAGGCAGGAGGGAGACTCAGAGAGCACTTAAGCATGCTCTGAGCTTGAAGTGGATGCTTAAATGTCATTCCTGCCTGTGGCTGCTTTACTGGATCAGGATCACAGTACGAGCCTGATGAGATGAGCTCACACTAGACACTGAGATCCCAACATCACTGAGTCTAGAGGAGGTTTGGGTCTCAGCTCCATCACCAGACCTTGTCTTTACCCCAGATCTGGGATGCGGTGCCTCAAGTCCATCTGTGACTGGGGAACCAACGAATTGCCACCCGCCATTCAATGCACTGGTTGCAGTGTTCAGTGTCGAGCTCATAGTAATGAATAGTGTTGTCAGCTCCTGGGCAGGTGGCCCATTGTACAGATGCGACATCCCCATTAGTCAGGGACAGAGACTGAAGATGGATTATTATAGCATCTAGAAAGCTCAAAAGAGATCATAGCCCCGTTATGCTAGACACTTCGTACAGAAAGATCCTGCCCCGAGGAACCCTTACAAGCTAAGACGACAAAAGATGGGAGGGGAAACTGAGGCACAGAACAGTGAGAGGACTTGCCCAAGGCGACTTCACAGGTCAAGAATAGAGCCCAGGTGTCCTGATTCCCCAGGTGTCCTGAGTCCCCAGTTCAGGGTCCTGTGCATTAGACCATGCTGTCTCCCCTGCACTGTTCACTCTGCCAAACACCCATCAAGAGCCATGGAACAGAAGATAGCGTTGATCCAGATGGGTCTGAAGAGCGCTAGGTCTTGACAAGAACTCAGGTCAGCCAAGTCCAAAATCTAGTTCTGCAACTGCAAGGCTTTTCTGTTCCTCCAAATGAGTCTGCAGAGGCACAGATCCAGGTGGGCCTTCCGACTCCGTATGAAGCCATTGCCTCTTGGGGCTGCAAAACTGATGGCCAAGGGTTCTAATAGGGGGAACAATGGGAGGTTTGCAAACACTTCTCTCCCTACCAAGCATCTCCCATTAGGAGCTCATCATCTTATTATCCATCTGTTCAGCAACTGCTGCCAGGGCAGGCTCCACTGGGAACAATGAAGCCAATTGCAGCAATCTTCCACCCCTTGTGCCTGTTGTCAGCCGGGAGCCACAATAGCCTAATTGTTTGTTTCTGTTATTCCCCTTCTCCTGATTCCTTGAATGCAGCTTAAAAAACCCCCAAGCACCCCACTTCCTAGAGTACACTTTGGGCACCAACCAGTGGGACAGCCAGAACACAAGCATGTCCTGAGTCAGGAAGCACCGGGTGTCTGGGTGAGATGCCAGGGACACATATGCAGCAGGTGGTTCCTGCCTTTGGCACCTTAACGGAGAAGCTGTTTAACCAGGGAAGATTTAGGGATCTTATCTTCTGTGCACAAACCCAGTTCCAAGAGGGACAGCCCAGTGGCCTGCCCCATATACTCTGGGCCCTGCACCCCAGGATCGCTTAGAGGTCTGGCCTGTATGTATCTGCCACAGGCTGGGGGTAGCTGAAAGTGCACAGTGTGCTATAAACACAGAACCATGAATTAAAAAATAAGGCACCCCTGCCGAAACATATCGCTTCATGGGGCACACAATTCTCACCGATGTGAGAATGAGATAGCAAACCACACAGGAGCACAGTTAGCCAGGTTGGTTAAAGTATGACTGGAATGTGTGAGGACACAACAGTGATAGGGGGAGGTACAAGAACCCAGAGAGAAGAAGAGAAAATAGCTGGGTGGCTCAGGTCTGTGCAATACCTTTCCTAAGTGGAAGACACTAATCAGCAGGTGTGGGGTATTTGCATCCCAAAATACCAGGCGCTTGCTTTATCCATGCAACCAGCTACAACCCTTGCACTTGGCAAATGTCTAGCCCAGCTGCTGCAGTGGCCAGCTTCACAGACTTGGATGATGCAATGCTGGTGTCTTCTCTGGCAGTATCACAGTCTGAGTTATTAAGCATTGGCTGGCCCACAAACTATGGCAATGCTCAGGCTCATTCTCACACACACAACCAAAGAACAAAATTATCAATCATTATAGACCTAGAGCTGTTCCATTAGAATCTAATCTAGCAAGATGTTGAACAGTGTGAACTCCAGAGCGATGGGACATTGATATGACACACAAGAATATCCAGGGGGTATAAAAATAGGGATTTAGAAATCCCCCAGAGACCGAGTAAGGGCTGTAAACATGCATGCTTCAGGGCAGAAACCCAACCTCTAATTGATGGGGTCAGGAGAAAACATCACCTGGGTGCAGATTATCCAATCACTGCAGAGGGTATTGCACTATCCTCTGAAGCAGATGGGACACTGTCAGATGGATCTTGCTTCTGATCCATTCTGGGAATTCCTGTTTTTCAAGTGTAGATAGCTTTGGGTTTAATTTAGTTCTCAGAGTCTCCAGCAGGTGACAACCGCTGGACCATCTTTCTGCTCTGCAGCATCTCTACCCATGTTTCAAGCAGAAAGGGCAGACAGCCTTCTCAAGAATCCAAGTCTGGTGGGTAGGGGAAGGGATTGCTCTGCAGAAGCTGGAGATGTTTTATTACAGGTTTTTAAAAGCCCATTAGAGAAAAGTCAAAAATGGCCTTTTCAAGCCAAAGGACATCGGCACAGCTTCATTTGACCCTTCTATAAATAACGTCTGGGGGAAATATTTTAAACAAACATTTGAGAGGTTGAATTACATATGTTACACGAATCAACAGGAGGGCATCCTCTGGAATTAATTCAAGGACAATCTGGAAAGGCCACTAAAAAAAAGTTATCACCTAGTGAGATACAGTATTCAAAAACTCAAAACTCCTCATCTTCATTAAAGAAGAAAGAAAAAGGCTTCAGTTTCAGGATCTCACACCTCTCAGGTTGTGTACACCCACTGAGAGACCCCTTTATGCTACAAGAGTCCTTCATGTAAATGAGCATCAGAGCCAAAAAATCAAGCGCTAGAAAGTTTCTACCTAGTTCCAGTAAGAACAGCCATGCTGGGTGAGACCAATGGCCCGCCTATCCCAGTATCCTATCTTCTGACAGCGGCCAGCACCAGGTGCTACAGAGGGAATGAACAGAATGGGCAATTTATCAAATAGATCCATCCCCTGCCCTGTCATGCAGTCCCATTTTCTGGTAGCCAGAGATTTAGCAGTAACCAGAAGAGCATGGGGTTGTATTGCTGACCATCACTGCTAATCACAATTGATCGAACTCCCATGAACTTATTTTCTTTTTAAATCCAGTGCTGCTTAAGGCCTTCACGATGTCCCCTGGCAGTGAGTTCCACAGGTTGGACGTATGTAGTATGAAGTAGTTCCTTATGTTTGTTCAACCTAATGCCTATTAATTTCCTTGGGTGTTATATGAAAGGCTACGTGAAGGACTAAATCATTTTCTGATTCAGTTTCTCTTCATCATTCATGATTTCATAGGCTTTAGTCATTTCTTGTCTAAAACGAGCACTGCAAGTCTTTTTAATCTCTCTTTGCACAGCACCTCTATCATGGCGTTTTTTAAGTTTCCATGCTGTTTGCAGGCATTTCACTCTTGTGACTGCTCCTTTTCATTTCCATTTAATTAACCTTCTCATTTGTGTCATTTTCTTTTCTGAAGTTACATGCAACAGTGGAGGTTTCTCTGGTATTTTTCCTTCTACAAGGATGTTAATTTAATTACATTATGGTTGCTGTTACCAAATGGTTGAGCAAGATCCAGTGCATCACTTTGGATTGAATCAAGAATAGTCTCTTCCTCTGTAGGTCCAGGACTATCTGCTCTAAGAAGTCAATCATGGTGTCTAGAAATTTTCTCTCTGCCTCATGTCCTGTGGAGGCATATTCCCAGTCCACAGAGGGGTAACTGAAATCCCCCATTATTATTGGGTTTTCTGTTTTCATATTTATCTGTACCTGCTATTGAGAATCAGAACTTTCTTTTTATCAAGGGGTGGCTCCGTATAGAGTCTTTATAATCATTATATATTAAATAAAGTTACTTCAACTAATGCATCATTTACAATGATCAATAAGCCTGTCAATCAATGTCAAAAAGTGGAGCAGAGAGATAGCCTTCAAAACAAAATGAGGAACTAAGCAGAAAAGAAATTAAAAATAAATAAAAAGACACTTTTAAATATGCAAGCACCTATTAGCAAAAGTACAAGTCCCCCCCTTTAGTGCACATAAAAAATGCATTCTTTTTTCTTAATAGTTGATAATATGTCCAGAGAAAGTATAAAATTGCCATCTTTTGCTATCCACCTGGGGCTATTTTGAATTGTCAGTTCCCTGGTGCCTTGTCTAAAAGCAACGAAACTCTCCCCGTGGTGTTGTCAGCTCAAGCAAAACTTTGCATCCCTTAGTTCTAATGCTCGCTGTCATGCTTTTATGGAGCTGGCTCGCAGCGCCAAACGATAATAGACTAACCTGAGCTTGTAATTAGCGCATCTTCAGGACATCAGAAAGGAAGAGAGAGGAAGCGGGGAGAGAGAGTGTGCACGTGAGAAAGAGAGAGACCATCATAAACGTGTGCAATTTGAAGGAACTTAAAAAGCCTTGATTTGATTTCCCCAGTTGCTTAGGTGACAAATAAGCATGTGTTAAAGCTGCATTATCCGTCTCACTCAGGCACAACGTTGTGTAATTTATGAGGGGGGAATCTCTTCAGTAGAATCCTAGCCCACTCAAAAATTGGGAGAGGGATCAGGCCTCAAGAAGAACTCTCTGCTATCAGATCAAAAAGACCCAATTAAAGTCTAGCAATACTGAGTTCAGATGAATCGAAGGCGGCCAGATTTAAATTGAATTCAGTGTCTACACACAGGTTTGCACTCATTTAACTAAATCAGTTTTGAAGCAGATACTTGGGTTGCAATTTTTTCCTTAAGACTAAATTATTTGAGGCAGGGACCTTTTTTTTGGTTGTTCTTTGTTACAGCCCCTAACTCAATGGGGTGCTGGGCCCTGACAGAGGTTTCTAGGTGGTACTGCAGTATAATAGAATAACGAATAATTAAATAATAAAAGTTAAACCAATGCAACCTGGAAAAGAAGAACAGGCCTTAATATGGGCTTATCTGGTGCTAGTGCAATGTGGTTCTGATTTTAGTTGTGATCACTAGGTGCTACTGCAATACAAACAATAATCCCCAACTCCTAGACAGAGCTTTTTAATCAGTCAACCTCAAAGTGCTTTAGTGTCACCACCCCCATTTTAGAGATGGGCAAGTTGAGGCACAGACAGAAACTGTGATTTCTACAAGGTCACTGTATTATAAAGCCAAGCTCAGACTCAGGTCTGAACTCAATGCTGCCCACCCAATCTCCCCTACCCCAACAAATATTCTCCATACATGCACAAATCTGTCAGGACCCTCATCCTAGGATCTACCTGCAGGGTGGGTCTGAGCCTGACTCAGATCCAGTGTACTTACAATAGCATATGCACCACTCTCAGGAGCACTCAAAGAAGAAATTGATTTGTTTTATAACTAGCTATCTGTAGAGAACAATATGAGACATTTCAAGATATGATGTTATTGGGTGATGGGAGATTTTTGGGTAGGAGTGGACTGGAGCAACAGGCAGATCTGGACTAGATGAAGAAAATGGAAGAGGCAAAAAGCTACTAAATTTCTGCCTAAGCAATGATCTGGCCATAATAAACATGTTGTTTCAACAAAGAAAGCTGCAGAGCAAATGGATGTGGATCTAATCAAATAGGCAAACAAAAAGAATGATGGATTTTGTACTTGCGAATCTAGGTGTGAATCAAGTGTGTTGTGATGCTGATTTTTTATAGCCGATATCAGATCTTAGGTTAGTGCTGGCATCAATAAAGTTGAGACTGAAAGCAACTGAAAAGAATAAAAAGTGCCAAGAACGAAGCTCTGTGACACGGGTAAACTAAAGATCCAGATAGCAGGAAAGAGGACAAAGAAGCTGTGTGGAAAAACATTGCAGCCTCGGTGAAGGAAGAAATGAATGTTGAAGAGACATGAAACAGCGTAAAAAAAGGGAATTATGAGTAGCTTAACAAGTGGTGGGCCATAAGGCCAAAATGAAGAAATCCAGGTGAATAATGGATGAAGTGCTGTAACTGAATAAAAGCATAGGAAGCTGAAGGAGTATAAAAAAGATGTTAAGTCTATGAGCCGGTACAATAGGCAGTCCAGAGAGATAAAACAGAATCTGGAGACAGAAACAACTGGATAAGTGAACAATGTAAAGAAGCAGAACAATGCAACACAAGGATTGTATTGCAAGATAATAGAACTGAGTGGCATATGTGGGTGGGAGAGGTCAATGGTGAAAGACAAGATGAAAAAGCAAGAATAAGAGATGGAAAGAATAGTTGGAAGAGCTGTACAGTGTACAGAACACAGTAAATGAAATGGTCCTGAATAAACTTTCTGGCACAAACAAGGGAGCAGAGATGCTGGGGTTTTAGAGGAAGACAAGAATAAAGATCTGAATAGAAAGTTTTAAAAAAAAGAACAAGGAGCCAGGAAATAACAACAAAGTAACACACAGGACTGCTGCAAGCAGGTAAGGAACACATGGCAAAGGTGATGCACAAGCTATTCGATAAGATTTCCAAACAAGATCAAATACCAAGCAAATGGGGGAAAGCAGTAATAGGACTAATTTATGAAAAGAGGGATAAAAAAGACTTCGTCTCGAGACCACCAAGGAAAGCATTCACCAAGACGTTGCAGAGGAGAATGAAGAGATATGTGGAAGCAGCTTTTACAGAGCAACAGGTCAGCTCTAGTTGAGGACAAAGGACAATAGATCAGCTAGTAGTGATCAGAAATATATTGACGTACAAAGAACAGAACTGACCCTGTTACCAACAACTGTATGGACTTCAAACAGATTTTTGATAGCATTTGGCAGGGAGGATTTTGGCAAGCTATGGAAGAGTGCATGGGACCCCTGGAAAACTGATCAGGCTGATGGAAAATATCTGCAGCAAGCTGATGAGTGCACTGAAAGTAGAGAAGTCCTCAGCCATTTTGTCAGCTTCATCTGTAGGAGAGAGACAAAGATGCACACGATCACCAGATTTGTTCAGCTTGGTACTGGACGCAATAAAGGTTGCAGCACTGAGAGATAAAATGGGAGGAATCATGTTAGGTGGTAGGACAGTACATAACCTTGGATTCCCAGATGACAGTGTTGACATTGCACTGACAAAGGAGGTTCTTTAAACAATAACTGACATGGTAGACCAGGAAAGAAGAAGAAAACTCAGACTGAAAATTAGCATGGAGAAGACAAAAATTATGGCAATTAGACAAGAAAAAGAGACAATCAAACTCAGAGACAATGAAGTAGGAGCAATGCAAAAATTTGCGTACAGACAGGAATCAAAGAAGAACAGAGGCAGAGCACACGCTGGTTTGTCTATAGTGATACATTTACATTCTCTGTCGCGAGATGCACTTCTGATCAATATATAGATACCCTACAGAAACTCCTTTCCACTCTATCGTCGACAGTATTATTTATTTATACTGTAGTAGCACCTAGACAATCAGGACACTGTAGAAAGTGTTTATAGATGATTATAAACCACCGGTTGTCCTCTGTAACAATTTAGCTTTTTTTAAACAAGTGATTCCTCATGCATTAACTCTTTACAAACTGTTTAGAAATGGCCTTTTAACAGCACGTGTCCTCAAAGCTTGTTGAGAACAAGCTCAGGATAAACATATTAACAGAGGTTAAAGTATAATTTGGTGGGCCCTGGAACCCTCCAAAATTTCCAGGACCCCTTTCATGCACATCCAGGCCACAGCCCGGGTAGGTATTTGCAACCACTTCTCAGTATTACATGCATCAGTTATCACTCCGCCCCACACACCCGCACCCCCCAGCTACACACACACACACACACACCCCAGCTACCCACACACTGCTTCACATAATCCCCAGCAGCATTCTCTGGCCCCAGCAGCTCCACGCCCCCGATCCCAGAGGCCAGCACCCCCCCAAAGCCCTTCCCCCAGCCTGCGTGGGGGGCTCCCCCAGGCCCAGCTGAGGCCTTATCTTGGCTGTTTGCACTTGTCCTTGCTCTCAGGCAGCAGCAAAGCCGGGACTGGCTTCAGCTGGGAGCTGCTTCCCGCACACAGGCTGCTTCCACCCTAAGGACGCATCTGAGTGTGCTGGGGACAGGGTGGGGGGGACATTTACAAACTGCCAGCCTGCCACATCTCCCTGCTGGCTGGCCTACAGAGCTGAAGGGGCACGGCACTGGAACGCGTTCTTCTATTTTTAGGGGGCCCTGGAATGCTGCTCCCAAAAATAGGGGGCTCTGAATGGCATTCCAGTGCCTTCCCCCTTACTTTAACCCTTGCACATTAAATAAGAGTGACAGAAATATGCCTCCTGCTCTGTTCAGCTCAAGGTCTCGGTTTATACAATGGCCACCCTCTTAGCTAACGCACTGGGGCATTGAACTGAGGACCTGAAGCATGAGCTACTCTAACTTGAAACATAGAGCCAAAGCTCAGAAGGTAGGGATGGCAACAACTCAAACCCTCCATAGACTGGCACAGGGACACAGACATGGACACACATGCATTCTCTCTCTGTCTAAGCATATTAAGATATATGTGCCCAGGAGGCTTCTACTGCAGACTTAAGAGTCTATGCTTGGAGTTATTCCAAATGAGCTAGTGCTTTGAATTCAAAACCAAATTAATTCAAATTGATTTTCAAGTGTAGACAAGGCCTTTGAAACGTAGCATCCTGTCAGTGGTCTGATCACACAATTGCATACAAGCCCTTGAACCTTCCCAAGTTACTAAAACTGTTAGTCTAGTCATTAAACTGGGAATTCTGCAGATTTTTAAGCAGCACTTGATCGAGTAAATACAGACTTTACACCACTTTCAACGCCAATTTGAGGCAGCTTTAAATCCATTAGTGCATCTTTTATTTTATCTGTATCATAACTGGAACAACCATTTAATTCTTATAATTGTTTCCACAAATTATTTAACTTCGCACATTTTACTGTCAATTTCTTCCCAGATCTGGATTGCTCGCACACCGTAACAGGATGCCATCAAGACAAAAAAGGAAATCAGACCGGGAGTAGAAACAGAAGTCTCCTGGCTGAGTGACTCATTAAGCTAGAGAGTGAAAGGGATTTTTATCCTCACAGATTTGTAGATGTGGGTTAAAAGGGATAATTATGATCATCTAGTCTGATTTCATGCACCTCGTCACTTTTGGATTTCACTGAATTAATTCCTGGTTCAAGCTCTCTCACTGGACTACAGATCATTTGGTAAAGCATCCACTCTTGATGAAAAAAACTCCAGTGCTGGGGACTCAGTCACAGCCCTAGGTAAGTTGTTCCAGTGATTAACTACCCCTCCTGTTAAAAATGCCCATCTCATTTCTAGTCTGAGTTTGTCTAGCTTCACCTTCCACACAGGTCTTGTTATACCTTCCTCTGCGAGATTGAAGAGCCCTCTATTCTCACTCTTCTGTTCCTCACAGACGTCTTACTGTTCTCTTTAACAAACAGAAAAGACTAAGCTACCAGAGTGTCTCCCCCTGTAGGGCAGGTTTTCTAGCTTCCACCGTTCTCATGACTGAACCCTCTCCAATTTTTCAACATTTATATCATTACAGTGCCAAGAGGTTCATACACCCAGATGTTGCATAGCTACCTAGTGACAAGTTCCAAAGGGGTGGTAGCCCCATCTTCAAAGCATCTGATGAAGTGGGGTCTTCTTCCATAAAAGCTCATGTGATAAATAAATTTGTTAGACTTCAAAAGTGCCACAGGACTCCTTGTTTGTATAGCTACATAGTAAGACTGTCCCCAAAGAGCTTACAAACTTAATAGGTAAGATCCAAAGGGTACCTGAATAGGTAAGAAAGACTAAATGTAGAGGGGGAAACTGAGGCACAGGGTGAGGACAAAGTTTGCTGGGGGGGGGGGTCAAACAGGTCAAAACCCATAAGCTACCCAAGCATCCATGAGCAAAGCTACAACAACAAACTAGAGCATGGCCCACAGTGCCCACAGGCAACTCCACAGTAACAAAGCAGTTGAGAACACCTCACATCCACAAAAACCAACAATCGCCAATCAAAGCCTCTTTACAGTGGTACCCCAGTGTATGCAGCCCCAGAACTTCCCTCCAGCAACTATTGAAGGCTCAGTACCCCCAGCACACACAAACAACCCTACAATAACAATCCAGCATGGAAAGCCCCACTGCTCACAAGCAAGCCTACACCATCATACCATTAGGTTCAGTCAAGTTTTAGAGCCCAGAGAACAAGATGTAAAAGCAGAACTACACTTGGCAGGGCATTTCCGCTCCCAGGCCCCCTTACATCTGCGCCCTGCCAAGGGGCTTTTCTCCCCACACTTACCAGCTGTGACTGGTCAGATCACGCTGCTACCACCTTCACTGTGACTGCATCCTTTTGTGTTGATGCTCCAAGCTCCCAGTCATTGGTGTTGCAAGTCCAGCTACACTTTGCACCCCTGCATTTGCAGCTACAGGTGTCATCTAGACCTGCCTCTCCAACTGCAAGAGAGGGCAGTGGGTGGGCTTCCTGGGACTGCTGCACTAACTGCGCCTTGCTGGGCACTAGCGCTGTACAGAAGCAACCCTACAATAACAAACACCCAGACTCATGGCAGCCAGAATTTTACCGCCCTGCATCTCTAGATCTCCAGCTGAAGTCTCTTTCTCAACCTGCAGCTTCAAGGGAAGGACAAGTCTGCTGCCGGCTGCTGTTCATGCCTGTTGTGTTTCCAGGACTCAGCAGAGAGAAAGAGATGAAGAAAGACCTCTAGCTGCACATGGGCCTGGGAATCTTTTGCACTGATGAGCTAACCGATCACAGGTGATGCAGTCCCTGGAGAGAGAGTGGCAGAGTACAGCTGGGCAAAGGACATCAGGGCTTTTCTTTAAGTCCTTGCCTTAGAAGCCAAAGGCCTGATCCAAAACCTAAAAGCTAGCTAGAATTAAGATAAAGGCTCCTAGACTCAGATCCTCTACAGTACTGAAATGTCTAATGCCGCTTGAGCCACAGCAGCCATCCTGTCTAGATGACTGTGTTTTCAGGCTTTTCTCTGCAAGCGCAAGGGCTCAAAATGTACTCTGATTTTTTACAATGAAAACTGACGAGGGCTGGCTGGAAATTTTCCATGGAAGCAGCCTTTTAATGGAAAATCGAGATTTTGCTCAAAGCAAAATGTTCATGAACCGTACTGGCTTCCCCTGGAAATTTTTTGCTTTTTCCATCAGATACCAAATGCCTTAAAAGCAGCATTGCTGATATGGAAATTTAGCTGCAGTGTCCCGTGAGAACTGTAGGTCGATTGCTTTGTGCTCCCCATGGGCCAGACTACATTTGTCATGATGCGCCATGACCAAGGGTAGCCGATTTTTAAGAGGAGAATCCTTCCCGCAGGAAGGTATATATAGTCCAACTAGGTAGCCTACACCTGAGGTTAATGGCCTACCGTGTGTGTGCGCGCGTGCACATGCACACGTACTCACACACATGTACACCTTCTAATGCCCTCTGGTGGATGCAACAAAGCATAACCATGTGGACAGGGAACTCCTGAAGAGCCATTCTTCCACTCTAGTCATGCTCAAGGGGTGGACAAATAGGAGAATGGCCAAAGGAAAGGGAAAAAAAAAAAAAAGAGAGAGAGAGTATAGAGCTAGAAAACATTGGACAGATTTTAAAAATTGGGTTTTGTTTAAGCTGGAGAAAAGACTGAAGAGGGACGTGCTAACAATCTTCAAGTATTGTCCAAGATTGCTACAAAGAAGAGGATGGTAAATTTTTCCCCTTAACCACTGAGGATGGGACAAAAAGTAACAGGCTTAAATTGCAGCAAGAGAAATTTAGGTTAGACCTTGGGAAAAAATTCCTGTCTGGGTAGTTAAGCACTGGAACAAGTTGCTGTGGGAGGTTGTGGGCCCTCCATCAATGGAGGATTATAGGAGCAGGTTAGACATACCCCTCTCAGAAATGGGCTTGTAACAGCTGACCTCTTGAGGTCCCTTCCAATCCTGCATTTGTATGCTTTCTATAACTCACTGGGATTACCAGCTAGAAGTGTGGATCAAATCCCGACTGGATGCCTCTTGGGAAGAGGTTTTAGTCTAATATAAATGATAGGGCTCAATGGAAGGTAATTAGATGAAGCTCTCTGGCCTGTGGGGGTCAGATGAGATGATCGGCTGGTCCCTTCTGCTCTATTAATCTAGGCACAACTTCTTCTGCAAGGCTGAGACTCAGGAACTTGGCAAACCTGCAGCCATGTTTCAGAGATGAGCACAAGCCACAGCTACACAGGACTGGGAAGGAGCTAGTATTCTGCTCTCACAGTCAACCATGGCACAGAACCGCTCTTTGATGTGGACTCTGAATCCCTGAAATTTCAAGGAGTCAGGCTCGGGGCTCTGATTTGGGGCCATCACTAGTATTGAGGGGCCTGGGGGAGGATCTGTGACTTGTGGGCCTTGATTCAAATGATACGAATCATGGCCAGGTGTTTCCACAAAGCACCTTTGCTCACTCTCTCATACACAGACACACAACCACACATGCACGCTCACAAAATCCCCATGGACACACGAAGAGAGGCACAATCCATGCAGTTACAAAATTCATTCACGCCCACCCACACACCTCCCCCACTCACACACACTCATCCACTCACACGACTCACTCATAGACCTACCTCAAGCCCCTCACAAAACCCTTTCAACATGGATACATCACTTGCCCCTTACCAAGCCTCTTGCACACATACACAGAATGTTCCCACTCACAAAACTCACACAGACGTCCACAATCACTCACAACACTCCCACTCACGAAACGCAAACACACAGGCATCCACACCCACTCACAACACTCCCACTAACAAACACACACTACACAAAGCATGCATGCACACAGACACACAAAACACCCACTCATATATGTAAACATAAACAGCCTAGAAACTCAGGAACCTTTTTCTCCTGCAGGCAAGGGAGAAAGAATTGAGAAAGCATATTGTTGATAACTTCTAATTTTAGATACTTGGGTGTCGCTCTGAAAATTTGCTGGGGGGGTAGAGGGCAGAAAAGTATCTAGATCGATAGATTAAAAAGACCATTAGATTACATTAGCTACTTCTGCCCAGAGCCAGTGTCTAGCCAGTCCTCACTGATTTATCCCATCCTTGAGCTGGGCATGATGACTAGTCTCCATCTGTCAGCAAGTTTACTGTCAGTGGAATTAAGGGAGGGGGGAAGTGAAAATTGCCTGTCAGTAAAATCTGTTAAAAATAAATTTATATGTCAGTAAAAAAAAAAAAAAAGAAAAAAAAAAGAAAGAAAGAAAGACAGAAGAAAATGGCAAGATTCCCTAATGAGATTGTTATCTTCCCTTCTCTCCCAGCACCCTCCTCCAGATTTTCAAAAGGGAATCAGTAAAGACACTGATATCAGCAACAAACTGTCAAGTCCCATTACTTCTTCTCACATTAAGTTGACCAAGAGGATACACCTTGCAACCTGATGGATCCACGTGCATCAACCCAGCAAAGGGATGTCCTGTTTCACTCATTTCATGAGCCAGAGTGAGCTGTCTGAGGCCACTCTTCCTGGATTTCATTGCTGTTTCAGTAACTGCATCTCTGGTCCACACAGCCATTTAAATGCTGGCCTATTGGTTTATTTTGGGAGTCCTGGAGTGCTTGGGCGGATAATTAACGCTGCCATCTGCAAGATTGAAAGTGGAAAGCAGCCCCCTGGAAAATGAAATGATGGCATTTTAAAGAAGGATGCGCTGGCGGGGGAGGGAGGGGAAGAGAAGGAGAGACCTGTTGGCTGGAGAAAGTTTCAGAGAGTTTAAAAATAAAATTCCCTGCAAGTCTCCAGCTGAGATTCTGCACAGTTGACACCAGGAAGGCAAGCGCGGAGTCGGCTCTGACTGGGAGCCGCGGTGTCCTGGCAGAAATACGGTCAATGGACTCCTGGTGTTTGCATGGGTTTTGTTATTGATTCTCTGACAGCTGCACCTAACAGCCCTCCCAAGGATCAAGGCTTCACTGCATGGACCCAGCAGGGGACAGTCCAAATATCCCACCCACCTACAGATAGCACATATTCACAGGGGCGCACAATAGCACAAAATATCCCACTCAGAGACACAACACATTCACTGACACGGGGTGGGCTGGGGTTGTGGAATCTCTGTCACCAAAGATTTTTAGGAGCTGGTTAGACAGACATCTGTTGAGGATGGGCTATATGGAGTCATGTCTTGAGTGCAGGGGACCGGCCTAAAAGACCTGTCGAGCCCTCCTATGATTCTGTGACACACAACACAATCCCAATACACTGCACCCCTCCACACTCATGCACACAACACGACACACCCACTGACATGATACACCTGTATCCTCTTGCACACAACAAACCCTTTCATAACACACACAGGCACACAGCACCTGCACCCACAACAGCATCACGCACACCCCTCACTGAAACCACACAAACACACAAATTGACACCCCCCGGCCACGCTCCCACTCACAGCACACAAGTCAAATGAGCTCCATGCAAACGTTCTTTTGTGTCAGCAAAGGCTGGATAACGGGAGTCTGTGTCTTAATGAGCCCCTTGCAATGTGAGTGAGAGTGTTGCTACACAGGGTGTTGGAGCACAATCGATAATTTGGGGGTAAGTTTGCGGTCAGTAGCTAGATGCTATGTGAAAGGTTGTTCTACTGCCAGGGAGCCATAGCTAAGATCCTTAACTCTTCGCAAGCCAGGGCCGAGAGAAGCAAGCAAGGGAAAATATGTTCCCTTCACAGCGGGGAAGGCTTATCTGAACTAAAGTACAAGGGGCTTGACTAACGGAGCCAGGTGGTTATTGCATCTGGAGCTGGGGAAAGAATCCAATCCCCCTATTTACTGGGGCTCTGATAGGACTGGGTGGGGAATGATTTTCCTACAGTGTGAGAACTGTTGAGGTTTCAAACAAATTTCTCATCCTGAATCAAGACAAAAGGTTAAAATCTTTTTTTTTTTTAAATCAGTTTGGATCAATTGAATTTTGATGTGGATTCTTTACTTAATTTTTTTTGCATGAACAAAATTAAATTTCCAAACAAAAAGTCAGTTTGACCCAAAAAAGCAAAATGTTTCCTTTCGAACCTTTCAAAACAGGGCCTTCTGGCAATTTCACAACATTTTTTTCAACATCTTTTCAAGTTGGAAAATTTGTCAAAACCTGCCACTTCCCATGAATGGTTCCACTTTTGACCAATTTGCAGTTTCCAGAGAAAAGCAATTTTGGCCTTCTCTAGTTGTCCTTGGCATTGGCTAATTCTAAGCAAGTGGACTTCTCACAAAGTGATCTCCCATAGGCAATGTCTTTGTCATGTGTAGTCTTTTTTGGACCTAGGATTAAGATTCCACTCATCCATTTGGTTTTCTCCTTGAGATGGTTAGAACCAGAATCTGTGGACTCTGGACTTTGAGGTAGATCTGAATTTCTGGATTTGGATCTGAATCCAAGCCTTGATCTGGATCTTGCTCTGCATCCAAACCTTGATCTGAACTTGGACCTGGATCCAAGCCTTCCTCTGCAGCTAAATCCATGCATTGATTTAGACCTAGACGCAAGCTTTGATATGGATCTTGATTCAGACCCAAGCCTCAATCTCGATCTTGATCTGGATCCTCGTCTTGATCTGAATCTGGTCCTAGAGTAGGGTGACCAGATAGCAAGTGTAGAAAACCAGGATCAGGGATTGGGTGGGGAGGGGGTTGTAATAAGCACTTATGTAAAACATAGCCCTGAATAGTGGGACTGTCCCTATAAAATTGGGACATCTGTCTACCCTGTCCTATGTACACACTTTGATCTGGAGCCAAAACTTGATCTGCATCAGAATCTGGATCATAACCTTGATCTGAACTTCCCAGGCAGGGCCCCTTTCACCATTCAGCCCGTTCCCCTAAAATACCAACCACCACACAACAACTGCAGCTGGTCCAGAGCTCTGCATTGCCTGTCTGCAGCAAGGATGCACCTGACTGATTTAATCCGAAACCCTGCTGTTCACCTATTAGTCTGGGCCATGCTCTCAGCCTGGCAATCATTCTCCTGCTACACTCCGAGGCCTGTGCCAGCCGCTGTGTTTACCTGCCACGGCGGGGAGTGAGGAAATCCCCTGCCAGCCAAGGTCAGAGGAGTCAGAGGTGCAGTCTGGTGCATTCCAGCTCAGCTAAATGGGCAGGAACTAATGAAGCCAGCTACCGGATCCTTGTCACTTTCTCTGATGCTTCTCTTGCTACAGGGACCCTCTGACAGAGCCCAGGCGTCCAGCACCTGCCCGCATTAGACGACAATAGTGAGACTTTACCTAGCTCCTTTCTTGCTCTGATCCCAAGGCAGGTTGCCTGGGGAGAGGTCACGCTTGACTCCCTCCTCACAGATGGGGCCCAGGCTGTCCTTATCATCCTGAGGGGGAAATGTCCAAAAGCACCTGCAGCATCCAACCCTGAGCTACACCTGGGGAAACTGAGATATAGAAAGGGGAGATACAATTTGCTCAGCATCACCCAGTGACAGGGCTAGGATGAGAACCTGGCTGTGCTGGTGCCTAGCCCAGTGCTCCATCCACCAGGCCACACTGCCTGCATTAAGTGGCTGGACTACCAAGAGAATGGGAACAACAGCCGACACCTCATTCTGAACTAAAAACTGCCCTGCCGAGGATTCTCCAAGGTCGCCTCTTTGCTGGCAGCTAATTTACAAGCCTGACATTAAAGAACCAGACAAAATTGGCCACTGCATGCTGGGCGGTTTATAGATTACAATAGAATTTATCGTTCAATGCCCAGGGGAACCAGCCATGGCAGCCCCATCCTGGCTGAATGTCCAGGCGAGAGGACAAAGAACTGCAGTCTCCTATTAGCCAAATGGGACAGGGCTGGAGGTGCATCACCCCATCTTTTAATGGGGGCCAGGTTTCAGCATGGCCTTGTCACTGCAGATGGCCAGGTGGAGAAGCAGCAGCTGGCCCTGCTAGGGAAATGGGCTGGGAGATGATGTATGGTTTTGGGCACTTAGAAATACACAGATTCCATCCAGAGACAGATCTGACCTTGATACGAGCTGCCCATCAAGACAGAGTTGAGTCTGCTTGATTCATTTACTTGTTCATGGGGTGGGGGGAATCCCAGATGGAGTGTTTTTAAGACAGAACAAGGCTGAGCTCGAGGGGCAGGGGGAATTGGGCAGTCAAACTGTGCTGCATCAGGAGTGTGTGGAGCTGGGTTCCTTGTCACTTAACATGTCTTTGCCTCCATTCCTCATCTTTGAGATGGGGACGGTAACATGCCTTGCCTCCCATCCTTTGTGTCTCTTGCTGGGGTCTATCCTGCTCGCATCGAGCTTTGTCTCTGACTATTCTTCTGAAGTCGAGAGGAAGCATGGTCTAATGGATACTGCACTGTTCTGGCATTCAGAAGATCAGCATTTTAGCCCTGCCGCGGACCTGCTGGGTGATCTTGGGCAAGGAACAGCGCTGCTTTGTGACTCAGTTTCCTTCCTACACTTTGTCTGTTTAGATGTTAAGCTCTTTGGGGCAGGGACTGCCTCTCTGTAGGGCTCAGTACATCACTGAGGGGTGTGCAAAAAATCACAGTGACATGCTCTGTCAGTGGTTCCATTGCATGTCTAGGTATATTGTGAGTGTGTTGCATGCATGAGTGTGGACGGGTGATGTGGGTGGGGAAGGTTGTGTAGCCGCATGTGTTATGTCGGTGGGAATGTTGTGTGCAGGGGTGTAGGTGGTGGGTATATTATGTGTTTCTGTGAGTGCATCATAGAATCATAGGACTGGAAAGGACTTTGAGAGATCATCTAATCTAGGCCCCTGCACTGAGGCAGGACTAAGTATTATCTAGAATTTAATTCCAAAGGGGCAGCCATGTTAGTCTAGTTCAGTAAAACAAACAAGGAGTCCTGTGGCACTTAAAGACTAGCAAATTTATTTACTGCGTGAGCTTTCGTGGGAGAAAATCTTGCTTTGTACAGACATATGTTTGTTTGATCTGTTCTTGAAATCCTCAGTGATGGAGGTTCCACCACCTCCCTAGCTAATGTGTTCCACTTATTACCTACACTTGAAATTTGGAAGCTTTTTCTAAGGTCTAACCCTAAATCCCCCATGTTACAATTTAAGCCCATTACGTCTTGTGCTGCCTTCAGTGATTAAGAAGAACAATTTATCACCCTTTACGTACAGGAAGACTGTTACCATGTTTCGCCTCAGCCTTCTTCAGACTAAATGAGCCCATTCTTTCCTTGTAGGTCATATTTTCTAGAGCTTTCAGGCTTTTTGTTGCATTCCTCTAGATTTTCTCTACTTCAGCCACATCTTTCTTGAAATGCAGTGCCCAGAACTGGACACAGCACTCCAGCTGAGGCCTGACTAGTACTAAGTAGAGCAGAAGAATTACTTCTCATTTCTTGCTTACAGTGCTCCAGCTAAGACGTGGCCTGTGCAGCCTAGTTAGGTCTGCCTAACCCCCCAGCATCAATACAGAGGCGGCTTCACTGCATCAATGGAAAAACCTCTTCCATCGATGTCAGAAGCAACTGGAGTACAGTGCTGACACTGTATCATAGATGTATCCAATGTGTCTGCGCAGCGCTCTGCAAGGCAGGGCCTTGAGCACAATTCAGGCCTCTACAGCAGTGGTTTTCAAACTGCAGGTCGGGACCTAATACTGGGTCGCAGACCTACAGGTCCTGGGTTGCGGTGCACCATGCTTCTGCCGCTGAAAGACTGCAATCCACTGCTAAAAGATGTAATTGTTGGGTTGTGGGCATAAATGGTTTTTTTATCTGGATCTTTAGGAAAAAAAGTTTGAAAACCACTGCTCTACAGGCAACCACAATGCTGCAAATAGCATTAGAACAGGTCAGACGGGATAGATACATAAAGAACCAGCCTGAACATCTTCACCCAGGAACAAAAAGCCCCAGAGGTTTGAAAAATTTTGAAGTGACTTGGGATTTTCTTGTTGTCGTTGTTGTTGTTTATTTCCCCAATCCTCATGGCTTTTTGAAAAATGGCTTTGTCACCACACAAAAATATTGAGATTGCAGAGCTTTGGGATTTCCCCCCACTCCAAAGTGAGCAAAAAAGCAAAAACTGGAAACTTTTCATAAAACAAAATTCTGGAAGACAATCTTTTTTGGGGTCAATCAAAACATTGCATTTTTGATCCATTCCCAATGTTTTCTTTCCTTATATATTTGAAGTCAATTGCAAAAGAAAAAGTTGTTTGGAAATGAAAATTTTCATTCAAGAAGGTTGATGTGGGATGTTTTCAAAACTATTATTTTCCTACATGAGTTTTCATCAAAACTGATACAGCTTCACCCCCCCAAAAGTTCAGTTTTTGTTAAGATGGCATTTTCCAAGCAGCTCTGTTGCTAGTACCTTCTGTCTGGCTTTTTAAGGAAAGCTGAGAGAGATAGGCTGGGTGGGTCTCATATTTATGACTTGTGATGGTGTTAGCTTTCTTAATGTGTTAGCTGGGAGATGCTGATCTCCATTAGCAGATTAGTGACTCCATAATGCAGTTTATAAATTACACCATGTCATGTCCTACATTAAGGCAGGGGGGTGGATGGCCATTCAGATAGCAGGTGACCTCTTCCACCTTCCCATTAACTTTGCTGTCCGACCATTTCTGACACGAGATTGTCTTTACTGTAGAGCATGCCTGTCACGCATGGGACACTTGGAAAGCAACCCCTTGAACTGGGCTTGTTTACAAACAAAAATATTCACTTTCCAGGAGGGCTAGGAGTGGTTAGAAGAAATGATTGAGGAGTCAAGAGTCCTGGGTTTTGTTATTCTCTCCAGGAAGGGAATGCAGTCTAATGGTTAGAGCAGGGGTTGTGAGTCAGGACTCCTATTCAGCTCTCGGATCGAAGTCTTCTCCAATGATTAGAGCAGAGGATAGGCTGGGTACAAGTCCAGCCCAAGGGTTTGTGGCACCTAGGCAAACTATGACTTTGGCACCCCTTCTCCACATTTTATAAGAGATAATATAGTAATATATTTTTTTCAAATTGATAATAAAATTCAATTCTGTCTAATTTGGCACCCCTCAAAGCCTGGTGCCCTAGGCAACCACCTATTTCATCTATATGGTTGGGTCAGCCCTGGGTGGGAGTCAGAATCCCTGGCTCATGTTCCTGCATCTGGGAGAGGAAAGTGATCAGATGGAGTTAGCCTGGATGATGGAATTAAGAATGCTGGTTTCTATTTTGCCTTCAGTATTTCTAATCCTTCTAACACCACAATATCTAAGTGCCAGTCTCCTATCTCTGGGATGCTATTCCTTTCTCTTGCCACCAATCTCGAGCAAATCTCTATGCCTCAGTTTACCTAGCTGTGAAATGAGGATAATTGCATTTGCTCACCAACTAACCCCTCACCGCAGATGCTAGAAGGCTTAAATCGTTCACTGATGTAAAAGCACCTGGTAAAGTAGAAACAAAAAGCACTACAGTTGAGGGAACTTCTGCACAGATCTAAAGCTGGTAAGACAGAAATAACTGTGTGGAAGGGAGGGAAGAAAGAAAGAAAAGCAGTGAGAGGGGGGCTGCCTCCATCTACCATCATTTGTGGGGTTTTTAAATTTCCCCTGCAACTGGGGCTAATTGCTGAACATACGCCAGACTAAATAGAACTAGTCCTCCTTCAAAGTCCATCTGCTACATCTCTCTTTCAGGCACAGAATTCATCACCCCAAGGTTGTGGCCCTGCGATCATTTCCATGAGAACGGCTGAGGCAGCATGAAGGCACACTCCCAGTGACGCACGGTTGGCTGGTTGTGTGGTGGTGGGGAGGGGGAGTGAAAAAAAGGGAGCAGGAGCTGATGTGGCCATATGCTCCAATCCACCAGCATTTTGCACCCCCTTTGTGGCTGTGGAGAGTGGTGGCAGTTCAGTAGGGACACTTCCTTCTGAGAAAGAAGCCACATGGCTGCACGCTACTGTCTTCTGGAGGAGAACGAAAAACAAGCTGCTGATTCCTGTATGTCATCAAAGATCATAGAGCACTTTTTGTACATCAGGGTTGTTAGCTCAGGTGTCCGGTTACGTTCCAGTTCCTCTAATTGCATGAATTTACCACATCTGCTAGTGAGATAGGACCATGTTCTTGGTCCCATTTTTATAGATGGGAAAGCAGCATGCAAGTAAATTGCCCAGCATCACGCAAATCTGGGGTGGGGCTGAGATTAGAAGCCAGAAGTCCTGCTTCCCTAACCTCTTCTTTGATTAGTAGGCTGCTTTCCCTCAGGCTTCATGGATTTGTCTACATGGCATCATAAATCTGGGTCTCTGGGACCTGAGCTTGTGGATTTGATGTTTCCAAACCTACATTTGTGTGCATTGTAAACCTGGGTTACAATTACTAGACCTCACTATCCCAGCTGCGCTAATGTCTCCTTTTGTCCTGCTCAGACCTTCTGCCTCAGGTCTTTGGCTTGAGTTGCGTCCACACTGCAGTGACCAGCTTTCCTGAGTCACAGCTGGATTAGGGCACCACTGTAGGGTGCTAGGACCCAAGTCCTCAGTGATTGCTGAGCTACTTTGGACTGTTTTGTGTGTGGACAGAAATAGGGGTTAGGACTAAACCAAAGTCAGAGCCTGGGCTCACAGTGCAGTGTAAACATAGCAGAAGAGGCCCACTTTTTGACTTAGTCACTAAGCCACCCTCCCTCACATACTCCAGAAGAGAATCCAGATATCTCTACTCCCAGCCCTGGGGGCTCTAACCGCTAGCCCCACATTTCCCCTAGCAGCCAAGAATCCTGCTTCTCAAGTTCCTGGTCTAACCACATTCCCCATGAGCTAGGCCTAGAACCCACACACCCTCACTCCCCATTCCAGCACATGAGCCAGAAAGACCATCCTTCCTTCCCACCAAAGCCACAGCCCATGTTGGGCCAGTCCCATCTCCTTTGCCACTAGAAAAGCCAAGTGCTGTGAGTCAGAGGACCCAACCTGCCACTTTACTGCCCCACAGCTGCTTCCTATCAATCTGGATTCATTCGCCTCTGCTGTTCACACTAGAGGACTTGGCTTCCACTTGGAACACTTCCTTGATTTAGTGACATTACTTTCTTTGGACTTCCAGATTTGATTCTTTGCCCACCCCCTTTCTCCAGAGAGCACTGCAAACAAGCTTTCCATTTGCTTACCCACTTCCTTAGTGGACAGCTCAATGATTAGCTTTCAGCTAGGTTGGATGGAGTTAAACAGATGCACTTGAGTGTGGCTGAGTCATTTTGGGGCTTTGCTTTTTTTTAACCAGAGAAGTGGATGTCTGGATCACTCAGAGGAGGGGTCAGAAATATTGTGGTGCTGGAAATCATCTCACATTTCTATAGGGTTTTGTATCCCAAAGAAACAGTTGGTAAAAGGATAAGTCAATGCTTTGCTGAAATGTGGTTATCTCTGTGGTGGAATGTGGCAGCTGTTATTACAGGGATTACTCCCCTGAAGCTAAAATGCAGCCACTTCTGGAGTCGGGCATGATGACTGTTTATACAAGGGTCACTCGCCAAGTGTTGAAATGCAGCCACCGCTGGGTTGGGCTGTGGGAGTTTCTTATACAGGGGTTGATTCCCCCAGTGCTGAAAAGCAGCCATCTCTATGGTAAGGCATGACATCTGGTTATACAGACATAACTTCCCTGTTGCATTGATGAAATGCCGTCACCTCTGGGGTAGGACATGACAACTGTGTATTCAGAGACCATTCCTCCAGCACTGAGATGCTCTCTCCTGCTTGTGACCATTTCCTGCAAAGCAATATTTTTTTATTTTGTAAAATAGGTGTGTTGTCTCCAGAACACTGGCCTTGGAGAGCTGATCTTACTCCCTTCTCTTTTGCTGGTTGATGCTGGACAAGTCACTTCCTAGCTCTGTGCCTCAGTTTCCCCCAGCTGCACAATGGGAAGAATAATTGCTGTCCTCTTGGTAAATTGCACTGTCCACTCAGTAAAGTGGTTTAAGGTCTACTCACGCAAAGCACTAGAGAAGAGCTAGGTTGTGTCATTATTCTACAAAAACATCCTGAGTTCAAAGATTCTTAAAGAAGCGAATCGAAAAAACAACAGGATAGGCAAGCAGCAGGCCCTGGGATTGGTGGTCCCCCCTGCCAGGGTCCCAGCTCACCTGATGCTTTCCCACAAGGAAATACTATTTAATCCCTAAAAGATTCCCTAAGTGGAATCACTACAGGGTTGGATAGTTGAGATCCATGCGACTCCTGCGGGGGGGGCTCCTTACCTGGTTCTGCTCCCTTATGTGGGGAAGCTGTGGGAAAAGCTGCTAAACTGCCAGGAAAGGGAGTAGGCTACACAACGTGGCTGCAGGTGGTCTGAAGGGCTGACTGCCTCACTCTCTCCCTCTCACACACGCACACACTCCCTACTACCATCGATCATGTTGCAGGCGGAGATGGTTTCCCCAGGAGTAGCAGGTGTCAGTTAGTCAGCAGCCTTTGCACTATGATGTGTCGCAATGCCGTCATGTCACGTAACACGATCCCTTCTTCCCTTTGGTGTCACAGCACCACTGGATCACAAGGCTGTGCCCCCTACATGCCCTATGAAGCCTCAAGGCAAGGGGATGTTGCATGATTGTATTGTTGGTATTCCAGGACTCGCCGGAAACCCTTGGGAGTCCCAGTCCTCGGCACCACACAGTGCCTGGACATGCACACACAGACACCCCACAAATACGCCTACACACTCACATGCTGACGGCCTTGCACACCCGCTGACACAATCACGGATATGCCCACGCTCATGCCTGTACGTTCACTTGTATCAACTGATGCGCTCACTCCAATTCACACTGACTCCCATGCTCACACCTACGTGTTCACAGCCAAGACAAGCGCAAAGTGCAGTGCTTAGGAAGGAAAAATCCCATGTGTTGCAACAAAACCAGGAGTGGCTGGCGAGGTGGTCATGCTGCTAAAAAGGATCTGGGGTATATGGGGGGGGAGCGTTTAATGGATCACACATTGAATATGAGGAGTGTCGGATGTAAGCAACAGGAGATAATTGTCTGGCTCAAGCCTCAGCTGGAGAGAACTGTGTCCAACCCTGGGTGCTGCTGCATTTTAGGAAAGCCATGGACAAATAGGAGAGCAACCAAACCAAGCACAGGTTTCCTGACCAATAAGGAAAAGTTAAAAATCTGGGCACATTTAGTCTTGAGGAAAAAAAAAGATTGAAGGGGAAGAGACCTGAGAACAGTCTCATATATGTTGTTGGCCATTATAAGGGGGCCATGTCTTCCATGGCCACTGAAGATAGGATAAGAAGCAACAGGCAAAATCAGCAGTAAGGTGGATGTAGGTTGGATGCTCAGAAAATCTTTCTAATGTTAAGGATAGTTTGGATCTGGCACAGGCTCCCACAATAAGCTGCGGACAGCCCATCACTGACAGTTTTTAAGAAGAGGTTGGACGAACGCCTGTCAGCAGCAGCTGGGGTTACCTGGCCTTGCTTCAGCACAGGGGATTGGACAGGACCTCCACCCCAACATTGCTAGGATTCTGTACACTTGTGCACGCATTCACCATTCACATCCATGCACACTCACAAAAGTCCAGCTGTTCCTGCTTGCCTCCCCCACCCCACCCACCACAGACCATAGAAGGCAAGAGAGCCCCATCGCAGATACTCCCCTGTAAAAAATCACACCCACACCGCACACTCACACCCAGATAGTCACAACTTGACAGCCATGCTCACCGACTCCTCTCCCACCCAAAACCACTTGCACAGATCCCTTCTGCTCCCTCCAGACACTGTCAGCTGGGCTGCCCTAATCTGGTTGGGTTATGTTCAGCCCACAAATGGGCAGCTTCCCTTGCTGAGTGTGGAAAAGAATTGGAAGGACCAAGGACTGGAGGCACCAGGGTTGCCCTTCTTTAGGATGCATCAAGCCATGTCACTAGAAATGGCTCCAGAAGCAGCTGTTGGGACCAGATCCATTTGCCAGGTGCTGCGAGGAACTCAGCAGGATCCAGGTGATCCGACCTGATGGGGAAAGCTGATTCCCAGAGCCACTGAGCACTCAGTGAAGGATGCCACATACCATCGGTGGCTCTACACAGCCCCCAACCTGCTGTCTGGCTAACTGAGGAGCCACCAGTTCCATGACAGCCCATCTGACGGGGAAGTGTCTGGCTGGCCAAGGTCTGGCTGTAGCAGAGATGATAGACGCCCTGCCCTCGCCTTCCCCCACTGCCCCAAGCAATTCAGCCCTAGCTGCAGCTTCTTGGGCTGGAAAATCTGCCATCCCCTAAAAGTCACTTTGGATGCAATGAAATAAGGCAGGGCTCAAAGCTGTTTCCTTGGCAAGCTCCTCTTAAAGTGACAGGCCCTTGGAGAAACCAAGACTTCCCCTGGCACATTCCCACCAGCCCAGGGAGAGGAACGAACTTTGCTCTGTCCTTGCTTTGACCTTGTCAAACCTCAGGGAGGAGAGTGGGTCCACCCTTTCTCCCCTGGGAAGCTTTCATCACCTCTGATAAACCATCCCCTTCTGACACCGCTCCCTCCAGCTGGCCTGCAGGGGGCTTGTAACCCTTGTTTGCCTTGCCTCCAGAGGACAGCTCCCACTCCTGCAGGCTACCTCTCAGGCCCATGCCCCCATCAGATACCCCTGCTCTAACCATGTTGGTTCTGATCCTCAAAGGAAGTCCATGCTAGACAGACAGACAGAGTCCCTCCTCTCTCTGCAGGACAAGGCCTGATTTAATGTGTTGGGGAAGACAGCAAGAATTGTCTCTCTCTCTCTCTCACACACACACACAGAGTACTGCATTTTACATCAAGACTGGAAATTAATAGAGCCCTTAATAACTTCTGAGGTCACGCAAACAAATACGGAGGTGAAGGTGACCCATCTGCAGGCTTCAGGGATTTGGGAGAGGAGGGTCAGGAAGAAATTATTGTGTTCCTTTATTATCGGTACTAAGGTAGTGCCTAGGAGCCCCAGTCACAGAGCAGCCTGCACTAGGTGCTGTTCAAACAAGAATGAAAGGGCAGTCCCTGCCTCAAAGAGCTTCCAGGCTATGTGTATTATTGTTACTGTCTTGCTGAGATCAGAGGCCTGTCAGTGTGGCACAGACACAGAGCAAAAAGCAGTCTCCTGTTCTGAAGAGTTTACAGGCTTCCTAGATGAGACAAAGAGATGCCAGCTCTATTTGCACGTGGGGAAACGAATGCATGGCATGAGGGACTGGCTTGCCTGAGGCTGCCCATGGAGTCTGCAGCCAAGCCGATACCTGGCTTTTTTAAGGGTCAAGTAAGAGTCTAAGCCAGATGACCTGGCCTCTCTCAAGAAGGTTGTGTGGGGTGTATAACTCTTCTGGAGCATCCAGACAGGTTGGTCATTAGCACCAAGTGCACCTGGGTGTTCTCCTGATCATCCTCCTCAGCAATGCAGCCCAACCAGAGAAGCCATGGGCTGAAGTCCCACCAGTGGCTGTGATCCCCACCCACTCACCTGTGTAGGTCCCACCTTGCCCCCCATCATCCATAACTGCAGGGCCTAGCTGCCCACCAGGGAGCTTTCACCTGCGACAAGGGGAAGGGGTGCAAGCACCAAGGCAGGATGTTCTCAACACAGGGTGGCACCATGGGGGGCACCAGCTGCATCTCAGTGAGGCCCTGGCAGGGAAGGTGTTAACAACCAGCTCCAGGCTGTCATGTTCTCTTAAGAGCCCATGCTAGTCCCTCAGATCAATGAATCGATGACCTTGCCGTGACCTTCACTTTGTGCTTGATCTAACAGAAAGAGAGAGAGGCCGAGGCCAAGGGGGTGGGGGTGAAGGAGGGACCAGGAGACAGTCCAGCTTTGGAAAGGGAGGGCATTTCTTCTGCTTTTTCTGACACGACAGACACCAATGACCAAGCAATCTGAGTGAAAACCTGCGTATGGGATGTCCAGAGAACCTCTGGGCTTCTTCAGCAGAGCCAGGGTGCTATGACGCCCGCCACTGTGATTCTGTATGTGTGCCTGCACCCGTGTGATTGCATTAGAGTATGACTCCATGGGTGCCCAAAGAGCTGCTAGATTGGTTTCCCCTTGTTCCATGTGACACATTCATCCACTCCCCAGTGGAAACAGTCACACAAGGTCCTTACGGTGGAGTTGGGAACCAAACCACCATCTCCAGCCTCTAGACCACCCTGCTTCCCATGGTTTCGTGTTTCTACAACAACAGTTAGTGGCAGGCCCCAAATGAGCTCTGGAGTCTGCTGCACCAGGTGCTGTACAAACTTAGGGGGAGGTCACAGGCTCTGTGGCAAAGAGCTCACAGTCTGAACTGAGAAGGGAGGGGAGGGGAAATAGAGGCAAAGAGATGAAGGGACTTGGCTGTGGTCATGCAGTAGGCCAGTGGCAGAGGGGCACGGAGCACAGGCTCTGGTCTGTAGCCAGTCTTCCAGACCTTCAGTACGGGCATTGCTGGTCTTTCTCCATGGCTCTCTGCAAGTGTACGGCCAGTGACCTGAGGAGCCAGCAAAGCTGTGCTGGACCACAGCTCACTCGCTCTCTGTCTCTCTTCCCCTCCTGCTTGTCAATCTTCCTGGGGGGTTTCTATTGGTAGATGCTGCTTCAGTCTTTGGACATCTCTTTGTCTTGCTGGATGCTCTGTTGATTTGGGGTTGGTTCCACCACTTGTTCTATGACCCTCTTTGCCCCACCCAGCCAGAACCAGGGGACTCCCATACTGCATGACTCCTCAGTTGCTTTAGCGAGAGACTTGCATTTTTTTTTTAACAATGAGAAGTGTGGAGAGAAACTGAGACACGGGTAGGTTTCACACAGACCTAACAGAAAATTCCCACTTTGTCACACAGAGCTGGCATGAGAACTCAGGTCTCCTGGCTGTCTGCAGTGCATGGTACCTATCAGACCACCCCACCTCAGATAATGAAACCAGGTCTGGGCACCTGTTGATTTCCTGATTCTGCAACCTGGAAGAAACTTTGAAAGAGACTTTAAGGTGTAAAATGACTGGAGGTCAGAATATCAAGGGGAAAGAGGCTGGGGGTGGAGGCAAAATGTAGGAAGATCTTTCTTGAACTCCCCAGGAAAGGTGAGTTTGTTCATTATCTGTGGAGCAGAAACTCGGCATTATTTATTCACATATGACTAGCTGTTGTCTTGCAGCTATAAATTATCGCCGGCATTAAAAAAACACTTGAAGAGCTAATGCGAAGACTACAAATTAGCAGCAAATTTTTGTGATCGGCTGCGCCACTGCAAGAGTTCTTTAAAATGCCATTCTGTCTGGTATAATTGTATAGTAGGTATTTCCATTCAAGCAGCGAGAACGCCTCCTGAAAATATGAAGACTTTGTAAAATCTAATTGACAAGGAGAATAATAAGGGTTCAATGCCAAGCTTTTAAGAGAGGGGAGAATTAGATTCTGGGATTCTTCAGTGGGGGAGATTGAGGCACAAAGGGAACAATCACACACCAGCATTTTACCACCTAAACTACAATAAGGCTGAACTTAAGATGAATACCGAAAAGGATGAGAGCGAGTGAGCAGGAGAGACAGACTGAGAGACAGAAAGAGAGAGAGAGAGAGAGAGAGAGTAGGCATGGGTAGCTGGTAAAGGGGAAAATCAAGTAGAAAAGAATGAGAGAGAGAGAAGGGAAGGCAAAGCATGGGAGGGAGGAAGCAAACAACAGGGGAAGAGAGATTAAAAGGAAAGTGTGAGGCAGCTTCAAACATGTTTCAGTGACTTGGGAGTAGCAGCAGGTGGGAAATGGAGTTCCCCCTTCATGGGAAATGCTGTGATTTCCACATGGGTTTTCCTTCCGACTACCAGGCCAAGCTGCTGTAAGGTCCCCAAACGTGAAGCTGTGCTTGGATGGAACAGTGCTAGGCAGGCGGGGAGCTCTTAGGCTGCTGAACAGCGGCCGCCAGGGAATGAACAGAAACACATTGTCTGGGTCCTTTAAAATTACAGCAGCAGCCTATCATGTGGAGGGCAATTCTGCACTGGCCTAGGGTAGGCTGAGCATGGTGCTTTTAGCAAAGCCAGGAATCAAAACCAGATTTCCTTGTTCCCTAGACAGTGCCGTCACCACCTGCTTGCTCTGACCACTTAGGATTTAGTGTGTATCACAGTAACAATTATGCTGCATGTAATGCTCCACAGGCCAGATCCTCAACTGGCCAAGGCGCAACTCCTTTGGCATCAGTGAAGCTACTACAAATCTCTCTCGAGTCCTCAGAGGCCAGAGAGTCTGGCTCTCTCCCTGGCCACCCCCCTGAGGTCTGGAATGAATTCAGGTAAAGCTGAACGAAGGAAGCCCCTGTAGAAGAATGAAGGAGCCAGAAAAGGAAAATCCCTTTTCACTGCTGCCCACCCCCACATCTAGCAGCTGATTCCCCTTAGGATTCATAATCATTTTAATTCCCTGTTGAGTCAACAACATGCTTCAGTGCTTCAGCCCTTCCTTTCTGCCTCCCTTCACTTCCCAGCCAGAGGCCTCCCCTTGGGGAGGGCTGGACTCCAGGAAAGGCCTTGCCATGCAGGGAAGCCCCCATCATTTTTGTTTCCATTATAGAAGAGAAAATCCCCTCTCCGCCTCTGCATTCAACACCTTTGTCTGGTCCTTCATATGGGAAGAACCTGGCTTTGACCTCCATGTGCCCTGGGGTGCTGCACATTATAGACCCTGCTGAAATTAGCAGTTCTCTAGCACAAGTCCAGGAGCAGGGGGGCAAATGCATGTGGTGCTAGCCGTGGAGTTCTTTATAAGGCTGAGAAAAGCACCCATGAGCAGGTGTGCACTCCCAGCTCCCATGGGTATTGACCCACTTGTAGTGATGGAAGTAAATTGGGGGAAAAAGGGATGAACCAGTGGTTGGGGGTGGGGATAGGAGATCTAGGTTCATGTCTGCAGTCTTCCAAAAACCTTTTGGGTCATCTCTTAACCTCTCTGTGTTCCTGCCCAGTAACAGAGAAATAAAAGCCCTGCCTCGAGTTGGGACTGAAAATTAGGGGCCTATTTAAAAATTGGCCAAAGACAGTGCAACTTTGTAAGGGCTTTCGTGATTCTGCCACTGACTTCTGAGATATCCTAGGACCAGTCACTTCATATTGTATTTTCATGTGTATTGGACTATCACAGAGGAGTCTCACTCATGGAACGGGACCTCAGGGTGCAGGGGGAGGGGTTTGCACAAGGAAAGAACAAAAAAAGGGACGAAGGGCCTGCCACAAGTATTTTGGAGCCTCTGTTTCTCCAGGTGTGAACTGAAAGGCTGTGCCAACCTGCTTCCCCAGGTGCTTCCTAGCGAGGCATGGAAGGGCGAGATATTTATCAGCAAAAGTTGATTTCACCACACACACTCGCATACCAAAGGGAAAAATATCACCATCAATAATAATGGAATTGTACAGGTCAGCCAAGTAAGAAAAAATGATGCTTGAAAACTTACGATAGGCAGTCGTTAAATAATTACCATCTGCTACCCCATCCCCTCTTGCAGCTGTGAAAATTTAATCGATAAAAAGTGGGGGGGGGTATAAAAATGTTGCATGACTGTGATGTTGTAAATGGACGAAAATCAAGAAAAAAAGACAAAAATAAACAGCGATGTTGTCTGTCAAAATGATAAAAAACTATAAAATCAAATTCTGCCAAGCCGATTGATAGTCTATTTAATGCAAGAGAAAGTGCTTTGAAATCACCCAGACCTCAGGAACCTCAAGGTGACAGAAGGAAAATGGAGCCAGAAAAGGAGTTTTTAGTCCAATGATGGGTCCAGTTGTCTCCTGGCGAGCTCTCCAAATGCCATCCATCTTCAGGAAAAAAAAGTAGCTCTAACTTCCAAACCCCTTCCATTCCCGTAAGTGGCCATTAATTCATGTCGGATCGGCGCATTATTACGGTGCATGGAAATCAAATGACTTCATTGTGATTAAAGTTTATGGCCATGGGGAGCAACGGAATGAATAATCATTTGTCACTTAGCAGAAAGTGTCGCTGAGAATTCAGCCCATTTGCTCCTTCCTTGGCAGACATTTCTCTATTCCGCTGGGAGAGGCCCAATCCTGCCTCCCTTCTTCCCACAAGCAGCCCTTCCAGCTTCCACAGGCCTATTCAGATTGAGCAAAACTCACCCCATAGGCCGAAGGGTGAATTTTGCAAATTCCATTTGAAAGGCGGCCACCTCTGGGGTGGAACACGGCCACCATTCAAACAGCACTGCATGACAGGGAGTGATGTAGAGCCTCAGACCTACTCTGAGAATTTGGATGAAGACAGAACGGGGTTGCCCAAATTATAAGATGAGTAGGGTCCCTAAGAGACACCCACACAAGGCCTGTAAGTGTAGAGAAGGGCTAGGAGGTGGGTTCATCATCTGTAACATGGCCCCATGACAGCAACTGCTGAACGCACTCTTTCCTGCTCCCTAGATCTCTCAACAAAATCGAATGAGATGCATGATCCCCCGCTGTCGAGAGCAGCTAGATAATAACTCCTCCTGAAAGGAAGCTGTATGCAGGGCCTGCACAATGCACCCTCGCCTGACCCGGCTTGCTCCGCTAACAGGCCCCGCTGACCTGCTCTTGGTCGTCCATCGATCCGTTTGGGCGACCCAGTGACCCTGGGACCCGCTGCTTTGTCCTGCTCCCCACAGCAACACTCCCTGACATCACCCTCTGACACCCGTCCTGCCACTCGGTATCTGCTGCCAGGCAACTGGCATGTCCTTTGTCCCTGTGGGAGCAGGCATCCCCTGAGTGAGGGCTGGCCTCCCCCTTGGAGGGTTTCCACTGCGGGGGGGATTTATCTGGAGATGGGCAGGAGCAGATAGCAGCAAGAAAAGGAACCAAGAGACTGGGAGAGCCTGTTACATGCAAAAGGCCCAAAGTGCAGCAGGTGGTTCCCCTAATCTCTAGGCTGGAGAAGCAGCTATAAAGCCGGATCATGATGAATGGCTGCAAGTCCAGGCTAGAGAAAGAGCGCTAGGTGGTGGGGATGGAAGGGGCAAATCTGGGGAGGGAAAGAGGGAAGATTCACCATTGACCTTCACACCCCATTTTCATCCCCTCCTATAAAAATCTCAAGGCTGAGCCCATTTTGCTAACTAATTTCTCTCCTCATTTCCTCGCGCACCCCCAGCTGTCTACCCGTCTCCACCCACTGCCTGTCCTCTTCTCAGGCCTTGTCTGCGTGAGGAGCACTTGACTAGCAAAGTGCTTGGCGTATGGATGCAACTTATCGCGGCCAGGCTGGACTTTGCCCAGGTTGCCCTTGATCCACTACACCCAACTGAAACCAGCTAGACTGGCCAAATTGGAGCATTACAGGTCTCACTGCATCTACCCCAGGGACTTCTGCCAGCATAGTGATGGCAGTCGAGAGTCAAAGGCCTGACCAGCAGAACTGGGCCAGCAGGAATAGAGCCAGCCTTGTATTGTGTTTCAGGAATCATCTCTTTCTTCTGTTTATACAGCTCCTTACACAAAGGGATTATGGTCTGGCACTGGCCTGTCTAGGCACTGCTTCAGCACAAATAATAAAAAGTAGCAAAGACTGAAAGAAAAAATACATCGCTGCTATTGTCCTGCAAACCCCTTTTCCTTGCTGCCAGCCTCTTGACAGATTTTGACCCTCCTGGGGAAGGGTTAAGTGGCTTCTACTTATTCCATGAAACAAGCAATCCTCCGCCCTACTGAGCTATAACAGGAGGTGGGAGTGACTCTTTGGGAAGAGAGGACCTAGGGTGTGGGTTTAGCAGTCCCGAGAGGGACCCTAGAAGTAGCCTGTGTGGAAATAGGTCCTGCAGCTGAGCCTGAGACTAGATAAGTCAGTCTCCGAGCAGACTAAAGACCCCAGACGGGCTACTGCAAAACCACCTGAGTGCCCAAATGTCCTGAGGAGGTTTGATTTCCTCCTTCATTGTCTCAGCTGACACCTTCCAGCCCTTTTAACAGCCCAAAGTGTTGCATGGTCTGCACTGCTGTAGAGAGTATATGTCAAAGTATGTCTACATTGAAAGGAGTGGGTGTAAATAGCCTTGAGATTCAGGGACTGGGAATCTGGATTTCTGGAGTATATTCTGAGTTCTTTGGTGAAATGAGTGTAGTGGTTAGAGCAGGGGATTGGGAATCAGGACATCTAGGTTTCATTCTTGTCTCTTCCACCCATTGCTGGATGATTTTGTGAAAGTGATGTCACCCTGTGCCTCAGTTTCCCCACCTGTAAAATGGGGGTGATGATACTGACCTTTTGGGAGTGTGAAATGGTTTGCATCTCCAGTCACTGAATTAGGGGGCCCCAGGGCAGGGACTCAAGGATCAGAAAGCGCTGTGCAGCCATCTGTCTCATCTGTTACTTTACTAAACAGATGCACAATGAAGGCAAAATGCTTGGGTCCATTTGTCCTTTGAGGACAGCCCTGTATGGTCCACATTCAACCCACTTCCTTGCTGTGCTGGGTAAGAGTAGCCTCCTCCTCTTCTTCTTCATCATCCCTGGTCTCACCATCTGCCCCCTGATCCTGGTCGATGTTGGATAGGACAGAGTCCCACGTTTCCTCCAGCTCTCTCCGCCGCACCTCATACTCTTCCTTTTCCGCCAGCTGGTTGTGCTCCAGCCAAGAGGTGGCCTCCTCGCACATTTCCAACACCCTTTTCTTGGCCTGAATGTCGAGGGCCTGGCCACCCTCTGCAGCCCTTTTTAGACGAAGTGTGCACATCTCCAAGGAGTTCATGGCTTCAATCTTGTCCTGCTGCGCCACATCTTGCGCTCGGTACTCCTCTGCCTCCCTCACCATCCTCTCCACCTCCTCTCTGTCCAGCCGGCCCCTGGTGTCAGTGATAGTGAGCTGGTTGGTGTTGCCAGTATCTTTGTCCCTCGCAGACACAGTCAGGATGTTGTTGGTGTCAACGGAGAAGCTGACCTCGATGATGGGCTCTCCACGCAGTGCAGGGGGAAGGCCACTCAAGATGAAGGTTCCTAGGAGGTGGTTGTTTTTGCTCATGGGTCTCTCCCCTTCATAGACCTCAAACACAACAGTATCTTGGTCATCTTCAGCTGTGGTGAATTCCATGGTTTCCTTGGTCGGGATGGGTGAATTGCGTTTTACTATGGTGGCCATCACCCCTCCTACCGTGTCAATCCCCAGCGACAGTGGGGTCACATCTAGGAGGAGCATATTCTGTAAGCCCTGGGACCTGCTGCCTGTCAAAATGGCCGCCTGCACAGCTGCCCCATAGGCCACAGCCTCATCGGGGTTGATATTTTTGCTCAGTTCCTGTCCGTTGAAGAATTTCTGCAGCAGCATCTGCACCTTGGGGATCCGAGTTGAACCTCCAACCAACACAATATTGTGAATCTGATCTTTGTTCATGTTGGCATCCTGTAGCGCCTTGCACAGAGGCTTTAAAGTAGCCTGGAAGAGGTCAGCACACAAGTCCTCAAAGCGAGCCCGACTGACAGTGGTATGAAAATCCACCCCTTTGTAAAGGGAGTCGATGGAGATGCTGGCAGTGGTACCAGAGGAGAGGGTGCGCTTGGCCCTCTCACAGGCAGCCTTTAGCCTCTGCATGGACTTCTTGTCCTGACAGAGGTCCTCCTTGTGTTTCCTCCTGAACTCCCGCACCAA
This sequence comes from Podocnemis expansa, assembly GCA_007922195.1. Taxonomy (NCBI): domain Eukaryota; kingdom Metazoa; phylum Chordata; order Testudines; family Podocnemididae; genus Podocnemis; species Podocnemis expansa. Next base: position 1,573,601 of record ML682090.1, read on the forward strand.
GTGATCCACCAACCGGTTGTCAAAATCCTCCCCTCCAAGGTGTGTGTCCCCTGCTGTGGCTTTCACCTCAAAGATGCCATCATCCACCTGGAGGATGGACACATCAAAAGTGCCACCACCCAGGTCAAAGATGAGAATGTTGCGCTTCCTTTCCCCTTGGCTGCTAGTCTCCAGGCCGTAGGCAATGGCAGCTGCCGTGGGTTCATTGAGGATCTTCAGGACATGGAGGCCAGCGATCGTTCCAGCATTGATGGTGGCCCGGCGCTGGGCATCATTGAAGTAGGCTGGTACTGTGATGACGGCCTGTGTGATGGGGCAGCCTAGGTAGGCCTCAGCCGTCTGCTTCATCTTAGTGAGCACAAAGGCGGAGATCTCTTCCGGATAAAAGGCCTTCTCCTTCCCCTTGAAGGATACTTGCACTTTGGACTTCCCATTGTCGTTCACCACCCGAAAGGGCCAGTGCCTCATATCCAACTGAACCATGGGGTCCTCAAACACCCGGCCGATCAGCCGCTTGGCATCAAAGACGGTGTTCTGGGGATTGAGGGCTGCCTGGCTCCTGGCTGGTTCCCCTACCAGGTGCTCTGTGTTGGTGAAAGCCACATAGCTAGGTGTGGTCCTGTTGCCTTGGTCATTGGCGATGATTTCAACTTTGCCATGCTGACAGAGCCCAACACAGGAGTAGGTTGTGCCCAGGTCTATCCCCACGGCCGGTCCCTTGTCCCTGCTCATGGTCAGGGTCTTCTGGACAGGGACAGGCTGCAACAGAAAAAAGATATCAGTCCCTAGCACTTTCTAGAGCTGCTTCCATGGGTTCCTGCCCCTGGCCCCACCTCACTTGGTTGGTAGGTTGGCTTCCATGGGCCGTGTTGTCCTGCCCAGTATCTTCTCCGCCCCCAGCTGGGGGCAGAAACCTCCCCCCCTTAGCCCGTCTCTGGATCTGACTGCCCTTACCTCGGCACGTGTCACAATAGTCTTGGTATTACCATGCCAGCTGCTCCATCTCTTACACTGTCTTCCTAAGGCATGACTATGCCAGGGGCTGGAGAAGGATAGGAGTGAATGTGAGAGGCTCTGGGAAGCACTGGGTTTTCAAGCAGGACCTGGAGCAAAATAAGGAGACCATGGATTATATGTAAACTTGGCAGAAATGGATCTCAATTTTTTGTTGCCATTTTGACAGATATCGGTTTATTTTTATTATATATGTCTTTGATTTGCATACATCCCTTTAAATTTCACGGTTGTGTGAAATTAGGGTGGCAAGCATATTTTTCCATTTCTACTCATTTAAACGTTCACAGTTATGGAGAATTAGAGGAGGGGTGTCAGACAATTATTTAGCGACAGTCGATGCCGAGAATCAAAAAGTTAAAAGCTTTATAAACCGCTAGCACAAACGATCAACATCACATGTCAAAATACACAAAGTAAATATCCTTAGATCAACGACTTGTATCTGTTTTTACTATTCATTTGTGAGTCCATTTGCAACAAGCCTAATTCAAAAGTCTAAATCACTGGAGTTTGACACTAATAATTCTCCAGCAGCATTTTTCTTGCTTTGTCTAACTGCGTATTTCAGTTATTGTCGCTGGAAATACTTTTTCTTTGTTGGTTTGTGTGTGCGTGCAGGGAAATCAATGTTTACAGATACAAAGCTGATCATTCCGAGACGTTATTTATATGATAAGTGTGTGATGGTCAGGATATGAACCCGAATAACTATACCTCGTTTTCACACAATGCTTTCCAGCCCAAACTCTCAAAGTGCTTTCTTTACAAAGGAAGCTGAGGCACTCAGAAGCAACATGATATTCCCAGAGTCCTCCAGCACGGTATCCTAGTTTCCTGAATCCCAGGTCCGCGCTTTATCCACTAGTCAACACTCCTTCTCTGGAAATGATGAGCTGCAGGGAGAGCCATTCACAGTCGCAACATGCTGAAATTGGGTTGCATTAGCACCTCCTCTGAGCAGTTCTTGGAGCCAATCTGCCTTATATGAGCAGCTAGTTTCTAGGGGATGGACGCTATAGAGATGCAAGATAGAGAAACAGATTGGTAAGAGATGCTAGATGGACAGACAGAGATCAAATCAAGGAATGACAGGATAGCTGGCTAACTGTCCCAGGAAGCGGCAGCTAAGGTGTGTGCTGGAAGACTCCAGCTGCATGCTGGTCATGCATGGGACTGGGACTCACAAGTTGGGTTCTTTTCCTAGTTTTGCTACTGTATGATGCTAGGTAAATCTCATCCCTGTTCCATGACTCAGGTTCCCCAGCTGCTCAATGGTGATAATGAGTTGGACCTGCTTTCATGAAGCACTGTGAGATCTGCTCTTGAGCAGTACTGTGTTACTGCTCATTTAGAGCTAGTGGAAAGGGGAATTTCCCAGGCTTTCTCCCATCCCTCACTAAATTTCACCAGACTCCTCCCCGTTTTCCTTCTTCAGTGCTACCAACTCTTATCATTTTCTTGAGAAGCTTGCAATATTTGACATTTAAATCCCCAGCTCCTGGAGTGTTGTGATTATGGGAAAATCTTAGCTTTCGATTAAAATTCCAAAAAGGCCATTTCTCACTTTGTGGCTGCAGAGAAGAGCTGGAGAAAAGGAGCCTTAAAAGCCCTAAGACTGGAAAGTGAACAACCCAGTGTTCCCTAGTTTGAAAACTTCATGATTTTTATGGCAATCTTGTGATTTTTGGAATAGGGGCTGACTCACACTACTTAAAGCACTCAGGTTGGGCCATACCTCTCACCCACCAACCTTTCCTCATCAGAGGCCTCAGTGGATTCCAAATCTTCCCACTGTTGCTGAAGATTCATCCCATGAAGGATCATTCTGCAAACTTACAAGGTGTCGTGTGATGGAAATGAGTTCCTTGGGTGGGGCTGATTTCAGTGCTGCAAAGAGGGCTGGTGCAAGGGGGTAACACTGTGCGCGTCCTCCCCTTCCCCAGTGTGAATCAGGACACTACAACTCCCAGTCTAATTAAAACAGCTTTTCTTTACACTTTGATCTGCCTTCCATGTCAACCTGCGCTGGGTCATTGGCGAGTGAAGAGACACATTAACTCGCCTGTACCCACGCTTTTGGGCTGGGGGGGAGCATGAAGGAGAACTGTAGGGGGGAAGAGTATTAAAAGGAAACTGTTGATGCCAGGGGAAAATAAAGGCCCCCTTTTCTCCACACCGTGCTCCCCGTCCCCCAGGCCGATGTGAACGACAAGCGTCCCCCCCCGCCCAAACATGGATTGCATTAAAACCCCAAGACCGGGTCAGGTTGGAGAAGGAAAAAGGATACTACAGCTTTACAGTAGCGCGAACTATAGAGCCACTGTTTCGGCGGTGACCCCAGGGGTCAAAGGTGAAGGGTTTCCCAGGAGTGTCTTTGATGAGAGCCATCTTTGATGAGAAAGGAGCCTCTATACAGATGTCCCATAATTACCATGAGAATGTGTAGCACATGGTAGAGAAACGCAGCCCCGAAAGGGAGATTTAATGGAATGTAATTAAAACGGCCCCTGTTCAGCGTTTTCGCTCGTACTTTCTCGCTCACTCAGTCCCCACTTTAACCTTTTCAAGGCGAGGTTCATGACAAGCATTGCAGAGAGCTGGTGCGGCCCCACACCCGCGTCCGCAGGAAACTTTGGGACGCTTCAGTCAGCCTTCCATAGGAAGTCCCTCTGATGGGTTCTGAAAATCCAGTCCCTCTGTGTCCCATCAGCTGTGACCTGCCACTGCAAGGGTCCCAGTTATACATGCAACTTACCAACTATGGCCCTGGGCTTTTGCTAAAGGTGAACATTTCTAAAGCACCAGACAAGCTGGGGTGGGGGCAAAGTGGGGGGAGTTGCTTGGCGTGTTAGGAAAGAGATTATCAGTTTTTTCCAGGTCATTTCGAAAGGGGTGGCTGGAATGAGTGGGCCTTTCTCCCACATCTTACCTACAACAGGCTGGGGATTTTAGCCACCAGCCTTGCTGGATTTCAGTCACAGATATGATCTGTCACAGCGCAATGAGGTTTGGTCCAGAGCCAGTCAATTGTGCTTACACTACAGCACTGGTGTGGTTTCACCCTCTGCTAAAGTCCCAGTGGAGGACAGGCTTTGGCCAGGTCCCTTTCCTGCACCAATTGCCTTCTAGAACTTGCACCTCCAAGTGCTCTGAAAATGTCTGATGAAGTGGGATTTTCTCCCACTAAAGTTCATGCAATAAATAAATCCATTAGTCTTTAAGTGCCACAGGACTCCTTGCTTTTTTTGCTGAAAAAGATGTGTTTGCTCTCCAAAGGCCTGTGATCAGTGCTAGGAGCAAGGAGCACACAATGGTGACTTAAACAATGCCTCCATCAGATGGAAACTAAACTCCCTTCTTAACCCAGAAGGGGATCACTCCAGGGCAGAGACATAAATTCAGGTATTTCTGCTGGCAGCAAATTCAATCCCTCCAAAGGGCAAGGACACTATTCCAGCCCACTAGCCCCCATCTCCCAGGGACCCCAGTTCTTCTTTGGCCAGGGAGTCTCCCTTCTCTTCCTGTCCCACTAATTTAGACTGTGCTGTCAGGAGCCAAATTCTTAGCAGATTTCCATGGGTGCCATCCCATGCTCCAGAATTCGCATGCACCAGGTCACAACGACATGTGGCCCAGCCACCCCTCTGTCTGGACAAACTTCAGCAGTGCTCTGAGTGACCCAGAGTGTCAGGCCACAATGCTGCTCACTGATGGACAGCCAAGTCAGATTTCAGTGGCATGGTGATTGCTCCAGTAGTAGCTATACTGGGTTAGTGAGTGCCTAGGCCCTGGCCGCCTGGCTCTCCTGTCAATGAAACTCCGAGGGAGTGCAAAATTCTCCTACCTAGCTGGTAGCTACCCCTGCAGTATCCACTTTGTGGGTAGATGAAGGACTCTGGACTTTAAGGCCATCTCAGCAACCATTGCCCATCAGCTGCAAAATTCACCTCTAAAAAACACCCTTTGTCTCCTCCTCTGCTTGTGGGCACTGGCGTGCAGATGGGCTTGGAAAGAGTCTCCTCTTCCTCCATTCTGACTGCTTTCAACCACTCTTCCCCATAGCAGAAACCCAGATGAATCAGATAGACCAAGATATCTGTAATCTGCCTTTCATACACCCGAAAGCCAGTGTCAGGCACTGAGGCAGCCTGAACGCAATGCAAGAGGTTAATCTCCATGAAATCAACCCTTCAGCCTGGCTATTATGCTCACGTCAAGATGTCAGGGGCAGAGAGATGCTAAGTTAGCTAGCAAGCCCCCTTGGCACATTCCTCCCACTTGTTGGGTCTCTGGTAGAGCTGGGGGAAGTTGCTGTCTGAATTTTTGTTCCTGTTCTGTTCAGGACATTCATCAAAAAGTTAGACATACAACATTCTCTGGCTGGAAATCATGGCACCATTGGCAGGACAAAGCTCTGGAAGGTGGCAACGTAGCACTGCTTTAATTCCTAGAAATCAGAACTTTAACACTCCCAAAAGCCCCATAGTGGAGAGAGACGAGGCTGCTGCTTAAAACCCAGAGGCACAACTCACCCCACTTACTGAAGTTTGCAAGCTGACAGCAGCTTCCCAGCAAAGCTCCCCCACACCAGCCTGCAAACAGGACCAAGAAGCCTCTTGGAAATGTAAAATGCTAGCTTGAAATTTGCACAGTTTGTGATACGCCATTGTGCTCAGAGACCTCACTGGCCTTCTCCTGGAGTAGCCGGTACTGCCAGGGTTTCACTGCTCTGTTATCCAAGTTAACTAGGGCAGGATCATCTACACATGCTGCAGTCACACCACTTCATTGCAGCGGAGACATCCCCTGACTGAGGACTGACCCTCCTCTGAGCAGTAGCTGAATCCAGAGCCCAGCAGGTCCAGTGCCCATTGAGAACCAAATCAGCAACATGGAGACGGGTGTTTCCTTAAGCGCAGTTAGTTTTATTTAAAGCAGGTACAGGAGTGTAAACACACAGCGACACAGGTCAGAGGTCCAAGGTCACACAGAGAGTCAAGTGCAGAGCAGGAAATGGACCACAGCTCTCCAGGGACCAGCCCAATGCCTTAAACAGGCCATCAGGTGTCAGGCCCCCCGTCCAGATTAGCCTTCTGGTCAGGCACTTCCACCCTGTCCCCTGACGTAGCCATTTGGCACCTCTGCCTTGCTGTAGGGCCTCTCCCAGGTCCAGATGCTGGACAAACCCTTTTCCACTCCCAGCCCATTGCACCAGTCACCCCAAAAACCCCTAGGCAGAAGCAGCTCCTGTTCTGGAAAGAGTAGCTGAGGGACCATCTACCTTCCTTGCCCGCAGATCTGTCCAGCTCAGAGAGACTCAGCTTTAATCCCCACAAGCCACCCTCAGGCCTTTCTAAGTGCAGTCACTGAATGGCACCTTTAACTCCTTCGAAGGAGAGTTTCACCCTGGCTGCTTGTCACTCAATGACTAATAATGCGCAAGCCCATTGGCACCTTTTGCCATTGGAATAAGGAGGGAGGTGATCAAAAGCTGGATATTCAATGCAGTTTAAGGAGAGTATAGTCTGGTGAGTGGAGCAGGGAATGTGAACGTCAGGATTCCTGGGTTCTTTTTCCAGCCCTGACGAAGGAGCATGGTCTAGTAGCTAGAACGGGAACCTCGGAAATCCCGGATCATGTAAAATATGTGTCCTTAGTGGTTGGATGAACAGACTGGGGCATCTGGGCAGTTGGGTTCTGTTCCTACCTGGCTCTGAATTTGTGTCATCCAGTGGTGGGAGACGACCGGGCGTCTGGCCTTCTGGGTTCCCCATCTGGCTGTGGCAGGGAGCCTGTGCTGATGGCTAGCCAGTGGGATGAAGTTCAGGGCTGCTGGAGACCATTCCTGGCTCTGCCATGGAATAGCTGTTGGGCTTTGAGTGTGTCCCTTCCCCTCTCTGCACTTCCACTGTCTCCCTCTGGAAGATGGAGCTAACCCTTTCCTGCTTTCTGGGGCTGGTGTGTCTTAGCTTTTGGTATCCTCACCTGAATAGCCCCAGAAAAATGCAAACTAATTATTAGCAGAACCAGAGCAGGATATTGTGCCCGGTTAGCTCTTAGCTGATCACGGTTTCCCTCCTCATCCTAACCTAGAATAAAACCTGAGTGGCTGGACGGTCACGCTCCACAATTAATACTCATTCTATAACTGAAATTAAGTGCACACACTGGGTGCTGCCTGGACACATAAGGGACACATCCCTTTTCACCAAAGAGCATGGGAATTAGGCACCTAAACACTTTGTGGGTCCGGGCCTTGCCAACCAAATGGACAAAACACACAGGGTGGAAATGAAGGAACTTTGTTTTCTCCATTTCACAGGTGGGGAGCTGAGGTGCAGAGATTCAGGCTGAGGTTTTCAAAGCTGCTCAGAAGACCTGAATGTCCAGCTGAATGGGAATGGGGAATCCAAGGCACGGGGGCCATCCTCAGCCTAAAGGACAGATCAGAAGCTGTGGCAGATCAGAGAACTGAGCCCCAACTCTGGAATCCCAGTAAAGCATCTTTACAGCCAGGCCATCTTTCTTCAGACACCTAGTGTTTTCTCTGGGAAAGCATCCATTTCTGCTATTTGAAAGACGTCCATGTCATGCCACAGTTGGCCTAGGGAAAAAAGAAGGACAGGAGATGATTTTCTTAATGCAGTGAAGGTGAGATCAGCAAAGCCCTGTGAGAGGGATTCAGGACAAAACATCCTCCTGATCTTTTCAGAGGGGTAGCTGTGTTAGTTTGTGTACAGCAAAAACAATGAGAGTCCAGTGGTACCTTATAGACTAACAGATTTCTTCAGGCATAAGCTTTCATGGGCACCAACCCGTTTCATTAGATGGCATCTGACAAAGTTGACTGGAGCCCATGGAAGCTTATGCCTGAACAAATCTGTTAGTCTATAATGGGGGTGGCCAAAGTGATGGAACTCAAGAGCCATGCAAGTTGATTATTAAACCTTTGAGAGCCGCACTGAGGCATGTATCCATATACTTTTACCTACTCCAAAATTACTGAGTTTAAAATTCATCACACACTTTAATTTTATCATAAAAAGAGGGCAAATATTGATCCTACTAATGTCATACAGTAAAAATCTAGCTGTTGTTCGATGTGGAAGACTGCAGGCTAGTGGCGAGTTTTTTTAAAATCCTGACCACACCACTGCTTCTCCCCGCCCTCCTTGACTGCAGTGCTGCTTCTCCCGGCTGTCACCAACCCCCTTTGGAAACCCCAGGCCCTGACGCTGGCTCCCTCGGGCCGACACCCTCCCCCAGAGCCCACTTACCTGGCTGCTCAAGTGGCCAGGCACAGGCTGGAGCTCCCCCCACCCCAAGCATACTCAGGGCGTGAGATTTAAAACGCCTAGGCTGGGGCTGCTTTCCTAAATTGATCTGCTGACATTCTTCCAGGAGCCGGAATTTTTCATTCAAGAGCCGCATGCGGCTCCTGAGCCACAGTTTGGCCATGCCTGGTCTATAAGGTGCCACAGGACTCTTGTTGTTTCTCCTGATCTTTGATAGGTTCACTGGAGCTAAACTAATTGCCTTTTTGTGAACAGAATTAGACTGGTCTAGATCTAACCCTTAGGCTGAGCCAGGCATGTCTCTGGATTATGAAGAATTTTCTCCCTGAGCACTATACTTTGGTTGACCTAATGCCCAGTGAAGACGCAGCTAGGCCTATGGAAGGGGTCAAGCTTTCATCTCTCAGAGAGGTGGATTAGCTACATCCACACTGATGTAGGAAGCATTTATTTTGCAGCAGCAGTATCTCTGCACTGCCACAGTGCAGGCAAAAACCTTAGACCAGGGGTCTGCAACCTGCAGCTCCAGACCCCCTTGTGGCTCTTTTGCTGTCCCCTTGTGACTTCAGGCCCCCTCCTGCCACCTGGGGACCCTGGAGGCAGCTCACGCCAGATTCTGGGCTCCCCCTGCTCCCGAAGGACCCCACAGGAGGCCTGCTCCTGGTTCTGGGCTCTGTCCTCCTTGCCCCCACTAGGGGACTCTGCGGCAGGCGCCCTGTGCCAGCACCCAGCTCCCTTCACCAGGAGGTCACACCCATTGTGGCTCTCAAAACACTTGGTTACTAAAGGAATTTTTTAAAAAGGCTCTTGTTATCTTTCGGACTGCCACCCCCTGTCTTAGACTTTGCTCAAGTGATTTACTTTTGCAAATGACCAAGGGGGATGGCAAAATAAACCCTGAAACGGGATTTCTTACAGACATCAGGTTCCCTTGGGCACTGTTTTCTGATCAGACATCCCCTTCTTATATAACATTAAAAGCTAACCATGTTCTGACAGTGTTCAGGCACTTCTTTGAGGTTGCTAATTACTAGAGCTGGTTGGGAACTAGATTTTCTGTCTCGTCAAGGTTTCAAGATTTTATTTTATTTTATTTTTCATCCTGATTCGGGATGAAAAAAATCAACATTTTGAAACTTTTTGCAAAAAATATTGGGTCCATCCATGCCTTTTCTTTTGATCAATTCAAAAACATCTCATTTGCTTTGCAATTTTTTCTAAAACAGTTCTTTTTCCTGACAAAACCAAGAAAATTTTGAAACAAAGTTGTTCCAAAATGAAAGATACCATTTTGACATTTTTGAGCTTTTTCCCCCAATTATTTTCAAAACAAAACTTCACCAAAATTAACATGATTTTGCAAAAAAGTAGTTTTGATTGAGAAGCAGCCTATTCCCAGGGGAAGCTTGTTCTGATTAAAATTTTTCAACCAGCTCCACTAATTACTACATTTGAAACTCTGCTGGTGTGAAAGATCTGGAGGAAAGATTCTGGAAACAAAGAGGTGGATTTGGGGCTGCAGGGCCCCTCGGTTTCCCTCACCAGCGACCCCCCCCCCCCACCTGAGGCCATGTTTGCCTGCCCAGGGCTGCAACCTCTCCCTCCAGTATAGGGCTCTGGCCCTCTGCAGGCAGGCCAGCACAGGGGGCCCTGGGGCTGGTTGACCTGGCTGGTCGACCCCTGGGCGTAGCGGGGTGGACTGGTGCACAGCTTCCAGTGCAGCCAGGACACGCCACAGGCTGTACTGCATGCCAGCAGGCCCCACACCCATAATGGAGCAACCAGTCGTGCCGGCCCACGGGTGGGGCAGGAATGCAAAGCCCAGCGTCTGGCCTCGAGTGGCCCCACACCCCCCAGTGCCAGCAGGGTGGAGGGCCCCAAATCATGGTGGGCTCCTGGGCATGGGCCCCGTAGGCCCATGCGGTAATCCACCACTGTGGAAATACTGCATCAAGGGATGCTTGGGCTCACATTTGGAGAAGGGACAAGTGCAGCATCAGAAGGCCCAGAAAGTAACAAAGATCTGGTCTAAACTGATATTCCAGCCTATGGTGATGTAGCTACACCAAGGTACCTTTCTTGCACCTCATTCTCCATTTGCCTTGCATCTTGTGTCGTCATTGTAAGACTCCTTCTAACAAATCCAAACTTCAGGACTCCTCTTTGAAAAAGTATTTCCATTGTAAGAATGATGCTCACAACCCTCTGACATTCCCTTCCAACCAAACTCCACCCCCCTCCTTTAAACAGAACAATGACCTCAAAACAACTCATCATAAACCACAAACAAAAAATCAAATCTAAAAAAGTCAAAACCAAAATCTTTTCCCCAAGCCGATTTTTCAGCCTGAAAAAGTAAGTGCCAGAGACCCCATGAAATCCAGTAAGAGAATTCACCATTACTCTTGATTGTATGAGAAAAGTTCTCTGATATCATGGTGATGAACAGCCATTTGAGACTCTATGGCCTTGCCTATACATAAAGGCTGTGTCCACACCAGGGTTTTATTTCGAAGCAACAGCCGTTATTTCAAAATAAAGCCGGGCATGTCCGAATGACGTTTCATTATTTTGAAATAACGACTGTCATTTCAAAACAGTAAAACCTTGCATGCAATCAAAATAGCCGTTGTTCAGAAACGGTTGTTTCGAAACAATGCCATTCGGACATGCTATTTCGAAATAACGGTTATTTCAAAATAACACTTTTGCCCTTCTTCCCAGGGTGCCTTCCTTTTTGTATATATTGGGTGGGGGCATGTCGCAGGTAGGGGGCCATGTTGCCACACCTCCCATGCTGCCCCTCGCCTGAAACAAAATAGTATGTCCACACACAGGGCTTTGAGGGTTTCCCTTATGTTGAATTAACATTTTCTTATTTTGATTTATTTTGAAATAAGGATTTCATTTCAAAATAACTTATTCTGAAATAACAGTTTACGTGTGAACACAGCCAAAGTGATATTGTTTTAACTTGCCTGGGTATACGTGGGCCCCCTACTGTGGATCTGGTCATACCAGTATAAAGGTGCTTATGCTGGAATAGACATAAGTGATACTGGTACCAGGAGAATGTGCCCACACTAGAGGTGGTCCTCCATGCCAACCCATATAGTTATAGCAGTGCAAAATCTGAGTGCAGACAAAATCCAAGAAAGACAGGTAGCTATGGAGACACTGAGCTAAGTAGCTAAATAGCTACCTACATACTGACACATGGAGATAGATAGATAGATAGATAGATAGATAGATAGATAGCCTGACAATGCCCTTGAAAGCAAGAGCTCTATATACACCGATCAACCTTCTCAAGCTTGGTTGCCACAAGTTAGACACCTGACCTAACACTGTATTTTGGTACCTAGATGAGTGGTCATTATTTTCAAAGGCGAAATGTCATTGGAACCAGTGGTTGCCACTTGCCTCTAGCTCCTTTGACCAGTCAGGTTTACTTCTGTGTTTTAACTTTGGGCACTCAGATGTAAACTTTACCACCCTCATTTTCTAGTCTGTTGCTGTTTTTTTGTCCAGACTGCTAACTATGTTGAAATATTGTAATTTAACCAACAGGTACAAGGTCTGATTCTCAGTTACATTAAAACATTTAGTAGGGTTACTTCTCTGGCCTCCCACCACAGTGATATCTGAGTACTTCACATTCTCTAATGTGTCTTATCCTCACAACTTTAGGGGGGAATAATTATACCCATTGTATAGAGGGGGAAACTGAGACACAGAGTGACTCACCCAAGGCAAGTCTGTGCCAAAGCAGGAAAGTGAACCCAGGTCTCTGAAGTCCTAGGCCAGTGGGCTAAGTATTGGACTAGCCTTCCTCATCATGGATAGCATAAAGAATCCTTAAGGTGGCTGTGAATTACAGTATCTTGTCTTTGGGTAGCTGAGAATCAAGAGAATTAATAATAAAATAATAATAACTGTTTCTTATACAGTGCTTTGCATCAGTAGATCTCAAAACGCTTCACAATCTTTAATGTATTTCTCCTCATTAAAACTTGGCACAGCAAGTAATATTATCCTATCACACAGTGGGTTTGAGGCCCAGATCCTCATGCAAGTACCTAACTCCCATTGTCTCAGGTGACCTACCTGAGGCCACACAGGACATCTGCATTTAAGCCCCAATCGCATGATCAGCATCATCTGTAACATAGTAGGGCTGTAACACAGTGCTTCAGATTCAGCTTTCAAAGGACCCGCTGGAATAAATGAGCCGTTTATTTTTCAACACGATCTTCCTGCCTCGTGAGCCTCTGTGGAAATCCAAAGCCTGTTCAGCGTTGGCAATCTCAAAATAGCCGTAACCACTCCCTTTCGACTTCTGCGCCAGCCAGGGAAAGCTGACCTCCCACCCCACTTAAGTCGAACACCGGGGAAGCGGCTTGTCGGTTTCTTCCCTGAAGACGCCGATGGAAATTTTAACCGGGGGGGAGGGAGATTATTCCTAACAGGGTGGAAAAAAATGTGTGGTGTCTTGGCTAAATAAATTTCCCTGTTTAGAGGCAGAGAGACACACACAGAGACACAGCCTGCCTCCTGGCCCCTTTTCATTGTCATAGAAAGGTCAGCCCCTGACTAGTTAGTTATCATTAGCTAAGGCCAATTTAATCGCAGCAATTGCACATAAATCACTCAGGACAGACGGAGCACTTTATTCCCCTCCCCCTAACAGTCTAAAAGGTTGACAAATCCCTCGTCCATCCCAACCCCCACCTTCCTTCCTTGAAAATCCACCCAGCTCAGTCCCCTCCGCAGCCCCCTTTCTCCGCTGCCTTTGGGCCTTGTCTGTTTTTCCAAATATTAAAGGCCGTCATAAATCACTGAGCTCTGACCATCCATCAGGCTGTCAGGCTGAAGAGCAGGGTCACGGGCAAGAAAGATCAGAGGGCAGTCAGGAATAGAAAGGGGTCAGGACTGCCACGCATGTGCCTAAAACAACTTATTTTATTCCACTTTGCGGGCAAGGAGGGGGAGAGTGGAAATCAAGCTGGGGAAGGGCAGGGGACACTTATTTAACCTGTCTTCAATGGGGCTGCTACATGGTCCTTTAGGTTGGAATTATTCCTGCAAGAACCAGGTCAGTGCCAAAAGACTCCAGTCGCCCTGGTGGCTATGCAACCTGCCTAGCAAAAAACCTCTGCTCCTCCCTCGTCTTTCCTTATGGCTCCTTAAGACAGCAGGTGTTTTAAAAAGACTTTGGGAGGGCGGCCACATAAAGGCTGAGTGGCCAAAAAAATATTTCTGGGACCCGAGGGTGTTTTCTATCCTCCCCCTCATCAGCCCACTGGCCGGTCATAGGGCCATGATCCAGGTAGGCGGCTGGGGAGCTTAGGACCAGATCCGTGGCTGGTGCGAATCAGCAAGGCTCCTTTGAAGTTGATGGGCCAGTTGGCCAGCTAGTGACCGTTCACAAAAGTCCATAGAGGGGCACGGATGGAGGAATCAGCTCACCTGCGAGGCCTGAGCCGCCTTCTTGCCTTAGAAGTGGCCTTGCTGGTTAACAGGCTCTTTGTCTCTCTCCTGCCATGCTATGCCTACCAACTCTCTCCCAGATCCTCCAGTCTTTACATTCGGATCATTAATAAAACAATAATAATAATCAATAAGGCTTCCCCTCTTCTCCAGAGCTCCAAGTTCTGCGGGTGGCAGCCTCCAATTATTACTCTTTGAATTACTGCAGCACCTTGCAGCCCAGTCTAGGCTCCAGCTGCCATTGTGCCAGGCACTGTACAAACAAAAAGTCCAAATACTCTGCCTCGTCTGAGTTTACAATCTATGCCTACGGCAAGGGACAATGGGTGGCAACAAGAGGCAGACTGGGAGAGCACCACCAAGGACAAGCCGGCTCTGAATCATGCAACAGACGGCTGTCATTGCTGGTGGTCCAGTGGCAGTCGTTGGCCAATTGGGAGGCCTGTTTGCAGAGCCCTAGAATGGGGCCCTATTGCACCAGGTGCTCCACGAACAGGAGTAAGAGACAATCCCGGGAAGAAAAGGGAAAGTGAGGCACAGAGAGGGGAAATGACTTGTCTGTGGTCAGTGGCAGTAGAAACCTGGCTCCTGGAGTCTTAGTCCAATGCACTACTGGCTGATTCCTCCACCTCACCCCTACTTTGAGCTCCTGATGCCAAGTGGCACGTTAGTGACAGGTTTTAGTATAAAATTCCATGCTTGGAGGAGGTCTCCGGCTTCCCAGCAGGACAAGGGACGCACCAAGAGCCATGCAGGCGGCATGCAAACTTTTTCTGTTCATTCTCTCCAATTTTTTTTTTTTTATTTAAATCTAATTGAAAGGGGGGGAGAGAGAGTTTGGAAGATAAAAGCTGCCTGGGCTAATTACACCTCATTATTCCAAAGGATCTCTCACGCCTCACTTACTCTCAAACGCCAGCAAAAGTGCGGGGGAGGGGCGAGGGTATTAAGGGAAAAGGCCTGGTTGAAAACAAAGTTAGTTAATTCACATGGCGCAGCAGAAAAGCCCGGTATGTGGGGGGGCTTCTTTTTGCAACCTCCCCTTGACCGGGCTGGGGCTTTAACTGCAGCCGGCATCCCCAGTTCGTGTCCTGTCTAAGCACTTAAGGGTGGGGGTGCGCGTGTGTGTGTGTGCAAGAATGACTTCTGAGGGCGTTTCTCCACGATTGTCAAGCTTTTCCAGGATTGCCATTCCTGGAGATCCATATGCAGGGTGAGCTTGATGCATCTCTCCTTAAAGCTCGGATGCTTAAGGAATTCCATGTCTCCTCTTCTTCTCCTCCCAGGCTGGGTCCATGCTGGGAACTACATCTCACAGAGGCGTGAAAAATCCACGGCTCTACCAACCTAACCACTGGTGTAGCCAGGGCTAGGTTGATGGACGAACTCACCCAGGGAGGTGGCACAGCTATGTGGATGAAAGACCCCTCCTGGCAGCAGAGGTAGCATCTCCACGGGAGTGCCACAGCAGGGAACGTTTCAGGTGTACACAAGCCCCAGAGGGGGATACTGGTGAGCACCCTCTGGGGAAATGAGATCAGGGTGATGGATTTGGCTTTATGGTTCTGGATTCAGTCAGAGGCCAAGATAGTGAGTGAGGCTCAGGCATCTGTTTCCCTCTCCAGTGCTGTTAAGTGGGTTATGCTCTAGCAGAGTGGTGTCAAGGGTCCTTAATGTAAATAAGGTGGGATCAGACCCTGGGTGGTTTCATTTAGGCACCTTCTGGCTTTTTGGGTGGGAAGGATGGGGGGGCTGGAAAGCCTTGCATGGGCCAGACAAACAAGAAAAACTGGGCCCTTTGCCAGAAATGCCAGAAAAGCCATGAGTGGCTTGGATCTCACTGAACATCAACCCCCAGTGATGACCTCCTGAGGCAATGAGATGTAGTGATTCGAGTACCAGACCTGCTTTCCATTCCTGCCACAGGCCTGCTGGCTGACCTTGGATAAGTCATCTCTCTACTTGTGCCTCAGTTTTCCCCATGTGTAAATTGAGGCTAGTGATGCAGACCTTCCTCTGGAAACAAAAACTTCAGCATCTACTAATGAAAAGCGCTATATGAGAGCCAGGGGTTAGAAGTAATAGGTATTAATAAGCCCCTGTGGAATAGCACACGTAACCATGAAACAAATCCAAACACCACACAGTTAAGTGGCACCAGCTGCTTCCTTACCCCATCTGCTCCCCTACACCACACTGCCGTTTCCGTCTCCAATCCTGGTGTACCACCTGTGTGCACACAAGGATTTCCAGCCTTTTGAAGAAGCCAGGAAACTGTAAAGTTGAAGTGCCAAGAAGTGGCATTGGCACATAGGGTGGGCTCTTCAGGCCACCCAAAGGCTGCCTCAATCCACACAGCAGCTGAAAGTGCTTAGCCCCTTGCAGAATTTGGCCCCAGGTCAGGTGCATGGAGCAAAGGGAAATTCTCAAAATCATTTCACATTCCAGGTCTATCTTACCACCTAGATTAACCCAAAGGGGACTGATCACAGCTGCATGATCCAAAAGACTACAGAACAGGATGGATAAGAGACAGGACTTGTGCTTGGTCCTCCTCGGGAGGTGCCTTCCAGTCCTCCAATTCTAGGATTCTATGACTTCTATTCTCTGGATTTCTGTTCTACTCAGGATCCTATTCCCAGCTCTTCACATACAAACGGCATGGTCTTATAGCACTGCTCTGTGTCTCAGTTTCCCTGCCTGTAAAAGGAGAGGATAAAGATACTTTCATTGTAAGGCTTCAAGATACTCAGGTGGAAGTGCTATTGCAAAGGCAGGGCAAAGACTGGGAGGTTTAAGATAAAGTCTTTGCAGGAACACTGCCTCAGTGGAACAAGGGACAAAAAATACATATATAAAATATATATAAAGCCATGCTACAGAAAGAACAGACTGCTTATATAATGGAGAATATATTGGATAAGTATGTTTGCGAGATGACAATTTCTTTGTTATCTATTCCCTAAGCAGAACACTCTTTCTTTCTTTCTTTCTTTCTTTCTTTTTTCTCCTGACTAGATGCTTTGGAGATGAGCTCAGTGTTACCACCAGAGATTTCTGATATCAGGAGGGAGAAAGGCATCAGTTGCAAAAGCAACTATTTTAAAAAAATGTGCTAAATTATAAATACCCCCAGTAATGGGGGGGTGGGGGACAGAGCATATACAAGGATTATTTCTATGTTGAATGTTTTGTGAAGATTTCCAGGCAAGCTCAGTTGATTTTTTTTTTAAATAAGCTGTCATATCAGGGTTGGTTTCATTTCATTTCTTTTCTTCTTCTTCTTCTTCTTTTTTTGTTGAGAAAAAGAATCTAAAGAAGACACAGCAGACTGTACATTTCAATTATGATGTGTTTGGTTTTGATCTTCTAGTAATTAATTTGTTTCTCAGGACTAGTTTTAATACAAAAAGAAATCTCACCTATTATGATTTACCTACTAGCCCATACTTAGGAAGACACTGAAAGTTTGACCTTTTACATAATCATGGAATCACATCCATATTTTGTGCTTTTGAAAAGATGGACTGTCACAGAAAATGGCACTTTTGGAAGCTTGACCAGTGCCCAACCAAACCACACCCTTTGAGAAATTGGATTGCCCAGGCTGGTGTGTTGCAAGATCAGAACTATCCTGTATTTAATATTAAAAAAAAAAAAAAAGTCACTGAAGGAGAATCTGCATTGCTGACTTTTGCATCAGATTATATTGCATGGAGCATATTTCGGAACGTGAACCAACATGATGGTCATGATAGAACACAGATCAAAATTAAATATAAGCTTCCAATCTATGCAAAAGCCAAGGCTCTAAGAAATTACTTACATCAATAATTTAGATTTTAAAATGCAAAGATTTGCACTTGCAGTTAGGAAAACACAACATGCAACCTTTAGTGAGTATTTTGCTTTTTCAGATCTTTAGAGTCAGTGATGATGCAAGTGACTTTCTTATGGGCATGGTAAAATAGAGGTTTTAATATACAAGGCGAAAGAACACAGTATAGTTAAGGCATTACTGGTTACAATGACTATACAGAACTTATACAAATTTTATAGCAACAATTTATTTTTATGGCAGCACCTAGTTTTAACTCACGTCTATTTTTGATAGCTCAGACGTTGTTATTTACAGTGGAACATTTATTTGTGAAAAACATTCCATATTCGCACACCTATTTGCAAATCTCATTTGTAGCTCATGCTGAAAACAGATAATTGCATGTTGGCTTTAGTTCACTGCAAAATGAGATAATTTTTAAGAAATCCAACCTTTGACAAATAGAACAAAAGATTTAACTTTTTTACACAATTCTTCCCTATTCAAACACCAAACTGGTTTTAGCACCCCTGAAAATTACCTTTTATGCTTTATTTATTTTTAAAAGGTTAATTACATTATAAATTTATCTAAGCAGGGAAAATGGCAATTGGTTTCACAAACTTTGTCAATCCCAATCCAATACTTATTTAAACCAAATGGCAATCTTTTGAAGGACATCATCAGAAGTTAGATCAGCCCATAGTAAAAGTTTTGTGTGTGATACAAATATTAATAGTAACATCTGGGAAATAGGCACAAATTGATTAAATGCCAGGCTTAAACTCAAGAAAAATTGGCATTTTTACTAATATTTTCTCATGGCATATATAAGAAACTGACATTTGAAAAGGACCCCTCAAAATAGTAAAGAAACAAAATTAGACCAGTAACTCAGTGTAACACAGATAGATACATAGATAGATAGATAGATCTGTCTTATATACGTGCATAGCTATGCATCTGTCTATATGTTAAATAGATAGGTAGATCAGCTGCATAATTTAATTATTGGTTGCTTAGGTACCATGGGAATGGTGCAGTAGAAATACCTATCCAGATAGATTTATTTTCCCTTTAAATTAAGTTACTTAATAAACCCCTATATATTGAAATGATGAAACACCTGTCTAAACAAGGTGGACTCTATAGAAAATGAGATCTTTCAGGATATGATCAGTTAATCCTCATCTTATAGGCACCGGTAACAACAATCTGAAAGATTTGAATGCCACAAAGACTTTTTCTAAATAATACAGTGTAGAAAATTGTATTAATCGCCCTTATTTATTTGCTGATATAACTGTATGAGTCTGAGGGTTTCTACGAACAAGCATAAAAACTGATATGTCAATGGTTTATGCGAGTGTGTCTCTCTATGGAAGATATGCTTATCTGTGTTTTATATATTTATATTTCTCTGTATATCCATATCTATCCCTCAGTTCTATATCTAGATACATACAGTGTCTTGTGGGAAATGTTTAAATAATTGATGTTTAGAACTAGAACTCCTTCAGGTTTAATCTAAAATTAAACTGAATGCCTTCATGAAACCTCTTTCTCCCATTCTAATTTTAAATTATTTTTTTTAAATCCTTATGCTTTAGTATAAATCAGCATGCTAAATCCATTTTTTTATTTATACTATTTTTTTTAAAAGTAACATTAACTAAAATTTGCTAAAGGAACTGAGCACAAAGACCAGCTTGCAGGCTGCTTACGACACACGTCAGTACAATAAAATCACTGCTTTGTTAAGGTGGGTTAGAACGATTTGATCAGTGTTTATAAAGGACTTTGCATTCTTCAGATGAAGGGTTGCTTAGTAGAAGAGGAAAAATATGATGAAGAGATATAATCAACTTAGGAAACTACACTTCTGTCTGAATATTATTAGCCTGCTGTTGATAAAGTGACCCTTGAGGTAGCTGAAACTGAAAGATACTAGAGAACATATGGTATTTACCAAAAAAAAAAAAATTGTTTGTTGATATTGTGAATTTGATAGCACTCTGTAGAGTCCATTTTGTCTTCTCCCCAAATCATCTGTTAGAAAGTTGGGCTTTTTACACAGCAACATGGGAGACAGCGAGAAAAAAAAATTAAAATAGGAGAATGTGATCATAAAACCTCAAACTTTGATGCAGTGGGCTCAGGGGGTTGAAGGGGTACACAACATTACTTTTTAACTCATTTTTAGAAATTGACTGGATTTGGGGAATTCAGATACACTGGTACAGAATAAACAATGCAGGCAGAATTCTCTATCAACAGGGTAGTTTGTGCAGTCAGGAACATAGGCTTCCCGATGAGCAATTTTATTTGCATACAAAAACACCTCAGTTTAATCCTGAATATAAATCTTAATTTTCCTCTCATTCCTTGTTCTCCTTTTGCTATCTCAAGGAGTTTGCATGCCACAACCTTTCCAGCCTTACCAAAATTATGTGTTTGTAAGAAATTATATAAAAAACTACCTTGCTGAATTGTTAACCTTTCCCCTTTTTAGCCCGTATAGTTCCTCAAGTCCCTTGTCATGCCCAGCAAGCACTGAGCAGAAAAAAGAAAGAACGAGTAAGCAGTTTAGAAAGGAAACATCAACTAGCAATATTGCGTCAGTCTTGACTTCATTAATTTGTATTTTAAAACGCTCTGCACAGCACATTAAATGATTCTCATCCGCCTGCCATTTCACACCTCTCATGCCAGAGAGAAGAAATCTTTTTATCCTAAGGAATCTTTTCCACAGTGTTCTGAAACAAGCCAAAATAAAACACTAATAATAATAAAAGACCTATTTGAATAAAATGAAATTGAAACTGCTTTTATTTTGTAAAACTTACTTGCAGAAAAAGGAACAGAGACATAATACTGAGAAATGGATTTTACAACACAGCACCAAAAAAAATAACATAAAATAAAATAAAAAAAATCTATGTTTAATTGTTCCAAAAGGTTTTAAGTGCTGCATTTTATCTCTCATATATCTAGTGATCCTGATAGGTTGTATTTGCTTTACAATGTGTGAATTTTTACACAGTGATCACCCTTTATTTACAATTACCTTGGACAGCCCTAAAACTCTACCTCTCTATTTGCAATTGTCAAAGTATTTTCTGCACATGTTGAAGCAACTTTAGCTATTTATCTAAGGCAAAAGTAGCAAGTTCTTCAGTGCGGGATGTATATGCAACTCCCTTGGAAAAGCGCATAAAAGACACTTGCACATAAATAACTATTAAGTAGGATTTAAAAAATAAAGCAATTGAGGCTGGATAATTCCCTACATAATAAATCAGCTCTATTCTCCAGACCATGGAAAGCCCTTATGCGCCTGGGGTATTTAGCATGTCTTTTAACAAAGCTGAAGGATTTGTATTTAAATTGTACTTTATGGGCCTCGTTCTCCATTTGCCTCGGACTTTGTGTGCAGTCATTTACACCCGTGCTAGCAGGGGCAGCGTAAAATGCTACCAAATCGGCTTACACCTGGCGTAAATGACCACACAGGAGGCAGGGCGACATAAAATTTACCCTCACATTTCTGGAATCAATGATCAAGCCCCTTTAAATGAATGGGGTATAATAAGCTAAGAAAAAACACAAATGGAGGGCTAGATTCTTAATTCCACCGAAGCTTCTTTAAACATTCTGGCAGTGCAAAAGGGCTTTAAAATGGGTCTCGTTTAAGTCCCTGTTATGCTGCACAAGTGATGTAAAAGGGGTTGAAAGTGAATCAGGCCCTAAATGTCCAAATGTGCTTCATATTTGACCATCAGACTGACACGTTAAGGGGATTGTGTTTAATATCTGGCCACCAGCCTTAAAAATACACCTATTTTGCCTTCAGGAAATAAATTAAATTACCATGCATTACAAATCGCAATCACTAGCTAGCAACCGCTTCCGCAGATTCCCTTGGGGCAACACCTGCAGTAAAGTTATCTGAGAAATTAGAAACTTGTAAAATTGCAGAAAACACATTTCAAGTGAGTTTCTCACAGCATCACATCTGTGTAACCAGGACCATTTTTTCTACCCAAAGGTTTTGTGTCAAATAGAGCTAGGTTTGATTCTGCTACATTATCATGTCCGGTCATACCGCTCAAAAGCTAAATATGGGACAACAATCCCCTAAATGAAGGGCAATAAAATAAATCAGACATGCAGGAAACTTTAAACATTGTATCTTCCTTTGATATGAAGTGTCTCTTTAAGACCTCAGTTTTGGAGTTTTATGTTTTTTTACCTAAATCATTTTCAACGATGAAAGCGAGGAGATAATTAATGTGCCTGGAATGTAAATACTCTTAGAAATGAAATAAGCAAAATGGGACACAACTGAGAGGTATAGGTCCAGTACTGGCTTATAATAAAGATAATGTAATTATTTTTAATTTATTACAGTTAAAGTCATACCTAATTAAAGGTGCAAGAGGCAAGAATATATATGGATTTGTGAAACAAAATGATTAATTTTTCTAACAAATTCTTGGGAAAACAGAAATACATTCAGGTCCTGAGAAACTTCTTTAAATTAACAGGCCATCAACCTCTTTCCATGGGAATTCAGGAATCAAGCTATTATTTCAGATTTGAATGGCTTTCACAATTATTTTAAGTAGCAAAGAGCCCCAGCTGCAAAGTTCAGTCCCAAAGTCAAACTTTTCCAAGTGACAGGTCATTTGGATCTGACTGATCTAGTTTTAAGCAAGAATCTAGTCATCACTTTGCAAACAAAGGTTGTTTTTTATTTTTTTTATTATTGTACCATTGACAATACTTTTTTCCTTCCACCTTAAACGGCTCTTTATTCTTTCAGTTTTTCATTCCATTTTTCTAATGGGATTTGTTTCCTTAAGTCACAGGACAGTCTATGCAAAGTTACATTATAAAGCGTCATCTTGACAAACTGATTGCATTAGAATCTCTCTCAGAAAAGAAAATGAATCTGAAATTAACCCAACTTATTTGTTTTTGCTTATTTTAAAAGATCACTTTTCTTTCAGGAGCTTTTGTATATTAAAGCCTTTTAGCAACTGAAAAGAAAAGCATTCACCCTTGCTAGAGATGCTACATGGTTCAATATAATTTATTTTGCTTAGTGTCTTTCATGCTAAGTACCTTTCCAGAGTTCTATACAAAAGAATGATTAGCTTATGCTGTACATTAGACAGCTGAGATTCCATTTTGGAAGAAAATTGTAACAAAATAAGTACTTTTGATGCAATTTTAGGATCAGTTGCGTGAGTGATATTTCCCAGGTATATTTAGTTGCATTAAAGATACATTACTGTAAAAGGAAATATTCCCATTTTAATGTAAGTATTTCTGAAGGAAGTAGGACATTTCTGCCCTAGGATGTTGTAGTTCTCTTTGATCACTTTGTAATGCATCTGCCTGTGATACAAATGTATGGTGTTTTCTCTTCTAGCCTGAAAAATTGCTTCTTTTGGCAAACGAAGTTCCAGCTGTGACTACAGAAGACCCTTGGAAACAGTGAAATCGTGAGATTTACAGGACAAAACGATGATCAGAGAGTATCCCAGGAAACAAAGGGGGAAATATAATTTATGGGCTTGACACTGCAAACTCTTTTGCTCATCTGAGAACAGCTCATGAGGGATCCTTAGTTGGATGGTAGCATCTGCAGGATGGAGCTCTTCTTTTTACATGTACCTACTTTAGCACAAATGATTTCCTAAAAATATTATATACAACTGGCCAGCTCATGTTTTCGGACACACCAGTCTAAATCTGGAATGACTCCATTTACTCCAAGGGACTTACTCTGGATTTTACAAGGCCATAAACAGAGCTCTGTACCTGCCCTAATATATGAGGTCCTTTTCATTTCAATTCCATCGCGCAAACACACACAGATGCTTGTGGGTGCCATCAGTGTAACATATGTGGCCATGATCCTGAAAGGCTACCCATGAGAGTGGTCCCATTTAATCCACAGAATGCTCCCATGTGTAAAATCAATCCTGTGAATCGGCCTTTGCAAAAGCAGGACGCATACTGAAGGTGCATCTCAGCCTCGCAATGCTGTTATAAAAAATGACCATCCCAGGCCTAAAACTGTTTACCTGCCTTTTATTTACTGACTAAAACCAGTCATTTCCCAGGGGAAGGGCATGTCGGATTTTACCACTCATAACAAACTGCATGCATCACATCCTTGCACCTAAATAGCCCACTGCCTGGGCTGACATTGCCTTATTGCACGTAAACAAACCTTTGCAGTGGTCATCTCAAACCCCCTTTTCATGACACAGCAATAGTTACATCAGTGTTTGTTTAATGCTTAGAGATAGCACTTCCATGTCCCTGCCTGTCACCAGTACCTTTTAAAAAGCAGCTAAATCCAGGTCCTTCTAGAATTGCAAAGTGGCATTCCAGCATCCTCTCCTTTGCTGTGTTGCCTGTTGCTTATTTACATGCACATCTTTTTAATGAAAGGGACAAAAATGTTCCCTCCTTGCTGAACCAGCATCCATTTCTGTCCATACACCTCTCTCTGTCTTTTTAGAGTGCGTGATTCAGATTTTATTCCACTCAGTTGCCTTTTCTTTCTCTAGTTTGTTTTTCTTTATTTGCCATCATGCTTAGAACAGATGTCAACACAGTTATTCCCCTCACAAACTTCTAAATTAGACCTATCTAAAATACAGTTTCCTCCTCTGGGTACAGGAGTTGCACCATAAAAAAAGAGATTAAAAACACATGAAAACAAACAGAACACTCAGTCTGATTTGTCCCCCCTCGTGTGCAAAACTTTTTACTTTTGGTTGTAAATTTGATTTGTAGAGTATAATTTTCTGTGTTCTGAGCTGGCTTTAAAGACTCCAGCAAAGTCTGAGAGGCAGAATTTGGCATACAAAGAGTTCTGCCAGAGTTTTCAGCCAAAAGGTCCCAGGAACATGATGTGATTGACAAGGCGATTACATTTTTAAAAAATCCATCATCACGAAGGGAAGTATGATGGACACGCCATGTCTACTTGATCATTTGCATATTAACTCTTTGCAGTCCTCATGCATAGATATACAAAACAATCAATTCCTACCATGAGAACTGAGCAATGAATTTTTTGTGTGTACAAAAATAGGATGTTGCCTGCTTAAAAAAAAATCTGTCACATATGCTTTTACTGAAATAAAATCAAGCCAGAAAACAGCACAGAAGAATTTCTTCCAAGTGCACCAATTAAAAGTTTGCTAAACAGCCAGAAAGTTGCAGCAACAAAAAGAAACCATGGTAATGCCGAATGATACAGACTCTTCCCATTGTTGCAAGAGGTCTATTGTGAGACAGTGATTTGTTAACTGATAAATGTGTCTTTCAAAAGCCGATCAAGTAATTTGCACCGTTCTCCACCCTGCCATGTTCAAAATGCAGTGCATCTGAATTCAATTAACTAGACAGTATCACTGTTTCCTATCTCTCAGGATGCAGTCATCTGATTTATTTTTGAAAGTCTAAGAAACAGTCTTGTCCATCTCCAGACCATATCCACATCCCTAAAAGCTCGCTACCTGTGGAAACTAGTAGCGTAGTTTTAAGGAATACAAGCCTTTGTCTCCCTATAACTCTAAACTAATGTGCAATTTGGGTTTGGAACAAATGCATTTGTAGCCTCAAGTTAAACATTAGCTGGAAATTGACTAAATTCAAGCTGGAAATATTCAGAGGCAGAAAAATACATTCCCCCCCCCCGCCCCTTTTTGGATTTAAAAAACCCCAGGAAGATAAAATCAAGATCATTCTCCTCTGCAGATTTCTTTTTATCCAAAGAAAGAATTTAAATAATTTTCTCTCTCTTAAAATAGCCCAACAACTCCAAAGCAAGTTATCTTACCCCTGCAGTTGCTGCTTACCGAAGTCTTAATGTAGCTTGCAAAAGGAATGACCAATTTGCATAGCAGTGCTCAGAGATGAACTGGTTCAAGGGGACAGACACTGCCTTTCCAGGCCTTGAATGGCACTGTGGAAAAAAAAGGAACCCAACAATCCTCTAATCTGACTGAATTCACTCCTTTGCTGCATTCCTGATGGCAGAGACCTGATTCATATTTAGTCCTATCTGCACCTCATGAACTCGGACACAGTGAAATGCCGCCGGGAGGGAAGTGGATTTAACTGTCTTGGGCAATTTTAGTGCATACCACAATTCCAGTTAGAGTGAAATGGATTCACAGTACAGTACACATCTTTATTGCTAAATCCCAATAACTTTATGCACATGCAAATCAGACAGTGCTCCAGCTTTTACCTGGGCTGGTAACATCAATAGCATCAGTATTTCAAAACATCAGTAGTTCAACACAGCTTATTCCACAGGACGAACTCAGAAATATGGCTCATCCTCCCAGCTCCTTGGACCAAATCTTCATGGTCCAAAACGACTTGTTCTAAAGGGCTAGCCGTGTCAATCTAGTTCAGCAAAACAAACAAAGATAGAGACAAACAAACAAAAGTCCTGTGGCACTTTTAAAGACTAACAAAGTTATTTATTGCATGAGCTTTTGTGGGAGAAAATCCCACTTCGTCAGATGCTTTGAAGATGGGGGTGTCTTACAGAATGGGAGGAAAATAAATGCAGGGAAGTTTAAGTAATTTTTAAAGCGTGCGATGAAAAAATATTGCAGATCAATAAGTATCTCTATGGCTCTGATCCTGCAAACAGCTTCCAACATGTAAGTAACTACACTAAAATACATGAAGCTTGACCACAAGCTTATGGATTTACAGGGTGGTGGCTTATTTCTTGATAGCTATACATACACAATATATAAGTATGTTAAAAAACCAGGAATCTGCTTCCCAAAGTCTCACATTGTTTTGTTAACCAGGTGACACCAAAAACACTAATTTCCTGTACGCTCCCAAGGCCACATATTTGCCCTGCCCTGTCAACTCCAAGAGGAAAACATGAAGATTCAAGTTCCTAATCATAATTAAAACAAATGTACAGAAGCCAATTTCAGAAATTCTCAGCAGCTACGGAGTTCCCAAGTCCTCAGTGTGTGTGGGTGTGGGTGTGTCTGTGTCCGTATGGCATCACCCCTCCATCCCAGGAATTTTTTTAAATGGCCCATGCGTTTCTGGATTCTACTTTGCCCCAGCCAAACCACTAGAATCAAGAGTTGGGGTTCACTTTCCCATCTACAGTTCTGTTAACATTTTCAACAAGGGGAAGTTTTCCCCATACGAGAGCTAATATGATCCCTGGAGAATCCAAGGGTTAGAGGAATCACACGCACCTCCCAACAGATCTCAAAGACAGCTTCATGACCATAGGAAAGAAGATGGCCATTCTCCCCTATGCTAGATTACCCTCTCCCTATGTGGAAATGGATCATTTTGCTGACAGCAAAAATTCTTTCAAAGCTCCTTGCGTGTTTCAGAGAGAGTGCTGATTTCAGATTTGTAAATTGCCAGGCCAGCTTCAACAACCAGGGCTCTTAGTTTTGTGTAGAGCAACTTTTATACAAACAGCTTCCCAATAAATGTTATACACTATGAGCCAGATCCTGTTTGGTCTTATGTCTACCTGTGTAACTCTGTAGTTGCTCAATTAACCCCTAGCGGGTTTGCTTTGATCTTACACCAGTGCAAACAGAGATCTGAATCTGTGCTAACACATTCGGTCCATCCATTTCACCCTATGTAAATGGAGATGTCTGGCTATGCATGGATTCTTCTGTAGTCCCCATCAATGGGGTATGATCTAAGCTACTGGTTCCCAACCTTCTTCTGTGGCAGCACCCCACTGCAGTGAAAGTGTTTTTCTACCAACTCCCTTTGAAAAATTTTAACATTGAGCATGAATTCTGACACCCGCCCGCCCCCTTAGCTTTCATTGCCCTCTTAAACTTCAAACCCCCCCCCCGGGGGAACAGTATTGCCCCTGTTGGGAAACACCGATCTAAGCATACATCTATGCAGGAAAAAAAGGCCCATACCCTAGAGCCCAGATTGAGTAACTCAAGTTGCAGGACACAGGCTGTGTGGCTAAAAATAGCAGTGTAGACATCCAGGCGCAGGCTGGCACCTGGGCTCTGGAACCTGGCAAAGGGAAGAGAGTGAAAAGTTCAGCTTCAACTTGAGCATTTTAAAATCCACATTCTCACCAAGCACTTGTGAAAAATCTGGCTCTTATTTAGGTGCTCAAACAGAAGCTGAAGCCTTGAAAATCTGGCCCTGATTGTCAAATGATGTTGAGTGTCAAGTTTAATGTGTAATAATGCTGCGGGGGACCTTCCTTTTTTTGAATCTTTCTTTCTAGTCAAAGTGGGAGCAACAAAGAGATTACAGAAACCTGAATTTTACATCCCTCTTTAGTCTTTCGCCATGGAGAAAAGAAAGCAAGAGCCCTGAATGTGTTGAGATCCTGGTGCAAGGAGAAGTTTCTACACCAGTGGCTTTTAGTCGTAACTGGAGCCCTTTCAGGAAACTGATTTGTTTTGCAGACCCCAAGTTTAGCCTGCTTTAAACATTACTCGCTTTTTAAGTCAGACATAAAAATACCAAAGTGTCCCAGAACACAGTTACTGAAAAGTTGCTACCCTTCCAATTTTTACCATCCAATTATCAACTAAATCAATTGGAATGTAAATATAATATTTATTGAGCAGTATAAATAAGTCATTGCCTGTATGAAATTGTAGTTCATACCGACTTTGCTAGAGCTTTTCATGAAGCCTGTTGTGAAACTAGGCAAATATCTAGCTGAGTTGATGTACCTGCTGGAAGACATCTGTGCATACCCCAAGGTACACGTACCATTGTGCTAGATGAAGATCGCCTGAATGCCTCAGCCAAGGCTTCAGACAGTGTCAAAGGACACCTTTGTTTAGGGACAGGAGGGTCCATGAATTCCAGGTGCTCCCTAATTTTAGAGATCAGTCTGTGCTGATTTTGTTTATGTAGGACAAACACGTGGCCCACGAACCACATGCGGCCCCTAAAGCTATTTTCTGTGGCCTGCAATGACACTATTGTTACCAATATTTGTAATATTGTTGTATGAAAAAGTTTCAGTGGTGCAGGTCTCAGGCTCATGCACTAGTGCTCATGTGGCCCTGTACTAGTCCTCATGAGGCCCTTGTGGTGATTTGAGTTTGCGACCCCTTATGTAGTAGAAGAAGCACAACTACCCACAACAATACAGGTTTCTGTCTCTCGGAGAGAAGGTTTAAAAGGCCAGGTCTTGAAGCTATTTTCATTGCATCTGTTCTGTTAACAAATCACTTAGGTTCATTTAATGCGGTCCTGTAAGCAGGGACGGCTACAATGACAGTGAGAAATGCTTGTGGGGGAGTGAGGCAGTGCAGGCCTAGTTCCGATCCAGCACAACCAAGTCCCAGCGCTTAGAAATCGCAAAGCTGACTTAAAAATCATGCAGTCTCTTTAAAAATAAATAATTGGGTATTTTTATTTGCTTTCTAATTGCTGAGCCTTTGGGGTCGCGTGCAGGTCACATTGTCAAGCTTTTCTCAGCAGTCTCCACTCTTACAAATTTAAATTAAAAAAAATAGAGGGGGAGAGGGGGTAGAGAGCTGAAGTTTTCATGCAGTCTTTTGATTTAAGCTGCTCGGACTTTAAGAAAAAACAAACAGCTCATGATGAACACTGAGGCTATGTCTACACGGCACTTTTATTTCAAAATAAGTCGTTATTTCGAAATAAAAGAAATTAGGTCTACACGACGTTTTCTTATTTGGAAAGGACGGATCCCATCCTTTCGAAATAAGAATCGTCGTTCCGAAAGTAAAACCTCGATGTTTTCAAAACGGCCATTATTTCAGAAGGGATATTTTGAAATAACCCTGTTTAGACCTGTTCTTTCAAAACAACACCGTTTAGACCTGTTGTTTCGAAACAACTGTACGAAACAATGGTCCAATTGGCGTTATTTCAGAATATCCCTTTCAAAATAACGGCCGTTTCGATTGCAGGGTTTTCCTTATTTCGAAATGAGCCCTTTCAAAATAAGGGTTTTATTTTGAGATAAGTCATTTCAAAAGGACTTATTTCGAAATAAAACTGTGTGTGTAGACATAGCCTGAGAGTATTGGCAGCACTGTGATTCTTGCTTAACTATGAGCCTTAGGTTGCACACAGCTCTTTTCATCAGTCATACTTAAAGCATGTTACAAAGCAGGGGAGCATCATTATCCCCATTTTACTGATGGGGAAACTGAGGCATGAAGAGGCGAAATAACTGCCCAAGGTTACCCCACAAGCCTGTAGTAAATGAAGGATCAGAACCTGTCTCATGAGTCCCGGTGTAATGCTCTATGCAGGGGTCAGCAACCCAGACACGCATGACAGCCATGACACACAAGCCCATTTGGAGCTCCTTCTGCTGAAGAAACTGCCCAGAGTAGCTCCTCTCAGCAGCATGTATGAGGCATGCGGCTGAAAACAGCACCTGGACCCTCTCCTTCCACGGCTTCTCTTGGTGGCATGCCTGGGGATGCCACAGAAAAAAGCCGTCCGAAGCTGTTCCTCTCAGCGGTGTGCCTGGGAAACCTCTCCCCACCCACTCCCCACTCCAGCCACGGCTGCCACAGAATTTGCAGATGGTGGCAGCTATTTTTATTTTTGGGAGAGTGAGGCACTGGTACCAGCTGAGGGTTGGGGAGGAGGGGCCAGCATGGGGCTCTGCAAAGGTTGCCAACCCCTGCGTCCATCTCCTAGATCAGCTAAAGGAACTATCATACCATGAGCACTGTGCATATTGGGATCCATTATCCATCCCTCTGCCCCTAGTACTATCACAAACAACACCATCAGCCCAACGCACCGAACTTTGCACTGGTGAAAATGATGGTGCAAAGGGCCAGATGGCGGAAAAGCAGGCCCAGGAGTTTCATTTTTATTAGCTCAAATCCTCTTTTCCTCTCCCCCACTCCAACCCCACGATTACAAGAGGAATGCATGCGTTGATCTGCTGAACGCGACAGAAAATCAATCAAAGTGAAATTTAAAAAAATTAAAGAGAAAATTCAAATACTCCCCTCCACTAATAGGAGATGACATTCGAGTCATTGAGATTCTGATATTAATGGAACCTCATTCAGCTCGCTGCATTTTCATGCAAATTTCGATGTCTGGGGCAAACTGTCCACTCCCGCCTACTCTCCCCATTCGGGCCCAAGTTTGAATCCTTCTCTTCTTCTCTCCGGATAATTATCAAAATTTCCTTATCTCTAATTGCAGCCTGGTGTCTTTGTCTTAATTCACAGCGTGGCCCAGAGGCCAAGTGAGGCGGGTTTGATCTGCCACTGGGGTTCTGTGCAAAAGGCCTGGGAATGAGACCTGCCAATCAATCCAGAGGCGACACCTCTTAGATGTTTCCCCTCCCTGATGAAAGAGCTGCTGTTGGGAAGGGGGCTAGTCACTGCAGAGGGCCAGGTGGCTCTGGCAAATTTTGGCTTCGGGACTAGGGAGATAGGATTACCAGATGTCCCGGTTTTATAGGGCCTGTCCCAACATTTGGGGCTTTGTCTTATATAGGTGCCTATTTTTCCCCACCCCTTCTCCCAATTTTTCACACTTGGTGTCTGATCGTCCTGCTAGGCAGGGATGTTGTGCTAGGTTTAGATTTTGAAATCCATGGCTCATTCTATGATTATTAATATGGTAACTCATAGTGGAGTCCAGATGAGGGCCCCATTGCGCAGTGTACTGGACATTTGTGCAATGGAGACAGTCGCTGACCCAAAGAGATTGTAACCTAAATAAACCAGGGAGGGAGGGGAGACTGAGGCACAGAGGCAGGGGTACAGCATCCACTGCTGGGGATGGGAAGACTGAAGGAGAGTAACTAAAGCAGGCGTGCATGCTTCACCTTTGATTATGTGACACCTGGATGGGAAAACTCAGCTCGTGTGCACCAAAGCCTTAGCCTGAATTTTCAGAGAGGGTTTTGTTTTTAGACCAAGAAACAAAGTAGGAGGAGTTTCAAACCCCAGCATTTCCAGAAAAATCTTTGCCAGTCTTGCGTGTAGGAAGTCTGGGATCCAGATCCTCAAAGGGTGTTGTAGACACCTAACTCCTTTTGGAGCAAAGTGCCTAAATGCATTGCAGGGTCAAGGCCCAGCTTCTTTGCACCAACCCGATGACTGTGATTACGAAGGTGACCAGATAACAAATATGAAAAATCCCATCGGGGCATAGAGGACAGAGATGGCTATAAGAAAAACTCCTAATATCTGGACTGTCCCTATACGACTGAGATACCTGGTCACTTGCCTAAGACTAACAAAGGAGTCCTCTGGCACTAAAAGACTAACAAAATTTATTTTCTCCCACGAAAGCTCATGCAATAAATAAATTTGTTAGTCATTAAGTGCCACAGGACTACTTGTTTGGTTTACTGAACTAGACTAACACAGCTGCCTCTTTGGAAATCGCCTAAGGCCAGCACATCTTCTGAAATAGTCACACCTCCCCAGTCAGAGGCTGGCCTGTCCCACTGCCCCAGCACACTCCATCTCCCCAGCTTTTGACACAACCTCAGCACAGTTAAGTAACCAGGGAAGACACTGATCTGACTGCAGTTAGGACACAGCAGCAAAGGGAAGCTACCCTAGGAGTGTTTCTGACATGCAGCCAAATGCCTATAAATGAGTTTTCCCAAAGTCTTTAGAAGATAACCTGGGCCACCTGCTCCACTTTTTAAACATGGCTGCCACCTGGTGGAGTTAGTGCACATCGCACCATCTTTCTTGCTTCCTGACCTGATGCACCTAAGTCCCAAGACTCAAAGAGCTTTCCCAGGATGGTACTTTCCCTCCCAGGTGTGCAGTCTTCCCTCCCAGCTAACACAGGTCAATGTATGAACGGGCTTGGGCTGGGCTTCAGGAAAATATAAGCCAGGCAGGGGATCAACTTTGAGCTGAGCCTGGGGGTGTTACTTCTGCTTTTGGGTGGAAATTAGATGGTGCCTTTCTCTGCTACAGAAGCACTGCACAGAATTCAGAGGAGAGCAGGGACAAACCCGCATGAAAAGCAGTGGGAAAGGAAGTTCTGCAAAGCAGCCCAGCTGTAATTCACAGTGAGATGGGACCAACTTTTCAGAGAAGCAAAGAATGCCAAGTATTGAGCTGTTTGCAAAATCATTATCCCACTGGGAGGTGGAGTGTGTGCTTGGCCCTTTTTTAGGTGCCTAGAGGGAGCGGAGCTATTTAGAAAAGGAGAGGCAGTCTGGATTAGTGGTTAGGGGGCTAGTCTATGTAGAGGTACAGTTCCCTGCTCTGTTACTGATTCCCTGTGTGAGCTTGGGAGAATCACTTAGTTTCTCTGTGCCTTAGTTTCCCATTTTGTATGGAATGCATGCCCCAGACTGTAAGGATAATTATACTGAAATGATTATGCAGTGTTCAGATGGTAAGATAACAGGGATCAGATTGGTACCACTAGAGAGGAAATCTGGTTCCAGCTGTGGGCCCTGGGTATTTGGAGATCAAGCCTTGAGTTCTTGTGGAAATCTGACCCCAGCTAATGAGAAGAAAGGAAAAAGACTTGTGTTCTTGTTCCACCTGAATCAAACATGCAGAAAAGAAAAAAGAAACCAGAAGGAAATCATGAATCAAATATTCATGGAAAGGAAAATTCAATAAGATTTTTTTCCTCATTAGGTGATCTGCATGTTCAACACCCCAGCTATGTGAAGAAACAGATTTCTTATCTGTATTATTTACCATTTGGATGCAGTAGCATCTAAGAGCCCCAACCATTGAGAAGAAATCTCTGAGCGGGCCAAACAAATAGAGGCAGTCCCTGCTCCAGAGAGAGGACAATTTTGAGAGACAGCTGGTGGAGACCAATGGGGAGCATCATGAAACAATGAGATGTTAAGGTCCGCTTGATGAGCAATACTGTCAACATACCAGAATCT
Organism: Podocnemis expansa; assembly: GCA_007922195.1. Classification (NCBI taxonomy): domain Eukaryota; kingdom Metazoa; phylum Chordata; order Testudines; family Podocnemididae; genus Podocnemis; species Podocnemis expansa. The sequence continues at coordinate 1,607,142 of ML682090.1, forward strand.
GCTGCACTGTAAACAAAACCCTCCTCTCCAGTTTGGCTGGACCCCCATCTGCCTGTGTATCACATCATGTGTCTGACATCCCATGAAGATGAGAGTTTGGATCTAGATGACGGCTTTCAGTTCAGCTCCATATCTACAGCACAATTGTAGCTTCATGTCAGGTTTAGCTGGTGAGCATTTTTGAGATGGGACTATTTCTTCCTGTGTCTGTGCAGCTCCAAGCACACTCTAATTCATTAACAATGACAAGCAGAGTTTCATCATTTCCTCAGCATCAGCTAAATGACAGAACTACTGTATTATCTAGTCCCAGTTATAAAGATTCAAGATCCAGGAGGGCTCTGATAGTAATTTCAGTGGCAGGAAGAGACAATTCACTGGCTGGGGAAGGTTATGTGTCTGATGGATGATTCTTGCCCACATGCTCCAGGTTTAACTGATCACCATATTTAGTCTGGAAGGAATTTTCTGCCAGGGCAGATAGGCAAAAGGCTGTGGCAAGTGTTCACCTTTCTCTAGCATGGGGCATTGCTCACTGGCTAGCAGATCCTCTGTACTTTAAAGATTTTAAGCTATGTTTGAAGACTTTAATAACTTAGTAAAAGGTTAGCAGTTTATTACGGGAGTGTGTAGGTGAGGTTCTGTGGCCTGCATTGTGCAGGAGAGGTCAGCACAGAAGATCATGTTGGCCCCTTCTGATCTTAGAGTCTATACATCCGTCCTGACTGCTACTGCCATCAATCAGTGATGAGTAGCCCTTGGAGAGGTGGATTAGTGGGCAAAGGGGTTTAAAAGGCATTTGGGGGCTCACTTCAGCTTCCTGATTTGAAGCCAGAGATCCAGGGCCCCAGCTAACACTCCCTTTTGAGAATGGGTTCAGTGTTTCCAAATCAGGCCCCAGCACTGGTGGGATGAAGCCAGCCGCAGCTGTTGGGGGGAGTGTTAATAGACCCAAAGGATCGCCCTGCAAGTGTCCCTGGGTAGGGCTTTTTTGTTGAGAGAGACAACAGCTGGACTCAGTGCAAGGGCTGAGTTTGGTGTCTCACTACCATTTGTGGGGTAAATTATAAAAAAAAAAGGGGTGGAGTGGGGGAGAAAGGGGAGCAGAGCAGAAGGGAGACCAAAGAGCAAATCAAGCCTAGAGTCCCCAAACACAATGGCCTTATGGTTTTCTCCTCAAATGAAGCTTCTTTTCCCCTCCCCTCCCACTTAAAGTAGAATAAATGATTCAAAGTCACAGGGGCAAGATGGAGAGTCCTGAAGGACAGACCTCCTCCAAGACCAACTAGGTTTTTTCTTGCCTCCTGTGACTAAGGATGGGAGGTGGGAAGGAGAAATTTGGAAAAAGAAACTTTTCTACCTTGGCAAGTCCTGGGCTGTTCTGAGAATTCTCCACTTGACAAGCACATTATTATTACGTACTTTGTATTTCAGTAGCTCAAGATGAGGCCCTGTTCATACGCTCAACGGGCAGGATACAGGGGGAACAGAGAAGTGACACAGCAGGTCAAAGCCAGGATCAAAATCGAGATCTCCTGGCCACTCACCCAACATCCTACCCACTTGCTTGTGTGAAATTGTACAATAAGTAACACCAAGCTGGCATGATCAGTAGCTTGCAGAGCACTTCACATCATTGTTTCTATGTTACATTTAGCAAAATGGAGATACAGAGATTCACCTGACACTACCCAGCAAAGCCAGGAACAGACCCCAGGTTTTGTAAGGGCCAGGCCTGCACACAGCCCACTAGATCACCTCCGGAGACAGGATAGGAGGCACTGGTCCTGGGATGCATCCCTCCCCAGAGCAGGGGCCTGAGTCTCTTTCGCTGCACAGCTGGTTGCTGCAGTGGTGCAAAGGTAGTGTCAAATGCACCCGAGCAGGGGAGCAGCACTTTACATTCATTTCACCCCAGTATCCAGGACTTGCACTATGGAAGGCTGCAGTGCCTGTGGCCCTGGGAGGTCAGGTCATGCAGTGGGGCTGCTCATGCTGTCCAGACACTCTCGCTGTAGCAAATGAGGATTCTCCCCCTCATCTAACCACAGGGTCTTCCGTGTTCCCAGGGCTGAGTTTGGGGGAAGGAGAAGAAGGAGGAAGGATTTTGAGAGCTAACGAGAAGATGAACTCTAAAAGCAAAGCACTGCAGGCCACTCAGGGCTGAAAGTGCCCTGCAGACCCCAGGGCCAGACCCTCTGCAGGTGTCTCCACGTAGCCACATGTTTCAGCGGTTTTGCCCTGCTTTCCACTGGCTGATCCTTGCAGAATGTCAGCTCCCTGCTGCCAGCCCAAGCAGGAGAGATGTGGCAGATCAGAGGCAGTTTGGCTCCAGCTACATCTGTTTCAGTCTTTTTTTAGCCAGTCTCTCCCCCCTCATTTCCCACCCCAGTTCATGTTTTAAACACATGGGGCAGGCCAGTGTTGGGCTCAGCTCCCATATGCAGTTGTTAGTCCAGGAGCAGGTGCTTCTGTCTGTTGATTTATCTATGCAGTGGAATCTCTGAAGCCCTTCTGTGAAAATCTGCACCCACCCTCTACTAAGGGAGTTTGGGGGGGGGGGCAGGACAGATGAATTAACATCTGACTGGAGCTTCCTGCTTTGCTTTCCCCAGCAATGCAATCAAGAGGATTCCAGCTCTTCCCAGATCCGCTGCCCACATTCTGAAGGAGGAGCAGAGGAAAAGTGCAGGGGGAATTTGGGTCCCTCCCCACCACCTTTCTCCTTTCCATTCAGCATGTCCCCATGCCTGGAGGGACATAAGGCAGACGAGGGGCAGAGAGAGACATAGAGTTGCCCTTCGGATGTTCTCAAGAGCTTTCCTCCCCAGACGCGAGGGGAGCGATACGGGCTTTGCACAGTCCGGACTCCTGGAGTTTCTAGCACGGAATAGAAAGATCTGAACTCATATAAGAGGAAGGAAAAGTTGTGGCCTGAAGGAAGTACCAGAACCTGAAGTTTCATCCTGACCAACGAACGGACCAATGGTGGGCTTCAATTTCACTGATTCATTTTGGTCTAACTTTTGGATATAGCAGGGAGAGAGACAGCAGACTGAAACTTCTCAGTCTGAAAGGCAGCTTGGTTCTTTCCATTCCTGTGCAGAGACGAGTAACTGGAGCTATTTACAAGGAGATTCCCTCTGAATTCTTCACTGCAACCTATGATCAGTGTGGATCCAGACCTGGGTGATGTTCCAAAGCCAGGTGGAGTCATTTTAAAACATTTCTGCAAAGCAGAATAAAGTCAGCCTCAGAGAACTGAGGGAGTGGGATTCCAATACGGCCAGGACCTGACAGCATCTATTCTGAATATCAGCCCAGATCAGATCAGATCTCCTTGATATCACTGGAGATAGCTCTGGCTATCAACTCTGATAAGGACGCGTCCTTGTCTGCTACTAGAAAACACTTTGCCTCTGAATTCCCCTTGCTGCCACCCCAGCCCCCTTCCAGCAGAGTCATGCTTTCAGGATCAAAAATACTAGTGTCTATTTTTAAAGTATCAACTTAGAACCTCTCCTCTGGCTTCTCAGCGAGGGATCTGGTTGTGGAAGAGTTCAGCGGTTTTCTGCTCCCACCATTTCAAGTCCTGGTGTTAACACATTTGATTCCCCCCCACCCTTCCCGGCTGGCAGACAAAATCTCAGGAGCATTTGAGAAGCTGGTACAGAAGGCGTGTCAGAGGATTTGCCAAAAGACCCTATAGCTAGTGGGTGTGAAGTTTGCCCAGGTAAGTTAGAGTGACAGTTTCCTCTTTTGTGGGTGTATTTGTAAATGGGAGGTGTTAATGCTTCGGGTTCAAACAAGATCTATGCAAGCCTTCCTGCAGACTCCACTGCTATGCCAATTCATGTTGCTCGTGATTTCCTACAGCCCAAGCTGTTCCAGGCCTGGGGTTCCCTCCTTATGACACAACCCTGTTGCAGTCTTGATCTCTCACAAAGATTTTTTCACTGTAACTCATCACCTGCAATTCAGATCCTGGCTTTCTCCTCCAACTCTTGAGATGCACCTCAGTCCAGCCCCATGGCACCTGCTTTCATTTATGGTAACCCTTTTCATTCTAATCTTTGCTTGGAATCCCAGTCGAACCTTGTGGGGCATCTCTGGATCTCCTTTTTGTCCATTTCTCTCTTCCTTTTCCCCCATCATTTTCCTGGCTGCTGCCCCCATTCTGCTCTGTCTGGCACGTGAAGTACCATAACAACATCTTCCTTATGTTCCCAAAGGGTAGCCGTGTTTGTCTAGTTCAACAAAATAAGCAAGGAGTCCTGTGGCACTTAAAGACTAACAAATTTATTTATTGCATGAGCTTTTGTGGGAGACTTCCAAGTCAATGAACGAAAACAGGAATTACCCTGGATTTTCTGTGATCTGTAGCCCACCCAACAGGTGATCAATTGCTCCAAATCATTCAACTCAATCTCTAGATGCATCCAAACCTCCAAACAATCTGAGAGTTTGGGGAATTAAGGGGGGAGGGTGTTCACTGAAGGAGCACAGCATATTATGGTCTTCTTCCAAGCAAAACAAGCAAGGAGTCCTATGGTCTTGTTTTCTTCCCATTCTGTAAGTTTCCTGTCTTCAAAGCATCTGATAAAGGGGATTTTCTGCCACCAAAGCTCATGCAATAAATAAATCTGTTAGTCTTTAAAAGTGCCACAGGACCTTGCTTGTTTTGCTAAACTAGACTAACTCAGCTACCCCCTTGGAACTTCTTCCAAGCAGCTGCACAAGCGCTTGCTACCAGCTCGCAAGGAATTCCTAGCCTTCCAGGAAGCACACATGCATCCATCTTGCAACTGGACAAACCTGCTACATTTTCAACTGTTCAGGTGATCCAGGGCTCCACAATCCAGCACATCTCCAGTTATGGGGACTGGGGAATTCACACCGAAGAGCATAGATACTTGGATGGAAGGCTTCAGAAGAGCCTGATGAACACCCAGATTTTGTACCAGGATGAGTTCTTTCCTCAGTCTTAGCTGCCTGGCTAGTGGATCTTGGCCCTGTGCTCAGCTCATGCTGGTTGCCAGGTTTGGGGTCAGGAAGGCATTTTGCTCTACATCAGATTGGCCAGGGCTCTGGGCAGTTTTCCACCTTCCTCTGCAGCATGGGGCATCATTCCCTTTCACGGATCAGCTGGGTTTATCTCACCTAATCAACTCATTACAGCTGCAGGGGCCTTGGCTCTTGGTGGCATCTCTGTTTTCCTGGGCTCTGCTTTAGATGCATAACAGTTTAATCTCCTCAATTCTGAGATGCTTTTGTTTAACAAAAGGCATCAGCTCAACATAGCGGTATCTGGATGAAACTGAATAGCCCATGATACACAAGTGGTCAGGCCAATGATCCAGTGGTCCCTTCTGACCTTAACTGTATAACATCTAGGTTAGTTAGGAGTGAGATCATTTCCCTAGGGTCGACGCAGTTCTCTTGGGGTGAAGGTGCCTTATACTGGAATAGCTCATTCGCCATCCACAAGTCAGGCTGCTTGGAGAGAGGGACAGGTGCACTGGGAACAACAGCACTCCATGGGCCAGGTTTTGCACCAGTGCTCAGGGGCTCTAAATTCCAACCCAGGCTCCCTCTGTGGCCTTTGACAAATCATTCTCTCCCACCCCTGTGCCTCAGTTTCTCCACAGGGAGATAATGATCCTGTCTTTAGCAGTCTTGTGTAGTTAGATTTTTTTAAGCACTTATTTTGAAACAACGACTGTTGTTTTGAAATAAAAGTTGTCATGTTCAAACTATGTTTATTTTGAAATGATGGGACCCCATCATTTTGAAATAACGTCCGTTGCTTCGGAACAATAAAACCTACGTTGTAATCGAAATAGTGGTTATTTCAAAATGGTTGTTTCCAAATAACGCCGTTCAGACGTGTTATTTCGAAATAACAGTTATTTCGAAATAACACTTTTGCCCTTCTCCTTCCCAGGGTGCCTTCCTTTTTCTATATACTGGGTGGGGGCATGGGCCAGGAAGGGTGCCATGTTGTCACACCTCCCATGCTGCCCCTCTCCTGAAGTGAAATAGCAAGTCCTGTGGCTGGATGTGCTATTTCGCTTTGAGGGTTTCCCTCATTTCAATTTAACATTTGCTTATTTTGATTTAAATTATTTTGAAATAAGGATTTTATTTTGAAACAACTGACTTCAAAATAACTTATTTTGAAATAAGAGTTTACATGTGAACATAGCCTTCAGGTCAAAGAGCAGGGCCTGTGCAGCGCCTAGCACAACAAGGGCCCAATCTCAGCTGGGCGTCAAATAACAAATACTAAGCATGGGGAGAGAGGGCTGTAAAATGACTGGGTATTCGGAAACCTTGTGACACAGCCACACTTCGCAGAAGCCACGTCTCAAGAGCTTGGTTAAAAAACCCAGTGGGTTGTCCAGGAGTCAAAAGATCTTCCCCTTCCTTCTTTAACCATTGACGACACAAACTCCACCTGGGATTCTGAACCCCAAGCTATGTCCTTTGCTTCCTATAACCATCACTAGAATTAAAGGTTCTGCCATCTGATTTGAGCAGATAGGTCTGCTGATGAGCAAAATAAAAAAAGACTTAAGCTTACTCCACCACAGTTTCACTGGCCTAACATGATTGGGATTCTGGCTTTAGAAAGGACCAGCTGAACAGGGAGCCAAAGTCATTTTTTTAAAAATCATCACACTCTGAAAGAGAAACTTGGCTAATGCTAAGCTGCACTACTACAAACATTATGGTAAGCTGCTGTTAAAGTGCTAAATAGAGTCTCAAACCCTGCCTATGATCATAGGAAGCTGTGCCCCTTGTGAGTGAATTATGGTACTAAGTAATAGTGTGTGGCTACTATTTGGAAGACTTAAAAGGGTGTGATCCCTTTCTTTCCACATGCTTTGATTCCTCCTTGAAGTCCTGCCTGGCCAGCCTCAGGTATCTGGTTAGGTTTCAAATGAAAATGCATTGAAGGGAATTTATGCCATAGAATAGATTGCTTTGCAGACAAAAAAAATTCTGCTGGGAATCAGAGGGAGATTGCTGGGGGCAATTAGCAACTTGGTGCATGAATATTTGCAAAGCCCATCCATTTGCACAAATCCAACAGTTAATCTTTCTTGCTCTGTTCTACTGTTGGGGCCTCAAATCTGTTCACGCTTCAGGCATGCTGGATTTAAAATGAGAAGCGTAAAATCATAGTGCCTGCAAATGTGGGGCAATATTAGCATCCAATGGTTCATTCTCTTGTGTTGCTGATCCCAAGGGGTCAAAAGTCATGGTTCAGGACAGGTCCTGAAAATTCATGCTTGTTTGGTTTGTTTTAAATAAGAAGCATGGAGGAAATCAATTTCATTTTTTAGGTGGTCACTTTTTTTACTTCCCTCTGCAAACCCAAGGGTAAGAAAGTTAAAAGAATGAAATTCTCCCATAATGACTCCAGTGCAGGAGCAGGGACTTAATGCAGAACCCCCCCCCCCCCACACACACACACTTGTAATACTGTGTTCTAACAAATGTAAATGTGCAAATCTGAGGGAGTTGGTTGGGTTTTGATTAGATGTTTTGAAAGAACCATCTTTTCTCAGAATGTTGTTTGGGCTGGAGTTATAATAAGAGATTGGGGTTGGAGTTACAAATCAGAGATCTCAGTATGTAACGTGCTTTTTTGCCTCTCTTCCTGCTCTGAGGCATTCAGGTGTGGGCACTTGTCAAAACAGGAGACTGGAGTTACTGAGCTGATGATCTGTGTCAATGATGTGCTGCAGATGGACACTGTCAAATTTATGCACCCTACCTGTTGGACAGGAGTTCTCAAACTATTTTTTTTGTTGGATCCCTTTGAAAATATTTCAGATATTTTCTCTGACAACACCTCCCCAAAAGTGATGAGCCACCCCCTGCCATGCTATGCTTAGTGGCAGGCATGGCAGCTGATAGCTTGCACCCCCTTTCCCCCCATAATAACTACACAATCCCCTATGGGGTCACAACTCCCAGTTTGAGAACTTCTGGGGAGCTGGGATGGTTTCCTTGCAGTGGACAGAATTTGCCCCCCTTTCTCCTTGCCTGAAATAGCTCATTCACAATTATTCCCAAGGAGCAAATACTTGCCCTTGGAAGGCATCATATTGTAGCAAACAGCAAGTTCCTTAAGCACATTTCACGAAAGAGGATGGTCTAGCTCTTTCCATTCCCATTTCAAGTTATGCATTTGGGGTGCTGCTTTGCTTGGTGAAGATGACATAATTCTCTGCTTGTGTTCATGCAAAGGAGGAAACTCTGCCTGCATGGGCTGTAAAACTGGGGCAAAAGGAGAACTTGGCCTGTGATGTGTTTCAAGAACAAAACAGAAACTTGCTAGAAAGATAACCCCTAAGCAGAGTTTGTGTTTGGCCTGCAGCATTGCCTCTCTGCTCTCAATGCCTCTCTCTCATTGCATCTCTTTGCAAGTCTTTCTTGGTTTAAATGGGGAAATGAATCACAGAATTTCCCTTCTCTCTACAGCCCTGGGATGTGTCGTTTATCCCAAGCAAGATAGTTATCTTAAGGTTTTGCACAGCTGCCCATCACCCAAGTGTCAGGCCACCTTCTGTGTAAATAGATCCACAGTAGCAAATTTCTTGGCGGATTTAATGGAATCTCTAGCTCTTCTTCTTTCAGGGAGAATAATAGCAAGAAACCCTTATTACTGATATCATCCATTGATCTCCAGTGTTATTTTGGTTCATTAAGGGACTGACATGTCTAAAACCTACATAAAAAACTTCACATGGATCAGCTTCTGTAAAACTTCCCAGCTTATACCAGATAAGGTCCATTCATCATTTATTTGTATTATAGTCTCTAGAGGCCTCCAGTCCTCCTGAGATCAGGGTCCCATCATGCTGGCTGATGCACCCACATGTGAAAGGAGACAGCCTCCATTCTTGGAAGAACTTGTAGTCTCAATAGCCGAGATGGGCGAAGGGTGAGGGGGTGGAACAAAGGTAAGGTCTTGTCCAACATTGCAGAGCTAGGAGTAGACCCCACTTCCACTTGATTCTACTCAAGTGTTCTCTAGACTTTAGAAAATATTGACTCTTATTGATTAGTGCAGGGCAGGAACTGGATTCTAAAGGAAATTCTGTTATTTTAACATTTTTCCCGTTGTGAAAGAGTATGAATTTTTTTTAAATGTCCCACAGAAACAAAATTATGGGGGAAAAATCATTTGATGTAAATGATCCATTCCCACATCGACCTTCTAAAAGTTTTTCCTCCAGTTTTCTTCTCCACACATGTATAAAGAGACCTAATTAATTCCATACTGAAATGGAAAAAGTCAAAATGTTCCCTTCTGAAAATGTCAAAGCAGGAAATTTTGACATTAGAAAACAAGGTGTTTTGATAAAACGGAATTTGGTTGAAGTCACCACATTTCTCTGAATGTTTCATTTCTATGAAAATGACTTGTTTTTCATCAAAAAAATGGATGACAAAGTTCCAACAAACTCTACTACTAGCCTCCAAACTCACCTATCCTGAATAAGCAAGCACCTGTCACCAACCCACCCGTATACTAGTCAGTCCCCTCCAAGTACAGGTTGGGACTGGTCATTGGACTGGGATTCAGCAGACCTGAATTCTCATCCAGTTCCATGTCACTTTGTGCCCTCTGCCTCAGTTTCCCCATCTGTGAAACAGGGAGAATATTGACTCTCCTTTGTAAAAAGCTCTGAGATCTGTGGATGACAAATTGTTTTGAAGAGCTATGTATTATTAATTATTATTATTATTACATTGTGTTGCACTCCAAAGGGCAACAAATCTGAGCTCTTTTGGACGAAGGGGGAAAGAGTGTGGAATTCCTATTACTAGAGGTTTTTTAGAATAAGTTGGGCAGACACAGGGATGATCTAGGCTTACTTCATCCTGCCTTGGCACAAGGGGACAGATTTGATAACTTCTCAATAGTTCTTCCAGCCCTACATTTTTGCGATCATATAACTACATCCCAGTTCCTTTGTCTTTCCAGTTGGGGGTTGTGTTGGAAGTGACAGATTCATAGCCTTTCTCAAGGTGGGAGATAGGGTGGAATGTGGAATTTTACAACTCATGTTCTCGTGTGGAAATCTGAACACATGATCTGCTAAACCAGCTACCCATCCCCCTGGTGAGCAGAATGGTGATTTCCTAAGCTTGGCTGTTGTGCTGCTTGTGTTCCTCCAGGAGCCAACAATTATTTCTGGGGCTCCTCTCTCTGCCTCACGTGCTTTTTTAAAACTTGTCTGGGGTGTAGTTGATCTAAATTTAATCAGCTCTGTTTCAGCACCCATCCCCTGCCCTGTGTGTGTCTTACAAACAGTAGTAGAGGAGTTGCTGCATGAAAGTGGCAAAGAGGCAGGTGGAGCCGTCAAGACTCCAGCCCCCGTTGAGGCCATGGAAGCAGCATGGTCCCTCTTGCTGCCTGAGCCTGCCATTTGGGATGTGCCCTCCGTGGGTGAGCCCCTGGAAGGCACCAGGACCAAGCCCTGTGGGTACCACAGACTGCCTGGATGGACTCTACTTGCAGATGCCTTGTTTAACTATTTGGCTGGTAAGAACAATGGGACAGTCTTCTAAAGAGGAGATGCTGGCTATCTGCATGGAGGACACATCTGTTGGCTGTTTGGCTATTAACCTTCAACACTTGCTCTTCACTAATTAAACCCTACCCCCTGTGAGCTACGTAAGGATCACTTACTGGGGGAAGCAGATGTAGAGGTCATAGGGTTGGCCCAGAGGAACTGGTGTGAGGGCCAAAGGGAGGACTAAAAAGTCTGGGGCAGTTTTGTCATTTGGGTTTTCTCCAAAGAAAGGAAGAGGGGGAATGGCCATCAAGTCATCCATGTGGGAAATCTCCTTTCTTCTGGAGCTGGGGAGAGATGGGTTCCACTAGCAGGCTAGGAACTCAGATGCAGCTTGGGCATTCAGTGATGTTTCTACCAGGGATGTCAGCATGGCTGGTGGAGGCAGGGAAGAAGGGTGCTGTGTTGGGTGGGCATGCCTGGCTGAGGGTGGAAGGGTGTGTGCTAGGGTGATGGAAGAAGGGGCCCGTATAGGGAATGGTGATACCTGGATGGAAGGAGGAAGTATCTGTGCTATGAAGGACAAGAAATGGACAAGATCTGGGCAGGGATGGAGGTGTAATGGGGAGAGATCTGTGCTCAGGTGGCAAATGGGGGCCTAGTGGATTTGTGCGGAGGTTGGTTGGTTCTAAAGTTGGAAGGGAGGCAACACTAAAGGGTGGAGCACAAGCGTGGGGGGGTGCTCATATAGGTGCAGTGGTGGTGGTGGTTAGAGACTTCTGACTTTCTGGAAGGTGAAGCCGATTGGCACCTAAGACAGCCACAGGGTCAGCCAGCCATGCATGTCTGATTCCCAGCTCCTGTGCTCTCAGTCAGAGCCCACACAACAACAAAGGCTGCCTGACATCAGCACGGATGGGGATGCTGATGCAATGTGCAAGTGAATCCAATCACTCCCTCATATCAAGAAGAGTCAGGAGAATGAAACGTAGTAAAAGCCGCTGATCTTCTTAAGCCTGGGCTGAGCATATGAGGTGCGAATAAGAGCCTGGAAGTGTGGGGGTCTGTCCCTGGCCCTAATGGACTGTCTAGGTGCTTGTGTGGCCAATGACAGATTCATGCCTGGACAAACTGGACATCTGCCTCAGGCTCCTGCACTGAGGTGTTAAATAAAAAAAAAAATTATTTAACCCTGTTTCAGAGCTCACAGTGGAGCTGTGAAAAGAGAAGCAGCTAAAGAAAGCAAAGTTTTTAAATCAGCAGAATACATGTAAAACTTTGTGACCTCTGGTCATGTTTTGGGTTATAAGAACATTTTCAACTCAAGAATTGCTGCAGCAGGCCCTCTCCCCCCCCCCCAGTTTACACTATGTCCTGGAGCCTCTGAGCCATTAAGACAGCCCTGCACACAACCCCATTGCAGTAAAATCCGAGCACCTGTTCATCCCCTTGGATTCCTTGTTTGACCTATGACGCCCTGGAAACCTTCCACCCAGCAGTGCGGTAGGGGAGGGTGCCTGAGATTTCCACTTGGTGAGATGTGGATGGACATGTTTCACCAGCTGGCTGCCCCTCACCTCTAACACCTACTTGAACCTGAGTGCATAAATGGAAGCTTCAGCCGCTACTGGGTGGGGGAGGCCACTTCCGTCAGCTCCCTCCCCACTTCTCCTTTTCCAGGCCTTCTTGTACTTTTGCAGCTGGACTAGCCTCCCCAGCTACACGTGACCCAGCTGTTCTCCCCACAAATATTGCAGTGGAGACAGGACGGCCACTGGCTTCTCTGATGGTCCATACTCTGGGCAGCTTTGTGTTGCATTGCTAAGGCCATTCCACTCAGGGCAGCTGGACTTTGCCTATTATAGGAAGCACCACACCAAAAATGCTTGGGCTCATCAAAAGGAGGTCTTAAAGCATCTTACAAAAACTGAGCTAAGTTTCCCTCACCTCCCAGGTGGCTGGATCAGTATCTTTATGGCCATGTGACAAAGGGAAACTGAGGCACAGGGGGATTACTAGGAGGGCTTGTTTAGAGGCAGAGATCTAATACTTGGGGATTCTAGACAAAGAGGTGACATGACTTCACAACTGTATAGGGAGGCTTAAAAACCTCAGAGCACTGAAGAACCGTTCCTATTTATGGCCTATGGCTCTTCCCCTGGATAGTAAGCCTTTAACTCACAGTCTCACATGGGGCAGAAGGAGGAGTAGAAACTGGAGTCTTTGCTCTCCCTCTCCTAAACCTGTGCCTGCTCTAACCACTAAACCACACTCCCTCTAGGACATCCCAAGTTTGAGTGACCTCAACCTGCTGCCCAGGAATTGCCTTCCAGTTCTCATGTGCTTTTAGATTTTGCAAATGTCCCTGGAAACAGGGACCAGATTCTGGTCTCAGAGTGAATCCAGCACGACTGCAAGGAAGTCAATGGCATTTCGTTGTTTGAGTCAGATTGAAAACTGCTCTCAGCGCTTTAAAGCCAAAAGTCCATCAGTGCCTTGAGCGACTGCATCAAGCACATTCGGTAACTCTCACGGTCAGCTTATGGGAGGTGAGCCCAGCTGGGTAACAGACAGTTCCAAAATGGGCAGGCTTGGTTGTTAGTGGAATGGTTTACCCAGGAAATGTGGAGGCCATGAAGATTAACAGTGTAACCTCTTGATGGCAGGGCCTGGTTCTGACTGTTCACACAGCACCCAGGCCAAGCAGAGCCCCAGTCAGAGTGGGGCATTTTGCTGTCACTGCAATACAAATTATGGACGAGTTTCAGCAGCTGGTTGCCCCTCACCTCTAACACCTGCTTGAATCTGAGTGCCTAAAAGAAACCTTCAGGCACTGCTGGATGGGAGGAGCACATCCGTCAGCTCCATCCCCACTTCTCTTCCAAGCCTTCATGTACTTTTGCAGCTGAGCCAGCCTCCCCAGCTACTTGAGTTCCATGTTTCAGAGCCGGGTTCCTTGATGGGATGTTTTGAGGGAACAGATCTTTGCCCTTCTCCTAGCACCTTTTGTGAGGATATGGAAGCATCCTAGGTGCACTAGGCCTCCCATATGCTTTTTATAGTTGTGAAGGTGGATGTGGTTAGCCTGAAGCCACATAACAAATTGGTAGCAGATAGCAGAATAGAAGCTACTATCCACAAGACCTTCCTCTAACCACAAGACCCTACTCCTTCCCAGGTCTGAGAATAGAAGCCAGGAGTCCTCTCTTCTAACCCCTAGACTCTGCTCCTTCCAAGATCTGAGACTAGAACCTAAGAGTCCTGGCTCCTGCTTCCCCTTGCTCTGACCTCCAGACTCAACCCATGGCATATGCAGGTTATTGGATTTTCCGAGGCCCCCAGTTTCTTTCAAGCTAGTCTCACTTCAAGTGTCTTGAAGAGACCTGATCACCATCTCTGGCAGTCTCCATAGCAAGACTAGCTGCCTTTCTAGAAGAGAAGCTTCAGTCAAATACAACGTGGAGTTGGAATAACTAGAATGGCCAGCGATAGACTGGAGGTCACGCTGCATTTTGGCCTTCAGATCTGTGAATCATAAGATTCTCCTCCTAGCTGGGAGGTTCTTGGGGGAGGGGTGATGGCAAGACCTGGGCTCCATCACGTGTGCAGATCATGTGGCTGTTGGCTATTTTTTGGTGGGGAGTGATGGGTTGATCATTAGCTCCTGCAGCAAAGCCAGAGAGAGCTGGCAGGTGCTCCCGTGTTGTTTGTCGGCTTAGTCAAACACCCCAAAGTTCAAGCACAGTTGCGACAGACAGAGCTGGAGAAAGCAAAGACAAAAGGCTGGATGCTGAGGGGAATTGAGCAAGGGAGTCAGAGAAGGAGGAGAATGAGCCATCTGCTCGTGGTCTCTCGGACCCAGCATGCACCCTCAGTGACAGAGGTACAAAGCGAGGCAACAGTGTTAGTTTCTGATGGGATGGGGCAGGGGAATGTTTCACAACCTTGGGAATTGGCCCCACCAAAAAGCGTACAGCACAGGGGCCCTCTGACTGGACCAAGCTATTAAGAGTCTAGGTATTTAGACCAGTGCTGCTGCTCTGAAAAGATCCATCTGCTCTTGGGATATGGCTGCTCTGTCTGTCACTCATTCTGGCTGGAAGGTATACGGTTGCAGCAATTTTTGTATACATGTGCGTGCACACATGCTAAAAGACACTTGTACCTGCTTTTGTAGGGGTGAGAAACAAGTCCCCATTGAGCAAGTGAAGCACACCTTGACCCATGGTATCGCAGAATTCAGATCTCCAGAATGGGAGTACAGCGAAGGGCCTGGAGCTGATCTTTTTCCTTCGTTTTGTACACAGTCATTTCACCAGCCATTCTAGAAGGTTTTCCTTAGAGCTGTGGAAGATCCGGGCATAGCATACCTAAAGACTGCCTCCTATCTCATTTGCGGACTTCCCGCTCAGGCCACAGGCTCGTTGATGGAGTACTGTAAACAGATTCCACCAACTTGTGTCTGGGGAAGTCTGCTGCAGCGCTGCGAATGATCTGTGGCTCCCCTTCTCTCCCCCCCACACCCCCGTGAGCAGTAAGGGAGAGGGTGTGGCTAGCGTACAACACCAGGACACAAGCCACAGGCAAGTCCTTTATTCCTGACTCTGCAGTTGGCTTGATGAACCCTCTCTGTCCCTGCACGTCCCCCATTTGTAAAATAAGGATAACAGTATCTACCCCCATAAAGTACTCATGCAATCGATGGACAGAAACTCCTGTCTAAGCTCAAAGTGATGAGTAGAGCCCTGCAAATCTGCGGATATCTGCAGATATCTGCTTTGTATCCGCATCCGCAGATACAACACGGATATCTGTGGACCATTTCTTGCAGCTGCAGATCAGATACAGATCCACATATTTTTATCTGCACAGAGCTAGAGCCCTGCAAATATGCGGATATCCACATTATATCCGCATCCGCAGATAAAACATAGATATCCGCGGACCATTTCTTGTGGATACAGGTCGGATACGGATCCACTTATTTGTATCCGCGCAGGGCTCTAGTGAGGAGATCTTCCACAGAGACCTGCAATGTGCATGGAGACAGTGTGCCCCATAAAGGCCAGAAATGGGCATGAGAATCAGTCCAAGGACTGGAGACAGAGCATTCTCCAGGCACTGTCAGATCTGGAATGAACTCCCCCAGCAACTAAGGATAATTATAAATCTCACCCCTCTGCAGTCCACGTTCAAGGCACGTTTCTTGGAGCTGGTCTTCTCTAATACAAACACATAGTGATGACCATATTTACAAATTTTAAAACCTTGACAAAACCAGGCACCACTGCACATGCTTCTCCCTGCGTGGGGAAGATGAGAGAACAAACACCCCATGACTGTGTCGTGTTGCTTACTGTACTACAAGAAGGGGCACAGATACTAAAGCAATGAGTGTGGGATAAAAAGCTTTATGGAATAGTATTTCAGAGCCAATATGCATAAACCTCTAGAAATCTAATTCTGGGCACACACATGCTCCAAACCTGCAGAAACTGTAGCTTCCGCCACCCGTGCAGTCACATCAGACAGTCCTCACTCTAGGACAGGTGTTAGCCAGAAGGACAGAGCGTATGTTGTTAATGAATGCCAAGGAGTTGCTGTTTTATTTTTTCCTTGGGCCAGATTCAAACCATCTGCCCTCCAGCCATTAATCTAACTATTTTTCCTGGCAGAAAATGCCTGGGCCAGCCAAGTGGGGGTGGGAAACATTCTAGCCGTGCTGTGGTCCACCCAGCAGAAATAATGACCCTTCATTTAGCAGTTGTGAACTTATTGGCTCCAAAATCCCTTCTCTTCACAGAAACTTTTATTTCATTTTCCAGAAGTTGCAAATGCTGCCAGGAGAGAGCAGAGATCAAAAACCCAGAGGCAGATGGGCCAATCAAAATGAAATGTGTGCACCTCTTTCTTTAAGAAATAAATCCCTTTCCTTACACATGCAGTAGCTACACCTACCACTATCCTAAGTACACATCCCAGTTCCTGATGGTGCCACAGTGATCAGCACCCTTGCAGTTTGTTCCTTTAATTTACAGCAGAGTGGAGAAGTTGCTGATTTTGAGTCCAGAAGCTAGCTAAATAACCTTTTGCATGTGCATGTACGCATGCAGCCCCCTTTGTGGAATTTAACTGCTTCTTATCCCAGCCCAGTGCATGGGACACGTGGTTAGAATATTGGCATGGTGTCTGTGCGTTCCCCTCGATCAGAGAAAAATTGAGATCCCAGTGAAGTTGGACTCAAAAGAGATAAATGCAGAACTATCTACCATATCTGGGTTCTTGTTTTAGCAGCCAGTATAAGCCATTTCTGGTTAACCTCACCAGTAGACCCTAAATAAAAAATCAATCAATCAATCAATCAAGATTTCCTCAGTAAAACCATTGCAAACCTGCAAGGACTCCATTTGAATGAAAGGAAAAATCTTTGTTTCTAGCAAAATTCTCCCCTTAATTTTGACACATACACGTGTGTATGAATGTGAGGAGAGAGAGAGCACGTGACAGAGAGACTATGAGTCTAGAAAGTCCCCCCGGTTCTGGATGCTAAGCTGCTTGTTTATGTGTACTCTGAGTCAATTTGGGTAGAGGAAAAATGGAATGACGCTTACATGACAGATCACTGTATGGTAAAGGGTAATTTAGCCATTGGAACAACAGTACCCAGGGATGTGGTGGGTTCTCCATGGCTTGACATCTTTAAATCACAGCTGAATGCCTTTTTTCTAAAAGATACATTAGAGCATAGATAAAAGTGATGAGTCTGATGCAGAAGTCACTGAGTTATCCTGGAGTTCAGCAGGGATCTCAAACTCAAATCACCCTGAGGGCCGCATGAGGACTAGTACATTAGACCGAGGGCCGCATCACTGAAATCTTTTCATGAAATGATATTGCAAATATCGATAGCTATAGTGTTCTTGCAGACCTCAGGAAATAACTTCAGGGGTCACGAGTTAGAGACCCCTGGACTAGATCACAGTGATATCTTCTGGTCTTTTTTTTTTTTTTTTTTTTACATCAATCAGATTCTGTGCTTCAATCCTTTGGTCTTCAAGCTGAGCTATCACCAGCTGGAGTCCTAGCCGAAGGTTCTTAGTAACGCATTCCTCTGTGCATCAGCAAAAATGGCACAGGCTGTACCTAACCTCGGGCAGGGGCTGGCCGCAAACAGCTGTTTGTGGGTCCAGGCTGACCCTCCGTTAGAGAGAAAGAGGTGCAGTGAACAGTTGAGGCTGGCTGGCTCAGTGGTGTGATAAAAGAGCAGTTACCCTCTTGACTGTAAACTGAGGGATTACATCCAGCCCAGGTCACTAAAAATCCACTGTTGTCTGTGTAGCTGGCCTACACAAAATGAGTTTGGCAAGTTTCAGCCTAGCTTAATCCAGGCAGAGAGGTTAAGAGTTGAGTGGACCATGGAGAATGAATGAATGAATTCCCCTCTAAGCCCCAGTCCCTTCAGGTTAACATTAATGCTGCCTAGCCAGTGGATCCGAGATAGCAGCCTGGTCATTTCCACCTTCTCTTGCCAGATTAGTCATTCTCTTTGAATTTATTTACTATATTTCTGTTTGAAGACATCTGAATTTCAATGCAGCTGGTCAGCTGTATCACACACTTGCAGAGTGGCGAATTTCTGCTGAAGGATCCCAACACACTTAACTGTATTTCTGCAGCCACCTCTGGGGTGGGGCATTGAAGAATAATTAGCGTACAGAACACCGTGGCAGGGGTAGGCAGTTTGGACCAGGCATGATCCCAAACCAGATGCCATAGGGTCGCTGTTCATACCCTGAAGACGTGACCTCATTAATAATCTCTCTTCTAAAAGATGATAAATAAAAACTTGCCAGGATGGCTCCATAGGAAGGATGAGGGAAGCAAAGCCTGCTATGGCTTTAAACCTGTGGCTCTAGGGATTCTGGCTATTTTAAATCTGATGCCCATGGCACTGAACCATCCTCCTAGTAACTGATGTTAGGCTATTTAGCCCAGATCCCTGTCTCTGCTTTGCTTCTAGGGGCACTGGTGAAAGAAAGGGAGAGGAAAGGGGGTGACTGATTCCCCACATACTCTGGATGGATTGGAATGGGGAAGTCAGCCGGCAGTACGAGCTCACACCAGCTAGAAAGCACCTGCTTCGTCCTCCGTGTGCTCTTCCTCCTCCTCTTCTGCAGGCATGGTAAGGAGCTGATGCCAGGGGTCATCTGTATGCCAGTTGCATGGATCCCACTGGGAATTTGAGCAGCATGCAGTTGCCAAAGGCAGGGGACTGCTGAAACGCAGGGATGGGCATCTGCAAATGTGGTGGCAGTTTCCATAGCTAATATGAAGTGGAGCACGGACCATGATGGCTCACTACATCATTACACACAGCAACAGCCTGGCAGCATTTCCCTGATGGCCTGTGCAGCAGGGATTAAAATGTTTAGCCAGCTCATCCTGTGAGCTTTGCCACAGACTGCTGGTGGGTGAGGGTTTTGCTCTTAGTCTTTCTCCTTCCCCTCCTTGGTGTGGGCTTGATCACTAGATCTCTTGGAGAATCTGTAGCACTGATCTCTTCCCCCTCTTGCCCAACACTCCCTCCCTGCTTTCAAAATGCACTTGAGATTCAGCTTATTTTGGAATGGCCTATGCCCCGCTGCCACCCACTTTCTGTTCCCTTGTGCAAGCTTGAACCTTTAGACACCAGATCCAAGAGAACACCATGTTGCATGAGGAGAAAGGAGGATTAAGATTATGTCCTCTATAGCACCATGTTGAGCCCACTTAAATTGCCAACACCTTTTCCTGTAACACCCTAGTGGCTACTTAGGGAATCTCCCATTCCAGCCAGGTCCAGTCCTGTGTATCTTGTGAGATCTTGCACTCCTGCTGATCTCTAATAGGGTGTATATGGCCTGGAAGAATACCATGTTACAACATTGCATTGCTGCCTTTGTCCCAAGCAGTTAGCCAATGTTTGCACCCTTTGAGGGTTGTTTGCATTAGGATTAGAAATCTGTGAAAGGAGCCAGAGAGATTCTGGGTATGGTATTGTTTGTTTGTTTATTTTTTAAAAATGTACACAAACTGAGTCCTCTTTCCTTGGACACAGTAGAAAGAAACAAGAGCATGCATGTCCCCATGTCTTCCCCACCAAGGAGCTCTGTGCCCAAGAAGCTCAGAAGAAATTCTTCCATTGAACTCATGGAGAGGTGGATTTACTGCAGCAACTGTGTCACTGTTGTGTTTTTAGTGTAAATGTACTCTCCTGGTCAGACCTTAATGTCTTCTCCTGGCTTTCTGCTTCTGAACATGTACAGGCAGCAGCTTGACATACTGTGTTTGCAGTCAGGGAAACCCCTCAGCCCATAGGGCTTAGGCTTGGTCCACACTAACAATTTACGCTGGCATACCTAGGTCACTCAGAGGTGTGGAAAATTCACACCCCTAAGCAACATTGTTATGCTTATCTAACCCCAGGTGTGGACAGTGCTAGGTCAATGGGAGGACTTTTTCCATCAACATCGCTACCTTGGCTTGGAGAGTTATAATGTCTTTGATGACGGGAGCAGCTCTGTAGGTGTAGGTAGCATCTTCACACAGTGTATAGTGGCCCCATAAATGTAGACGAGCCCTTAGCTTGGACCTGCCACGTGCCTCTGATGGTGCTTCCTTTGGCTATGTCTACACTACCCAAGCTAAATTGACTTTGTTAAGTCAACTTCATTAAATCAATAATTAGGAAATCCACCTTTCTCTTAAGTCGATTTAACAAGGTTGGTTAAGTCGACTTAAGAAAGCGTCCTAATAAAAATGTGTTTGCTTAAGTCGACTTTACTAAGTCAACTTAAGCAGGCAAATGTTATTACATAGGGCTTCTTAAGTCAGCTTGGATGTCCACATTGCATTAAGTCGACTTAATAAAGTTAGGTTAATGCCTAAGTTGACTTAAAGAGCGAGAGTTATTAAACTGATTTAGGGAAGCCCTTAAGTCGACTTAATGAACTCCAAATGTGGCCAGGGCTTTGCTTAAATTGACTTAAGCCTCCTTAAGTCAACTAAAGCCCATAGTATTGACATACCCTTGGTTTGTCACAGTCATTACAAACTGGCTTAACTGCTGCTTCCAGTGAGGCAAAAAGGAGAGATTCTGGCACAGCCATTGACTTTAACAAGGTCAATGATTGTCCTTAGATTGAAGACCTCCTTGATGGTAGCTGTTAGCATTTTTCAGCAGAACTGGTGATCTCTACCATGATGTTGCACGACCCTGGGGGTTGAATGGGGCAACACTGACCTTGAATATGATGGTGTACACTCTGTCTTGCCCTGCAGCTTACTGCCAGTGCAAAATCCTGCGATGTAATTCTGAGTACGTGGCTGCCACCCTCAACCTGCGCGACTCCAACAAGGATGTGGCTTACTGCAATGCCCTGCGCTCCTATTCCCACTGCACCCGCAAGACAGCCCGGACCTGCCGGGGTGACCTAGTCTACCACTCTGCTGTTCATGGCATTGAGGATCTCATGATCCAGCACAACTGCTCTAAGGAAGGTCCCACCTCACCACCCCGGCCTCGCCCACCGGCACCCAACCACCAGGGCTTCGAGTCTCTGGATATCTGCAACTATGAGAAGAGTTTCCTTTACAAGCATGGCCATCCCCCCACCTACCAGCACTGCGCAGCCTTTGGGGACCCCCACATCCGCACCTTCCATGATGAATTCCACACCTGCCGAGTGGAGGGCTCCTGGCCCCTCCTGGATAATAACTACTTGTTTGTGCAAGCAACTAGCTATCCGGTGGCACAGGGTTCCAATGCGACTGCAACTGGCAAGGTAACGTTACAGCTTGTGATTGGCTGCTGGGATTCCCCACGCCTTGCATTCATGGTGCAAGATGGATGGAGGCTCACAAAGAAATGTGAGAAGCTTTCATGCAGGGACAGACATGTTCTCCAGTTGCTGCTGCTGCTGGGCTGGGGCAGGGCAGGTAGCAAGATAGATTATTAGATGAGCTGATCTCTAGAACCCTACACAGATGCAAATATGTGGATCCGCAATAAATGGGCAACAGCTATCCACACTGCATCTGCCGATGTGGATATCCATGGATTTGCAGGGCTCTACTTATGTGCAGAGCCCTGAACGAATACAAATACATGGATCTGCATTCAATCTGCATCCACAAGACATGGTCCTTGGATATCAAGCGGATTTGCAGGGCTCTATGGATCTCAAACTTTGGTCCAGAGACCATTTGTTGGTTGCCCATCTGACTGGCCACAGTGTTAGCCCCTGCTCGTTAATGTCCAGCTGATTAAACTGCAGTCAGAGAAGTTAAGAAAAATACGTTAAGTACTTTCCTAATGGGACTTTTCACTTGCTGCGTAGGAAGTAGGAGACAGCCTTAAGCATCTGCATGTGGTGGGCAGGTGTGGTCATAAATTAGGAATGGGAGGGGTGCTTTGATTCAAGAGACCAGCCTTCCAGTGGTGACAAGGTGACCAATGGGAGGGTCTGCAGTCTCTACCCGGTCAGATTCTCCAGGTACCTAGCTCCAGCCTAGCATAGTGGAAACCCACTATCCTCAGGGGTGCTGCTATGGACCCTAAGAATGACAATGAGCCACATGGTACATGGTCATCTTTCAGATCTCTTATTACAATGCCAGCCAAGGTCAGAACCCTACTGTGGCAGGTGCTGCACAGACATAGTTCCTCTGAGCTCACAACCTAAGCAGCCAAGACAGACAGTGAGAGGGAGGGAGACATTTTGCCTACAGTCCAGCAGCAGGCAAGTGGCAGAACTAGGAATGGAACCCAGGAGTCCCAAATCTCTCTCCAGTATACTAGGTGTTGGACCTGTGGGTCTCTAAACTTGACTTCCATCTAGCAATATGGGAAGGACAGGGTGATTGTGACCTCCTGACAGATCTCCATGAGGGTCACAATCCTCTTTCTCTTCCCTTGCTGACCAGAACTAGACCATATGGTGTCTGATCCAGCCTTCCTGCTTTCTTCTTGCCCTACAGCTCACCATCATATTTAAGAATATGAAGGAATGCATCGACCAGAAGGTCTACCAGGCCGAAATAGACAACCTGCCAGCTGCCTTCGAGGATGGCTCAGTGAACGGTGGCGAGAGGCCTGGTGGGAGCAGTCTGAACATCCTAGAACGTGCACCCGGGCAGCACGTGGAGATCCAAGCCACCTACATCGGGACCACCATTGCTGTGCGCCAGGCAGGCCGGCAGCTGTCGTTCTCCATCCGGGCAGCTGAGGAGGTGGCGCGATCCTTCACCGAAGAGCAGGACCTACAGCTCTGTGTGGGCGGCTGCCCACCCAGTCAGCGCATCTCCCGTAGTGAGCATCACAGGGGAAGGATTGCGGCTGAGATGGCACGATTGCTATGCAAGGAAAAGTTACCAGTGGAGGATGTCTACTTCCAGTCATGCGTCTTTGATGTGGTAACCTCAGGCGATGCCAATTTCACATTGGCTGCACAGGGTGCTCTGGAGGATGCAAAAGCGTTCCATCCAGATGCTGAGAAACTGCATATCTTCCAGACTGGGGCAGGCTGTCGTCTTGTCTCCTTACCCTTCCTTCTTGTCATTGTCCCCGCTAAGCTTTTGGCTATTCTGCTGTACTTTTAGTGCCCTTTGTCCAGCTACACACGACATGAGAGATTTACAAAAGGAGTGCCACTGAGCCAAGAACTTAAAAGCTGTTCTGTGACATACAGACTGGGATGAGGTAGACATCAGCAGAAAATCAGTGGTGCTCTATAGTGTCACTGGGGGTGGAACCAGATAAACAAAAGACCCAGGTCTTGAGAAAAGACCTGGAAGTAGCAGCTCACACCTCCCTTTCTCAGTACACACTGAGGACTGGATGTTAGTGAGATCTTCCCACCACAGATTCTGGGGCTTTTTGTTTTGTTTTTTAAAATGTGGGGGAAGCTGTTGTCTCATGGAGGGGAAGATGCAGGGATTTTACTGTCTCTATTTTTCTAATCATGTGTCTGAAACCTGGGTGTGGAAACCTCCCTGAGCATCTGCAATGCTTCTGGGAAGCCAGTTGTGACACACAGGAATGGGGTTATTTAAATTACCTGCTTTTTCACCATCCCACCCGCACTTCTGTTCCAACACTGCAGTAGTAGCAGATATTTGTTCAGGAACCAGCTAGTGATGATTGGCCACAGCTTGGATTCCAAGCTTTTGGATGCCAAAACTCCTTGGTTTGAGTGATCTGCTGCTGAAACCGCATTGGAATGAATTAGAAAATACAATGATAACCAGAAAGTCTTGCTCAACATTTGAAATTTCTTGAACCACTTGGGTTAGGAGCAGATATTTTTCTACTGTGGTCTCATTTTTTAGACTAGCGGTGTAATGCTCACTTGTAGCCCTTCTGTCAGCAAACTGTCAGATCTCCGAAGTTTCACTTTAAAATTGTTGTCTAAGTATTGTGAATTTTCTCTTTTTGGCAACCGTCTAGAACGGAACATAGCAAGCCCAAGACTTTGGACCAGCTTTGAGTTTCAACAAGACAGCACAGAGAAAAATCCATGTAGTTTTCCCCTTTTGTAGCCCAAGCTTATCAGTTATTCTGTCTTCCATAGCACCATGAAAACCCACCCAAGAACACTGGCTTGACTTTATGTGTAATATTAGTAATGTCAAACCTCAGAAGCTACAATGGCCAAAGCTAGCGGGTTGCATCAGTGAATAGGTAAAATATAAAGGAATGTATATAAATATTGCTGTGAGACTGAAGTTAAATGTAATATATTTAAGAGGTTCTAAGGAATGTCGCTAGAGTTCTATTTGTTAAAAAATATTTTCCATATACAAGACTTCTTGTTGAAGAGAGGGCTCATCCATCAAAAAGCTCTGCCATTCTTGTCCTGTTGAACTGTGAGAGGAATCACAGAACTTTGATCCTACAAAGAGGGCATTTATAGAAGACAGACCATCACTGGAGGAGACCTTACGTTTGGAAACACTGTTCCACAGAAGAGTTTTTAAAATAGTGTGGGGTATGGCTTATTGAACAATAAAAACAAGATTTATTTCTATGGTTCATGCTTCTAGCCATGTTTGGTTTATTTGTCTAGTTCTGCTTTTTACTGGATTCTCTGATAAAAAACCAACAAGGAGTTGTGTGGCACTTTAAGACTAACAGATTTATTTTTTGAATGAGCTTTCGTGGAAGAAGATCCCATTTCCTCGAGGAAGTGGGATCTTCTCCCACGAAAGTTCATGCAAAAAATAAATCTGTTAGTCTTAAAGTGCCACACAACTCCTCATTGTTTTTTTTACTGGACTAGACTAACATGGCTATCTCTGAAAAGTCACAGTAAAAGGTACAATGAACAGAGCTTCTAGAGTAGATCAGTGTACTCTACTACTCCCTACCCCCCCATCCCCCCCCCCAGCATCCTCCCCACTCCACGGTGTGGTGTCTACTATAAGAGTTTCTTGTAAATTGACATAGTTGATCCATGAACATTTGACATTAAAGGTGTCTATTTTTGAAGTCCTCATTTCCTGTCATCTGTCTCGTATTTCCCTGGTTGGCGTGTAACAGGTGAAGATATTTATATCTTCTGTTCCACCCCTTTGCGCCTTTCATTCCAAAGCACTTCACCATCTAAATATATACATGCTGCATTGAGGGTTGGAGGGAACAGTAGGATACTCTCTCAAGCTCCATCTACAACCAAGCTCTGCCCTCTTGTGACACCAAAAGCAAAACAGGACATCACTTGCAATAGATTGGATGGATCTTCATAAAATTAACATGTCTCTTCTTTCTTGCTCCCAGTAAATCAGTCATCACAATTAGGCTCCCGTCTTAACACTCCACAGAAGTGTTTGGGCACAATTCACACCTCTGAGCCATTGTTTCACACTGGCTGCAGATTCGGGCAGGCATCTCTGCACAGGTTTGTATTAAGTTTGCATTTTCAAGGTTCTCTTTGCAAGTGTAAGGGCCAGAAACTTATTTATATATTTAAATGAAAACTTAGATTCTTCTTCGAGCACTGCTTGGATGCATTCAATAATAGCTGTCTACGTGCCAGAGTGCAGGATTGGTCAGAAAAACTTTTGTCCTAGCCTGTCAGGAGAGGGTAGGTGGCCACTGCCCTCCACGCCACCCAGTGGCTATATGTACGGCCGCCTCCCGACCCCTCCCGAGTTTCATTTCTTCCACCTTGTGTGTCAGATCTGGAACATCTGCTCCTTGCGAAAGCAAGCAGCCTGTCCGTGATTGTATGAGCTTCACGTCCAACTGGGAGCACTTTTTCATGGACCTAGTTCCCCCAGAGAGGACTTCAGCTTTCAGGCCGGAACATTGAGATCCACCTCACGCCATGCCGGGTTTTAAACCCTGCACCAAGTGCAGCAAGGCCTTCCCCTGGATGACCCCCACGGGAAATGCCTCCAGTGCCTAGGCAAAGACCACTTGGTCACCGCCTGCTCCTTATGCCTGTCCTTTAAACCCAGGACAATCAAGGATAGGGAGCAAAGGCACCGTGCCCTAGCCTCCGAACAGACTCGGCACTCCTCACCAGAGGCTTCAGGATCCCGGAATCCACCCAGCACCATGGTGACAGTGGCCGCAGGAGGACGAGCTCGGTATGAACTTCGGTACCTCAGCGCCGACGCAGTCCATCAGCACCGGGCTTGCCTCGGCACCGCTCGAGGTCACCACCAGCACCACAGGCTTGCCATAGCCCTGTACCAATGGTACAGGGCCCACCTCAGCACCGTTCTAAGGGTATGTCCACACAGGCTTCTTATTTCAAAACAACAGAGGTTGTTTTGAAATAAGAAGTGGCATGTCCACATGATGCACTGTTATTTCGAAACTGTTAAACCTCACATCTAATCGAAATAGCTGTTGTTTCAAAATGGTTGTTTCGAAACAACAGCGTTCAGACACGTTTCAAAACACCACCATTTTTTCAAAACAACATGTCCAAACGGCCTTGTTTTGAAATAACCATTTTGAAACAACAGCTATTTTGAAAGCAGGCTTTCCCTTAATTCGAATTAACAAACTGTTAATTTGAATTAACTTATTTTGAAATAAGGACTTTATTTCAAAATAACTCATTTAGAAATGTGTTATTTTGAAATGATGTATGTGTGGACATAGCCTAAGTCACCTCTGGTACCGCAAGCTTGCCACAGCCCTGTACCGAGGGTACAGGGCCCACCTTAGCACCGCTCTAAGTCACCTCCGGCACCGCAGGGCCGCCATGGCCCCATACTGCCGGTACAGGGACCGCCTCGGCACCAGTCACCCTCGGCACCACAGGGTCAACATTCACCCTCTTCCCCAGTGCTACATCACAGGGACAGCCCCATCTCTTCTGTTAGGGGCTCACCACAGGTTCATTCGGGGTTGCTCCTGATCCCAATGACCCTGGAGGCGGTGGAAGCCGCACGGTCACTCCTCCTGCTGCCCACACCTCCCTCCCTGGTACCGGTTAGGAAGGGCAAGCTGGCCTTCATATCAAAGGCCTGGGTGCATCATAAGCGGCACCGCTCTCCTTCCCCTCCACCGACCCTGGGCACCCAAGCCCCACCTCCCATTACTCCATCAGGCCCCGGTACTGTTGAGTCATCCCCACGGCAACATATAACTTTGCCGTCTCCAGTACCACCTCAGGGATCACATGATACTTCCCTTTGCTAAAGTCCCAGGGAAGGTCCATCAAGGGGCTCCAAGCGGCCTCGGCGCCACGTTTTGGCACCATCACCATTCCACTTCCGCCCTCATGAATGGTCTCCACACGAGAAGTCTTCACCATCAGCCCTGCCATGGGCACCAGGTACCACTTTGTCCCCAGTACCGGGCTCATATACAGGCGATCTATCAGTGCACTTCGACCTCTTGCGCCACACCGCAGCCCATCTGGGGATGGAGGTACAATCCTCCAAGCCCCCCTCGGATACCCTATTTGGGCTAGTGTTTTCCTCAGCGGAGCCGGTTACAGTTCCCCTTCACCCCAGTGTTTGGGATCTCGCCTTCTCTCGATGGCAGAACCCGGGTTCCATCTCCCCAGTGTCAGACACAGCCGGCCTCAAGTAGAGAGTCCTGGGGTCAGAGTTCCCCTCTCTCATCGACCACCCAGTCCTACCCTGGGATGTGGTACAGATGGTGCTAGGCCTGGGTGAACCTCCCAGCGACCCCCCCTCCCAGCATCGAGGGAGGCAAGAGAGTTGGAACTTCTGGGGCATAAGGTCTACACCTCCTTGGCCTTCCAGTTACAGGTTGCAAACAACCAGGGCCTGACCAGCAGATACATGCTGCATGTGTGGGAATCATTCACAAAGTTCAGCCATCTGCTCCCACCAGAGGCCAAGGAAGAATATGACGCGGTCCTGGAGGATGGAAGAATAATCTCCAAAGACCTCCTTCTTTCAGCCCGGGACGCGGTAGATATGGCAGCCTGTACCATGGCCTCAGCAGTAACCATCTGTTACATGGCTTGGCGCAGGGAATCCAGGGTGCCCGCTGCTTCGCAACGGATGGCACTCAATCTGCCCTTCGGGGGTGACACCTTGTTTCCAACCGAGACCCTGGCAGTAGTGGTTACCGCATGTGACCCTGGGGGGAGGTAAAATACCTCAGCCTCCTCTCATTGGGGCCCCTTCTATGCCTCCTGGCCACATAAGGCCTATGGGCTCAAGACCACTCCTGCCCATGCTCCTCCCTGAAGAGCTCCGGGTAGGGACTCAGTCCCTCCCCATCACCCTTTCAGTTAGAATTTTGGGGGCCACTCAGAAGGCCCTTTCTCCCTCCCTTTCTCTGCAAGGAAGGGGAGCCTATTCTAATTAATCTGTGACTGCCTTACCATGGATTCCCAGAACAGGCTGGGACATACCCATGGCTCTGGCCCACCTCCAGAGAACGTAGACAACACTTCTTCCCCTTCCTTCCTTTAGTGAGAGAAAGGGAACTTCTTAGGGCTGTCGTTACCCCCCCCCCCGACTTCTGTAACATGGACAGGGGGGAGCCAGTCCTCAGGGGCATTGCTGGCGCTGGGCACTCCAGGGCATGTGCCCCGAACCCCAGTGTCAGTGCCCTGGATCTCCAGCCCAATTGGGCTGGAGATCCAGGGCCCAGCTGCTGGCAGCTGCGGCAGCCCCGTCCCCAGCTGGGGATCTGGGGCCCGGCTGCCTGCAGCAGCCCCATCCCCAGCTGGGGATCCAGCACTTGGCTGCCGGTGGCTGCAGCGGCCCCGTCCCCAGCCAGGGATGCGGGCCCTGGCCGCCTGCGGTGGCATGGCAGTGCCTGGCCCTGCCCCCAGCCAGGGAGCGGGGCCTGCAGGCCAGGGGTGGGGCCTGTGGGGTGGGGGTGGGGCCTGGGCCCATGCCCCAGATCCCTCCCCCAGCCAGTGATGCCCCTGCCAGTCCTTAACATTGCTCCTCTGATTTTATGGAGGGCACTGACGCTGTAACCAAAGCCCTTCTCAGTTATCAATGGCTCAACCCGAGACTGCGGCTCCATTCCTGCAGACAATCCTTAATTCATTGCTGCCCTTTTGGCTGTCATCAGAGAAAAGAAAATGGGTAAAAGAATACAAGAAGGGGAAGAAAAGCCCGCCACCCACCCTCCAGGTATTGCTTTGACCGACTGACGATTCCTTCCGCTCTTATAGGCGTTAAGGGAGATCTTCACTAAAGCCGAAGGGCGCATCACCCAGTAGCTCTGGTCAAAGCTACAGGCACCTCCAGTATGCGGGGATGCGTGTGCCCAACCAGATGACTAAGAAACCCTTCGCCAGCCCGCCACCTGCCCCACAACGGGTAGGACCTGCTTCCGCACCCTGTAATTGGGAGGGACCCTCTGGGCACTTCCCCATCCCAACAAAACCAGTCAGTGCACGTGTCTAAGTCGGTCCTAGTAGGTCCTTAGCGATCTCTCCAGTGCTATAAATCTTATTTAATTACTCCCAGCTGTTAGGCAGGAGTACACTACTCGGTAATTTTACCGCTTGTTGTTCTATGCTCTGGGTGGATGCCAAGGCAGAGCCATGTTCACGAATCTCTACCTTGCTCTTTGGTTTTCCCCTTCTTTCCTTATGGAGAAAACAACTAGTAGCAGACAAGAGTTCATCCTGCTTCTCTGGGACTGCTTCATATCTACCCAGAATATCTCTGATCAGGAGTCCCTGTTTAGGCTCCACTCTCCCAGGAAGGTGGTGCTACCTCTCTATCCCTCCTCTCTTCCCACTCCTGAAGCGGCAGCTTCTTTATAATTGACCTGGAATCAACCAGGTCAGTGGGATCCATGAGAGAAGAGGCAATACTACCCCCCTCCCCAGCCTTTCGGACAGAAGTGGGGGGAAACTTGCCCTTTGCCTCCCAATTAACCCTTAGCCAATCCCGCGGCGATAGCTCGTTGACAGACTTGCTGCGCACCGTTGGGCTTCACACATAGCCGTCACCCAACCGGGCTATACCTTAAATGGTTCATTCCCTGGGATGACCAGAGATCCACGGTCATCCAGGTATAGCCCCAGGGCACTGACGCCTGGGTGCATTGTGGGTAAGATTTCATCTTCCTCTGTAGGACCCAGAGGTCCAAAAACTGTTTGGTAGTATTTGCATGACACTTCTGCCATAGGTGACTGCTAAGGGCTTTTTTCTCCTGCTTACATGGCGAAGCTTAAGTCAACAAAACCCCGATTTCTGATCTGCATGGAAACTCAGGAAATAGTTTGTTTTTCCCATGGTGGAATCCTATCCTAGGTAAGATCGGATAACAGAGATAGGTTGCCCTTGTTGGGTTCTCCAAATATCCAAGGTACACCCGTGGAATCACCGACTGTACCTTGTGAGTATCATACCCTCGTCAGATGGTCTTTGGAGGAGACCACTGCCTCCTCTGATAAGCCATATCACTTGGAAGGGTTAGCTTTTCTCTTTACGAGCTCTTCAACCCCGACACACATGTGTAAGTCGTAGTTAGGGGCCGGTATCACACCTGGCGGTGCCTTTGGGCATACAAGGTCATATAAGTCAATGTAAATTCTAATCCCTTAGGCCTCCTGATCATCATAACTAGGTGTCCAATCGGCGCATCGCAAATTCTGCTTTTTCCTCACTACCTCTGTTCTCCAGGTAGTCTTCCCAGTAGTGGAATCCTAAGGTAGAACATGATGGGACAACAGGAAGGTTCACCTCCTTGAGTCTTCATAGGAATACCAAGGCCAACAGTACTCCTTAAAGGCCCACCATGCTGCCTTGCAAGCGCCTAGTGGGTCTGGAATATTTCTTCCGAAACTGTAAGCAGTCTTCTGGGTCAATACACTGTAATACTGCTGGAGGTCTGGCGCCGCATCGTCCCCAGCTGGTTTATGTGACTTATGGGTCTTTACGTGGCCGGTTGGAGGGATAACATTTTATCCCCTTCTATTGCTATCTGTGTAGGCAGTGACTGTCATGGCCACCCCGGTATCTCTAAGGCTCCCAAATTTCTCTCATAGAGTTTACGCTGAAGTGTTCTGTGGCCAGAAGATTAACCCTCATACCTCGAGCTATACCCCTCAGGTAGAGCAACCAAACGTGATTTCCTCAACATTAGTCGCGTTGCACTGATACAATTTCTGGTGTAAAGTGACTTTTGTCCGTCCAGCCCATGCATGCTAATTGGCTTGGGTGGATTGGACCTACCCCCCTGCTTGCGGTTGGCCCTACATTTGAAGGCTCCAATGCCAGGTCAAGAGCCCTAGTTGGTCTCTTAGTCCCTGTAAGGACTTGCTCGCTGGGCCTATACCCATGGGGGATTATGCTGTGCTGAAGGCAGAAGAGCCAACTCCACCCGCCGTCCATCAACGCGGCTAGTAGTCACCTATTACTGAATGCATCCAAGCAGCACTCGAAGAAGAACGGTGGGTTACCTACCAGTAACAGTCCTTCTTCGAGATGGGCTGCTCGGATCCATTCAGGTCCCTCCCCTCCATCCCCGCATCTGGAGCTGGCAACTCCTAGGAACTGGGGAGGGGTCGGGAGGCGGCCATATATATAGCCACTGGGTGGCGTGGGGGGCGGTGGCCACCTACCTTCTCCTGACAGGCTAGGACAAAAGTTTTTCTGACCAATCCGGCACTCTGGCATGGAGACACCTATTACTGAATGGATCCGAGCAGCCCATCGCAAAGAAGGACAGTTACTGGTAAGTAACCCACCGTTCTGGAACACAAAATAGCAGCAATAATGAAAAAGTGTCAATTCATGGAGGCACTGTAAATCAGCATGGTTGGGTCCCAATAGCAGGGCTGTAACTATGGTGGAATGAAAGGGGCAAGGCCTAGGGTGCCAATTTGAAAGGGTGCCCCTTTCCTGGCCCAGAAGAGAAATGTGCCTTAAAGGCACATTCCTTAGGGAGCTGGGGAAGGTGCTCCCTGCCCAGCTGCAGCTGTGGTGGGGTAAGGAACTCCTGCTTGGCTCTACTGCCATGGCAGGGAAAAAGAAACCCTGGCCGGCTCTGTGGCAGGGGAAGGGGACCCCGTGCCTGGCTCTGGCTGCTGGGGCAGGGGAGTGGATGGGCCCCAGATCAGGGCCTGGGTGTGGGGGTGTGGCGCCTTTGGGGCTGTTTGCCCCCGGTGGCAATATTTCTAGTTACAGCCCTGCCCAACATGTACAGAATTTACTTCACTCATTATTAAAAAGCATCCACCTCCGGAGTGGAACATAGCAGCTGGTTAATGGCACACAGCAATGCTGCTCAACTGTTAGGAACCAAAGAAAACACAGGATCTAAGTGAAGTGCCAGGGGCAGTGCTGTGGTTGCAGAATATAGTCACCTATTAGAATTTGGGCCACGGATACAGCAAATGAAGAACCTATTATTGGGGAAAGTGCTACCAGCTCTTTTAATAACCCCAGATGATCAGATCCACAGTTTAACCTCTTGGCGGAAAGCTGACTTCTCCAGGCTTCATCATCTGGCCCCAGCTCTGGCCTCTTTGTGCCTCTCCAGTGGTATAACAGAGAAGAATGACAAGTTCACCCATCTTTGAAGCATCTGACGAAGTGGGATTTTCTCCCACGAAAGCTCATGCGAAAAATAAACCTGTTAGTCTTAAAGTGCCACATGACTCCTTGGGTTTTTTTTTTTTTAATCCCAGGAGCAGACACTAATGCAGAGGCAACAGAGGCAACCTTTGTTATATGGGTGCAGCAGAGGAGTGTCACACAGATTCTGGCCCCCTCTGCATCCCTTAGCACCATGCTGGGCATTGGCTCTGTACTGAGGGGGAATACACCATGCACCAGTTCTGGAACCACGACTGCCGCTGTCTGCAGTCCACGAGGTTTCCTCAGTGAACTTTCATCCATACTGTGTCCAGTCCTACTTCTTGCTTAGCTGAACCACGCCCTGCTGAAATTAGGGGTGCTGGGGCGGGGGGGAGGAGGAGGTGACGGCAGCACTGCCTGGCTTGAAGTTGTCTCCACCATACAGAAGAGTTTACAGTTTTGTTCAATAGCTCTTAGCGCCTCTACTATAGAAACCGTTCCAATGCCACTGTTCCCTGCCAGAGGTACAAACTACAAAGAAATCAATCTTCGACAGCACAAAGTACCTGCCCACCGGTGCCCAGTGTGTTGATCTGGTTTCATTTATGCCTATACCAAACCATTTTGTAATAACACTCGGATGTAGCAGTGGCCGATTTGCACAGTTGAGACCTGATCTTTGGCCTGTTACTTTACCAGCAGAGGTCACTCTTTGATAAGAAATAACACAGATCAAAAGACCAGATGAAGACTAGACTAATGGCTGCCCCTCTGGAATGGATCAAAAGGCTACTGTAGTTGATTACAGGGGCAAGGGAGAGCATTCCCTTTGATTGCAGTGAGCTTTTGATCACAGCATTAAAATACACTCCAAAATATAGAGTGGCTGCCAATTATTACCCAGTTTAAAGCTGATCTTCTATGGGGAGGGGCAAATGAGTGGTCTTGGAGATTATCACCTCAGCCTGTCATAGCTTAATTGTGCATTTTGCGGTTATAGTTTTATCCATCCAAAAATCTTTACAAGCATGTATTTAAGACTTCCACCCTGCATCTCTCTGAGGTGAGCACATATCACCCCCATTCTACAGAGAGGTAAAAGTCAAGGCACACAGGTGAAATGATAGGCCTAAAGTTAGCAAGGGAGTTAGTGGTATTGTTGAGAACTGAACCCACGAGTCCTCTCCCTGAGGTCACAAACTGCCTCCCAGAGCTGGCAATTGAACCCAGGAGTCCTGAATCCTGATCTAACACCCCTAGGCCAGATGTCCCACAGAACTCCAGGACTCGGCACATGCATTCACCCACTCCATTAGGAATTCTGTCTCTTTCAAATGCAGCACAAGACTGAGACATCATAATTTGCATAGCATAGCATCAAAATACAGCATGCAGCTGAAAGAGACACACACACACTTTCCATATGCTGAAGAAACCATCAGCTAAATCAAACAAAATGGGAAGGGTCAAGATGCAACCAGAAGGAAGCAACTGACTGGTGATGGCTGCCATGTATCTTATTAGTTATTAACATTACTTTGTTGCACACAGAGCTCTGGGTCAGGTAGGAGCATGGTACAGAGAAGACCACATTCCATTCATTATTTTGTTTGTGTTGTCACCTTTTAACAATGCATCATTGGAACAGCTGTGATAAGCCACATAGAACAAGTGAGAGCTTTCAGGATGGAGCAAATAGACAAGTTAAGGCACAGAATCCAGCTTCAGGGTTCTACGTGGAAGGAGAAGGAGCTGGGTGATAGGAGGATATTGCAGGAACATTGCAAAATTCAGTCATACCAGCTGGGAGGGAAGCAATGGACCAGACTCTTCAGGCCCGCTTACATTGGTTTTAGTGTGACTTCAGTGGAAGCAGCACCAGATTCCTACAGGTGCTGTGCTCGAGTCAGCAGCCAAAGAGACCTTTCTAATGCCAGCAAATTTCAACCTATGCCTTGATCCAAAGCCAGCTGAAGTCAAAGGGAGCCTTTCCATCAATGTCTATGGGCTTTGGATCAAGCTCTTAGTTTTCTAGCTTTTGCCCAGGCCATCATTTTCCAAAGTGGCCACAAACTCTGGGCAGCCTTTGTTTTTGGACACTGAACTTGAAACAGAGGAACACAGGGACTGGTAGACAGAATTGGCCCCAAGGTCCATCTAGTTCAATTTCCTGACTCTACCCATGGCCAGCTTCAGAGAACCCTGCAGTAAGAAAATCTGCCCCCCCCCCGCGCCATCAACTCTCATCCTGCTGTCAAAAAGAGACATTATTTTAAGCCCACAGTCATGAGATTTAATATCCCTTCTGGAATTTCCATTAGTGCTAACTACTGTACAACTTAACAGCGGATGATTTGAGAAGTGTTCATTATCTCCAGCTCCTATTGACTGCAGATAGAATGGTGAGAGCATGACTATGAAAATTGGGGACAAGGTTCTTCAACTAGACACCCCAAAATAGAGTCAGTCAGCTAAGGAATCACTATAGAAAAGGTTAGCATTGGTGTTAAAGAGTGCACTGAAACAATCTGCAACACCCAGGCTTGCCTTACTTCGTACAGGCTTCCACCAAGGCTGCTGCACATGCTATGAACTAGACACAGGCCTGAAGATACAGAATTCAGATCCAGATTTTCTCACGTGTTCAGAGGGGCACATCCAGCATTAAATGTATCCCTTAGAAAATACAGAAAAACCAATATTCACATAGCATTAAGTTAACAGAATTTGTGCAGAATAAAACTGAATACCAAGGCGCTTTGCTCTCAACTATGGAAAAATTAAAAACCTAGCTCCTATCTATGCCTTTTTCTTATGGAGAACACCAAGAATTTCAGCAAGGATGTAAAAGTCATTTTACAAGGATGCAATCACCACTAGCATGCGCCATTACCCACTAGGGATGGTTTAGCTGGGTCTCCTCCAGCGCCTCCTGCTAACAATCACTTTGCTTTGGCAGCTGTAGACCTCTTCTCAGGACTCAGCCTTCAGGCCAGGTCATGATTTGGCCTTCCAGGGGGACAGAAAGGCCAACAAACCAAAGTCCAAATTATAATTCCAAGACTTGACAGCTCTCCAGGCCCTGATCCTGGGCTCAGTTGTCTTTATACCCTTTTTTCCAGGCTCTGAAACTGTCCTGTTTTCATCCCCTTCCCTCAGGGAACTTTTGCATCTCCTTATGCAGTGGACGGCAGGGGAATGTGAGCCCTCCTACTACACTTGGTCAAGCCTAGAGACCCTTTAACCAGCAGCTAATCTTCTCCATCCAGCTTCATGGTGCTGCCTTCCAGGACGCCTGGCTATCATAGCGTTTCTCCCCAGCCCCTTTCCAAGCTGTTGGAATGAGCAAAGTCCCCCAAGCCAGGCTTCTACTTGTGCCTCCCAATCCATATCAGTCCTCACATCCAGGCTCCAGTGAGCAGGTTCCCAATAATGTGCCAGATGCCAAGTCCCCAGCCACACTCATCTGGGATCCCTGTTCCTGAGTTTAGCTTCTTCCCGTCTATCCCAGGGCCCCATCTGAGCCCACTGGATTCTCCCACTCTGACCAATTCCATCACAGTCTTCTCCACCAGCTCATGTTTGTCTCACCACCCTCTACTCCGAAATGGCTGTTGAGTTGTTCCTACTCCTCAGACCTCTTCTCTTCAAACTAATCACCCAGCTCCTTTACCAGCTGGGATTCACCCTCCAGGTGCCTGAAGTAAGCTCCTCTCATTAATCCCTTTAGTACCAAAATAGGGTAGATACCCCTCACAGTCATAAATCCCATTTGATAGAGGGGGAAGTCAAAACAGTACATGCCCATCATCACCCCAGTAGGCTAAGGAGAGGGTCTGGAGATGGACTACAGATCTTTTGAGTTTCCAGTTCACAATGCCATAGTCTCTACATAGCTGATAAATACCACAGTCATCTGCAACCTGATTTGCACAATGTCTTAAACCCAATGTTCCCTTTAATTACTCATAGACTGCTTGCGCAAACAATTTCTTTGTGTGCGCAAGAACATTTCTTTGTGAGCACCAAAATCAGCACTATTGAATTTTTCTGTGCACACTTTATTTTGTTGTGTGCGCAGGCTTCATGACCTGTGTGCGCACGCACGCGCACACAGCTTAGAGGGAACAGTGCTTAAACCCATTCTTTTCTCCTTCTTATAAACCCATGCACCTCAAGGCAGAGTTTGAGAGCCTATCATGCTTGTTAAAAAAAGCCCACTCCCCAGGGCTCAGTGACCTAGACATTTGTTGGTGCCAACTATGTATAAATGTGGCTGTAGCTAGCATGGTCCTGAACCCATCATATATGGGCCCCAAATCACTTCTGAGACAGCCGTCCAGACAGGTGGAGGAACAGAGAATCTGTTCTACGGCTCAGCACGGTTATGCTGCCAAGTTCCAAAGAGGTAGCCCTGTCAGTGTAGTTCAGTAAAACAAGCAAGAACGAAGTGGGATTTTCAACCACAAAAGCTCATGCAATGAGTAAATTCGTTAGTCTCAGTGTCACAGGACTCCTTGCTTGTTTCACTGCATGCTGTTCCTGATGAGGCCTCTAGATGTCTATACACACTCAGAAATAAGTGCTGGCTGTCATAGCCAAACTGATATCCAGGCTTGCTCCTTTTGCTTATCTGCAGTTTATATCTTTCCCTACCGAAAGCATCATGGAATCCTTACACAAAGAGTTATACATTTTTCACTCTGATGCCCTGGCCCCAAAGCAGAAGCATTGTGCATTCCTGATCCTGCGTCCCTCACCAGTTGTGACATTTAGTACAGGCAGTGAGGTCTGGTGGTGGTGGGCAAAGAATAAACTTATGAGCAATGGCCCCCAATACAGTTCAGCGACTCCATTGCTGTAACTCCATCAGTTGCTCATCTAGTGAGACAGTGTGATGTGTGGCTGCTGGATGCAGAAGTGGAACTGAGAAGTTGTGGATTCCAGTCTCAGCTCTGAAAATGACATCTTGTGAGATGTAGATGGAGTTGCTCCCCCCCCCATGTCTCAGTTTCCTCTTCTATAAAATGGGGATAAAGAGGCTAATTCCTGTTTGTGAAGCACATTGAGATTTATGGACAAAAAATACTGTGGGAGGGCTACCACACAGGATTGGCTTGACAGCTTGTAACACTTAAGCAATATGACACCATGGGAAAAGGAGAGGAAATTTCAGTCCCAATTCCTCCTTCAGGAGACAAACAAGCCCTTCATCTGGTCCTAATGCCTGATTCAGGCCTGGGCTCCTCTACTACCTGTCAGAAAAGGGTGGGAGGGATCGCTACAGACACTGGAAGCGGCACCACAGATACAGCCCAGCACTGTCTATCCGGTCTGGCAGTGGACTCTCTTCTATCCTGGAAGGGTTCTTGTGTTTCACCCTCATCACTGTAGAAGCTGAGCACCTTGCAGTCGTGTTAAATCATACGACTAACATCAGTCCTGTGTGGTTCATTCTTTCTCTCATCTTCATCCCAGTGGGAGAATTGTGTGCACAGTGAAGTAATTTAGATAGGGTTTCTTTTTGGCTGCTGTTTTCCTTGGGGGAAAGATGACTATTATTGGGTTTGTATGTTCACATGGCTCTGTGTTTATGTTAGCAAAGGCAGGTTGAATGAATGCACTGTGCACTTGGAGCAAAAGATGGGGAGGTTTATGGTGGTCCTCAGTCCCCATGAGAAGTCATTTCATGGACTGAGACCCTGAAAAAGCTTTCTCTCCTGCACAGTTGAGCGTTACCCTCCTGGTAGAAAGTTCTTATGGGGCTGGGAAGTGGAGTTGTCAAGCACAGTCACCATCCCAGAGTTTTCAATCTCTTAACTATGCTGGGCCCACTGACCACCCAGAAGATAAGGACTGAGACATTGAATCAGACTTATTATTCTATAGTATAGAGCTTTGA
The DNA here is from genome assembly GCA_007922195.1 of Podocnemis expansa. NCBI lineage: Eukaryota > Metazoa > Chordata > Testudines > Podocnemididae > Podocnemis > Podocnemis expansa. The sequence goes on from ML682090.1 coordinate 1,645,608, forward strand.
TGTGCTCATGGTGACCTGAGTGGCTGAGACATGGAGCAAACTCCTCCCTTGCTTCCTCCAGCAACATTCTTGTTTGGGGTCTTACAAATGACATAACCAGAAACAAGGGAAGGGATGAACTGCCGAGAAAGTGACTCTTGCCAGTTAGTAGATCTTTTCTATGTGAGGGCATCTTCTTCTGCTTTTATTATTATTTATTATTATTACAGTCAAACTGTTGCCAAAAGCAAAGTTGCCCGATGGGTTGGTTTCACAAAGTAATTGGGCTAAACTGAAAAGAAAAGCCCCAATAACATTACAAGGCAGAACTGCTAGCTGAGTAGGTGGATGGCACCAAACTAGGTAACAGTGCCTTTTTTCAAACAGGAAGCACGTCTCTACTAACCAAACAAAACAAACAAGTAGTCTTGGGGCTCTTTTAAAGACTAAAAAATTTATTTATTGCCTGAGCTTTCATGGCAAAAAGCTCCCAGAAAAGCTCATGCAATGAAGTTGTTAGTCTTTAAAAGTGCCACAAGGCTTCTTGTTTGTTTTGCTCAACTAGACTGACACACAGCTACCCCTTTGGAACTAATCAAATAAATTAAATCCTGTCATCTCTCCATACATGGCATGCCATGAGCATGGAGCTAGTTCTCACGGCTTATTATGGGTAATGGTAGTGTGACCTTTAAAAATTCTAAAATTACATCTATTTTTGTGTATTAATGGTTGGATTAGATCCCAGTCTCAGGCTACTTGGGTGTAACCATTTCTAGCTCCTATGCAACTCATTATAAAAGCCCTGTCTGGGAAGGATATGGAGAAGAAGCACCAAATAACTCAATAATCCATCCACTAGAAAGGGTTTGTGAATTGCATTCATGCCAAGAACTTGCCCTCTAATCTGGATCAATGTAAGGGCCTACCCTGTGCTCCTGGGATAATCAAGGAGAGACAGAATCCAGTATGTGGCAGAAACAAAAGGCTGAAATCTATGCACCAGATTGATAAGTGCCATGACAGTCTTTTGAAAGAAGCTGTGATATAGACACCAAACCCATGCTAAGGACTGAAGCCACCAATCTCATGTCCCATCAATCCCTTAAGAGCTATTAGATGGTAAGCAAAGCATTTGCAGTCATCACCAGAAAGGGCTGGATATGAAACAGTGACCTAGAGGTGTAAGGTCCCATGGCTTGTTACCAGTTTCCCCAACCCCTAAAAGTGTGAACATTTTTTTTTAATTTAGAAATATTTCACTGCCACTGGGAAGGTAAAAATTAAACATTCCTTCTCTGCTCAATTTTGAACCTAGGCAACCAGTGCTCCTTCATCCCATTATTGCACAAGAGTGTTTCCACTGGTCCCTAATCCTTATAGGATTTGCCAAGTTCCAAAGGGGAGCCGTGTTAGTCTAGTTCAGTAAAAGAAACAAGGAGTCCTGTGGCACTTAAAGACTAACAAATTTATTTATTGCATGAGCTTTCATGGGAGAAACTCCCACTTCTTCTCCCACAAAAGCTCATGCAATAAATAAATTTGTTAGTCTTTAAATGCCACAAGACTCCTTGTTTATTCTATAGGATTTGGGTGATGAACACAGAAAACCAGGATCGGATACAAGGAAGGACTAGGAGTGGAAATTCAGCAGCCTTCAGTACATTCCTCAGTCTTCAGGTGGTGAACAGACATTAACGCACCCAATGCAATGAGCTTGCAAATTTCATATCACAGCCCTGCTTTAGGTTCTAAAAATACAGTTCTTCCTTCCATGTCCTGTTAATCAGCATCCCCGTCAGTGGAAACAGCTTTTGCAATAACAGTGCGGGAGGGGGCAGCATAACAGTCAAGCCTTTGCGTGACAGTCAAGTCCCTTTTGCTAGGGCCACTGTGAATGTTTTATATCTCTATCCTTTCCGGAGGAAACCATATATGGCTAAAGCACATCTTGTGTAAACAGCTCCTTGGAGTTTTGCACATGGCAGCTGCAGTCCGCAAGCAGCAACCTTCAGAGACTGGAGTTATGTTATTTGTTGCGGGGTGGATGAGCAAGCCACCAAAGACACGCTGAAATGAGTGGACACTGATTCCTGCCATGTGAAGGAAGGATAACTTTTTTTTACCCTGACTCATGTCAAGTAACTTCCACCACGAAATAAAGATTCTTCTCAGCGCTCTCCTATGCATCAGATCTTTGTTACTGGGGAAACTCAGATCATCAAGGGTGATCAAGACTAAAAGATGGTTTCTAATGTGGCTAAACACAGTTTGTCACCATCCCCACTGTTTTTGAGCTGCGATAGCCTGAGCTATATTTGAAACCAGGCAGACCAGACCAAGCCTTAAGGAACGATCTTCAAGAGCTGCTGATGTGGTCAGACAGATGGAGACAAGAATGCAGGGATGCCCACTTGATGGGCATCTTCTCTTTGATTTTATTTTATTTTACAATCAAAATTCCCCTTCTTAACCTCCCTCCCCCTAATCTCCCAAGTGTTCCTGTATCCTCCTGCCTCTGAATTTGTGATGCTGTCTCCAACGTTTTAATATGCCTCCACATGGAAGCACATATCAAGTCCCTTTCTAAGGACGCTACGACCAGCTGCAGTTTGAGCCAAATATAAGTCAGGGAGCCAAAGGCAGCCTGGCAGGGAGAGAGGGTTGGAGAGGATTCAGGTTTTGGAATGTGCCTTGGAGCACAGCTCTGGCTGGCTGCTTGGCACAGGTTTAAAATGTTCTGAGACATGCATGGAATGTGTGTTATCACCGGTTGAGAGAAAACAGCAACGGGCTGCAGCTTCCAATGAGCCAGGCAGTACTGCTGGAAGGAATACAATCCTTCAGGCCATAGATGCACTGAAGGGAACCAGAGAGGCAGGAATTAATGTTCCTCCTAAAGGAAAGCAAGATGTCCTGCTAGGTAATTGCATTCAGAACAAAACCAATGGCCCCGCTAATCCAGTAGGTCATCTTCTGGCACAGTGGAACAGATAAACGTTCCATCTAATCTGGCATTCTACGTCCTGCCAAATTAGACCAAATCAATGCTTCTAGTATCCTTCCTCCTGCCATACTGAAATAAATTGCTGGTATGCCTAAACTAGGATCCCATATCCACAACTAGCTGAGAGCAAATGTTCCAGAAAAAGATGCAGCTCCTCCATTGCGCAATACTCTCCCATAGCAAGGAAATTCCTTCTTTGATCCAACCAGTCAGGAGTTTATATATTCTTACATGCAAGTAATAATTGGCTTGGAGGTGGGATACAAAAGTCAAATCACAGTCTAAGAACATACTTGAGCTTTGCTGCAACAAATGTATAAATCCTGGACCCTGTTCCAGGAGCAAAAAACAATGAAAGAAAATAACTGTACTGGGGAAATATCCCATACTGCATTTGGGGGGCAGAGGTTTTAGAAGGAAAGGAAGAGTCTCCAGTTTCCCCAATTCCCACTTTCCTTTACAAAATAATATTTTAACCAGTTAACAACACTGTTTACAGCTTTTCTATGTGAAAATTGTATTGATCTAAATCACTTTCTCAGTCTTTTTGATACCAGAGTCTGGACTGCTACCTTCCTAAACCACATCAGGGAGATCTCAGGGACAAAGCACTGGTCAAAGACCAGTCACTGAGGATCCAGGAACGCTGATCTAGACAGCAAAATCACTTTAAACTTTGCGAAAATGGTCCACAGTAGGTCAGAGATGGGGTGAACGGCCAACAACATGATGAATAAAGGACAACTCAAGGGATACTGTGTAGAAATATACCCAGAAATCAGTCAGTGGTTTTGTACAAAGCTCCCACTTTCCCAAATGCTCAGGAGAGTAGGATGCATGAAGCTGCCCCAAAATGTAGTCAACAGGAGGAACTGGAGGGATTGGGCTGGTGCTTATTTGTCCACAACTCAGATTCTTTAAGGAGCCAAACAAACGCGGCTGCCCCTTTGGAACTTGGCAAGGACTCCTGTGGCACTTTTAAAGACTAACACATTTATTTATCGCATGAGCTTTCGTGGGAGAAAAATCCCACTTTGTCCGACTAAACTTGTTTTCCAGCGATCAACATTGCAAAGGATACGGTGATATGATCACACTGCTTGGCATATCTCCAGGAATAAAAGAGGTGACATGGAGCCCTTAAAAATAAGTTTTGTCTCCTATTTTTACACCCAGTCACCCTCCGTTTCCTGTATTACAAGCAGTCAGCCTAGCATTGTACGTGGAGATGTCCCTTTACATAGTCAGAGGAGGGGGTGGAATTTGTGCAACTCTTAAATACTTATCTTAAACACTCTCAATAGCTCTTAAACACTCTCAACAGTCAATGAGTGAAGGGATGAGAAGGGCTGCGGGGCTGGTAAATTTTGGGAGGGCTCTTTAGAAAATAACAGAATCTGGTAAAGGAGCAGCCCCCTAGTCAATAAAAGGGTTTGGAGAGGCTGAGATCTGCCTAAAAAAACCAAGGAGTCGCGTGGCACTTAAAGACTAACAGATTTATTTTTCGCACGAGCTTTCGTGGGAGAAAATCCCTCTTCATCCCATCTTCGAAGCATCTGACGAAGTGGGATTTTCTCCCACGAAAGCTCATGCGAAAAATAAATGTTAGTCTTTAAGTGCCACACGACTCCTTGGGTGTTTTTGCTGGACTAGACTAACACGGCTATCCCTTTGGAACTTGATGAGATTTGCCTCCCCCCATTACGGTCTGTGATGTGGGCTTGCAGGGGACTGTGAAGCTCTGTGGTATGTAGGGCGGTGTTGGCGGGGGGGCTGTGGAATTGCCCCCCATACTCAGTGTGGAGGGAAGAGGTGAAGCAGGGGTGTGGAATTGCCTCCCACGGTCAGTGCTGAGGGGTTGTAGGTGTGCCCCCCCATAGTCAGTGTGTGGAGGCTATGGAAGTGCCCCCCATGGCCAATGCTTGAGGGGAGGTAGAGGGTTGGAAGTGCCCCCATGGCGAAGGTGCTGGAAAGGAACGGGGGTCCCCTCATAGTCGGAGTGAAGGGAAATGTAGAGGTGCTGGGGGGCTGCAGAGCTCTCCCCCCCAGTCAGGCTGTGGAGCTGCCCCCAGTGCTCAATGAATGGGTGCCACTGGGGAGCTGTCCCCATACTCACTGGGGGGGGCTGAGCTCCCCAGCAGTTTACCCAGGGAGGGGAGCACCCCTCCACCCCATGGGGACAGCTAGGCATGGCAGGGGGGGCCTGACCATTGCAGGAATGGGGGGGGCTTGCATCAACCCCTGTGCCACCACACCCCCAAATCCCCCCTCTCCCCCACCCACCCTTTCCTGCTCCAAAGTAGGGAACATTCTCTCCCACCCTCTGCCCTTGCTCATTGGCTCACCTCGCCCCTTCTCTTGCCGCTCATTGGTCCACTCCGCCGTCGCTCTGTGTCACCTCCCCACCTCCCCCTCGGAACGCCGGCGCTTCAGACACACGGTGTCCACGCTCCGCGGCCGGCTCGGCGATTGGCCGGCAGGGAGGTAAACAAGGCGGCGGCGGCCAATCGGAGGGCTGATCACGCCGCGAGCACGCTTGTCCACGCGCCCGCAGCGTGGAGAGCTGAGATCAACACGGGAAGGGAGGGGGGATGATGCAGAGGGGTGAGTATAAAAGCAGCATCCGGCTTTTCCCTTGGCTCAAAGCCTTGCACAGCTGGGAGAGAGAGGGTGTCTCCTGTGCAGCTGGCAGAGCCAAAGGAGCCTATTGATCACCCAGCAAAAGGATCCCAAATTTTCTTTCTCCCCCTCCAGGATTCCATCCAGCTGCTTTAAAAAGGACCCAAGCTTAAAAACATTTTTTGCCACCCATATTTCATCCCTTCTCCACCCAAAAAGGGGTGAATTGATTTGCAAAAGGGTGCTGAGTTTTTCTTTTTTTATTGCCACAAAAGTCACATTGGCTTCCAAATTCGGGAGTGACTCAAAACTGCCCCCTAATTGAAACCAAAAAAAAAAACCCACCAAAAACTTGAAATCTTTTTTCTGGGGTGACAGACGCTTTATTGCAAACCGTCACCATGGTGGTGTTCAAGAAGATCAAGACCTTCCAGCTGGTCTTCAGCGAGCCTGACAAAGTCTACTGTAGTGGAGAGAAGGTCGCTGGCCGGGTGCTGGTGGAAGTGGCTGAAGTCACCCGGGTCAGCTCGGTCCGGGTGCTGGCCTGCGGGGAGGCCAAGGTGGTCTGGGTCAAGGGACCCCAGCAGTGCCGGCAGGAGATGGAGTACCTGCGCTATGAAGATGTCCTCACCCTGGATGATCGGCCCACTGGTGAGACCCTTGCTTCAAGAGTCATTTGATTGTGTGCCTGTGCAGCCTGTCTAGTGTGCTAGGTGCTGTACAAATAAGTAGTCTATTTGGCTGTTTAAAGGACGGTGACGGTTGCTTAGACTTCCCTTTAAATCTGCTTTAAATCTCCCTTTGTTAGTCAGCCAGCTATGATTCCACACTGAAGTTGGCTCTTGAAACTAAAAACCTGGATGAAATAGTCACGGGAGCATGTTTTAAAGTAGTTGAGGGTGGGTGGCTTTTTAAAGGAAAGTGTCTTGGTGCAGTTATGTAGCTGCACGGGTTTGGGGTGCAAAGATGCTGAATCGAATAGGCAGTAGAGTGCTCATGGTTCATTTGAGCACTTCTCATCTAAGCTGATTGAGGACAAAATCTAGCCTTGCATGGGAAACCCACAGAAGTTTGAAATTTTAGAGTTAATATTTCCAACTTAGTAATAAAACCCTAGCTCTGGATACTTCCTGCATTGCCCAGACAGAAAAGAGGGCATATTTATAAGCTTTGTGGGTATTCTAGCAGCCAGCAGAGAAATGTAGCTAGCAGCGTGCCTGGAGGGAGGCAGGAGCAGGTCAGAATGAATGAATAGTCTCCTTGGCTTTATGATTTAATTGCAATGGTTGCCTGGCTTCCCTTCTCCCTGTGGGCACAGTGTGTACTGATAAGTACAGTATGCAGGGCAGGTGTCATACTAGAGGAATTGCTTAGATCATTGGCACAGAGTTCCCATATGGATTTCCTGAATCTCTGAAACAGGATGCTCCCCATCACTCCCACAGGCGAGTTGTAAGGCAGAGTTGTTAAACTTGGCAGAGGGCCTTAACTGAGGGTGAGAAAACAAAACCAAAAGAGCTGCAGGGATGAGAAATGCCTTGGGTGGCAGCTGACTTCCTTTTTTCCCCTCTGCCAGCTGCTCCAACAGAGAGACTAGCAGCAGATAGACTATGGGGCTGTGGTGAGGGAGAATGCAAAGGGAAGTGCTGTGTGGAAGGAGAAATCAATGCTGGCTTGTCTTAAAGTGAGACTGTCAAAGCCATCAAGCCTAGATCCGCAGTGTTATTCCTGTGCCAAAAGGGAATGGCAGAATTTCTTAAGCTGTTCCTATAAAAGAAAGAGCATAGCTTGGGTGTGTCTGTGGCACCGGTTGACATCCTGCAGTGTGTTCTTCTAACAAATTTCTTTTCTTTCTCTCTTCTAGACGAAGATGGTTCAGTGATCTTAAGACCTGACAACAAATACGAATACAAATTTGGATTTGAGCTTCCCCAGGGGTAAGTGTTGGATAAAAGTGGTCACTCCAATCTTATTCTTATTAGAAGTTCCTTCTGTCTAGTTATCCTGTGTCTCTAACCAATTGTATTACCCTCTTGTATTACAGGCCTCTGGGGACCTCATTCAAGGGGAAGTATGGCTGTGTGGATTACTGGATTAAGGCTTTCTTGGATCGCCCATCCTTCCCTACTCAGGAGATAAAGAAGCACTTTGAGGTCATGGACCCTGTTGATATCAACACTCCAGACTTGCTGGTAATGATCCGATCTTTCTGACTTTGAATGCAACGGGTATTTAGTGGCTGGAGCTGTGTGGTGATGTAGGTCCCTTAGAGAAGGATGTTAGCACTCCTTAACTGGCCTTGCAACAAATTACAGATTAAATACTTAACTCTGGTGGCTGGGGCTGGTCCTCGAGTGTAGGCTTTGTTCAGAGCTATTTAGTACTCTGCTTCATGCTACCATTGGTGGGAATGGTAGCCATCTAGGCATCAGCGAGTCTCACCCAGTGTCCATGAAACAGGAGGTTAGGGCCTACTTGGAGTTATAAATTGAACCACAGAAGGCTTGGAACATGATGAGGTCAAGCAGGGGGCAGACTCAGTTTCCAAGAGCAGAGTGCAAACAGTTGAAGACAGCAATTGCTAGTGAGGGACGTATGAATGTTGTAGGCGCTTCCTCTCTGTAACACAATCCCCCTGTGAATCTCTTACAGTCGCCAGTTGCTGCCAAGAAAGAAAAGAAAATTTCCTGCATGTTCATTCCCGATGGACATGTGTCTGTCAGTGCCAGGATTGACCGAAAAGGATTCTGTGAAGGTAAGACCTGGTTTCTTTCCTTTGAGAGTGGGAAAGAGGGTGAATAGTTAAGCAGGGTGCATCAAAGTAGCAACACCCTATTGCTTCTGAAGGGTGAGACAAGTGACATGGATTTGAAGGCTGAGAATACAAGAGGGGAAAGAGGATGTGGTCCAGAGGGTTTAGAGTGGAAAATTAGCCCCGGCTGCATTGTACATTCATAGCACTGCTTGAATAAAGGACCTTTAGTCTTTTCCTTAACTAAGTTTCCATCTTTTTTTTTTTTTCCCCCCCCAGGTGATGATATCTGCATAAATGCAGACTTTGAGAACACCTGCTCCCGGATTGTGGTACCCAAAGCAGCCATTGTTTCCAAGCACACCTATCTGGCAAATGGGCAGACCAAGGTTTTCACCCAGAAACTTTCCTGCGTCCGAGGCAACCACATCATCTCAGGCACATGTGAGAGCTGGCGGGGCAAAACTTTGCGTGTCAAGAAGATCAAACCATCCATCCTGGGCTGCAATATCCTGCGTGTGGAATATTTCTTGCAGGTAAGGGCCCAGCTAACAAAGTTACCCTTTTCTTCCATGGTTAGTCTAGCTGCCGCTTGGATTCCAGCTCCACGTTGCTTATGGGGAGTGCCCACCTCTGCAGTAAACATGAGGGATGCCATCATAAGGGAACAGGATATGCACTGTTCATCGCTGTATGCAGGAGCATTGGAACGTGATCCACTAGTACATGTAGCTTTAGACAACTTGTGAGAACAAAGCCACCTTGACCAATGGAGGATGGATCACACTTAAGCTGTAGCATGTTCCCTTCCCCAGCTCTCTGCAGTTTCACTAGGAATTCTAATGTGAGACTAATCATTGTATTGGGTAATGGTGATGTAGTAACCAATTTTATCCTGGCCTTGTTCATACAGATCTATGTCAGTGTCCCTGGCTCCAAGAAGATCATCCTGGAGCTGCCTCTTGTCATCGGTAGCAGATCTGGATTAAGCAGTCGCAGCTCCAGTATGGCTAGCCAGGCTAGCTCTGAAATGAGCTGGGTGGACCTGAATATCCCTGATGCTCCAGAAGGTGAGCTGAGTGCTAGGCTTTTATGGGGTTACTTGATTTAAGTTAGGGGAAGATGGGTTTCTGCGCTGACCTTCCAGTAAGCTGAGGCACTACTTGGAATGCAGTCTTGGTATAGTCTTAGTGTGGTTCCTAATGCAAGGCTGGGGAGGAGAGTGAGAGTGGATTGCTTCACCATAATGGCCTAAAAATAGGAATAAAATGGGGACCGCATCACAATGCGATCTACTACACAGATACTCTGTAGGGCTCACAGACTTCTTATCTTCTTACAGCACCTCCATGCTACTTGGACATTGTACCAGAAGATCACAGACTGGAGAGCCCCACCACTCCTCTTCTCGATGACATGGACAGTTCCTTTGACAGCCCTATCTTCATGTATGCCCCAGAGTTCAAGTTCATGCCTCCTCCCACTTACACAGAGGTGAGATTTGCTAAATACCTTACACAGCTGGTTTCTGCCACAAAGGAAATAGAGTTGGAAAATACAAGTGTAGGACTTAGCTGAGGTGGAAGACTTGCATTTATATAAGTATCAAAGCTGCTGAGACAGGGACAGGCTCATCATGGTCTGTGTTATTAGGAAGGCAGAAACCTGACAGACTAGAAGAGACTGACAGTCCTTTTGTTACCAATGTGCCTTTGTCTAGAGAAGCAATAAAATCTCAGTGTCAGCTTATACAAAGCTGTCCAGTGGGGATGCAGCTACTTTCTTTAGCTTGGTAGTCTTTAACTATGACTTGTTTCTTAAGTCGTGGGTTTAGGAAACTGACTTTAGCTTTCTAGTCAGGAAAGACTGTATTTTGGCTGAGGGTGGAGGGAAGGGGGTAAGAAGTTAGTGTTTTGTTTTTTGTTTTTTTTTTTTTCTGCAAGAGTCTAAAAGCTTTTTTTAAATTTCTAGGTGGATCCCTGCAATGCTAACAACGTGCAGTGAGTGCCAAAGAAGCAGCTGTTTCATCTACTTTCCTGGATTCACTTTATATCTGCAAGTGATTATACCTAGCCAAAGTTCACAGTGGGGTTTCTAAGCCCCAGGGTAGGAAGAAAAAAATCCCAAGAAGTGAGGGATAGCACACCTCTTAAGGGGCTGAAATACAGGCAGCACTGAAGTCAGATGTAAAGGTCTTTCTTCTAAGATGCGCTACTTGATGTAATGAGAGAAGTGCCACGTGGGTCAGAGGTTAAGGCCCTACCTGCACTCCAGAGCCTTTTTAGAATGTCCCTGGAAAGCGAAGAGGCACTTGCGTGGAGACTTTTGGGGGGGTGGAAAAGGTGTGTGGGTGGGTGTGTGTGTGGTCCTGGGCCTCGGAGACTACTTAAGTGAGTGGGTTGGCTGGTTATTAGGGAGAGGCATGAAGCCAACAGATTCCAACTTAAAAGAAGAAAAAAAAAAAAAAGGCTTTTATGCCAGAAAAACGACCATTGTTGTGCCTTGAATCTGTTACTATACTGTACTGCTGATTCATGATGTTTGAACACGACTTGTTTATCAATGCTAATTGTCTGAAGATTTCAGTTAAACTTGCTAGATTGGGACTGGAAACTTGTGCTGTTAGCAGGGTTGTTGCCTGTGCCTGAGCTAGCCATGAAGATCTTAAAGCTTTTTACAATTATCCTTTTGAGGATTTTGGGTGTTAGGGGAAATACTTAACTGGCAATAGGTTAAGAGGTCAAACAGAAACAATGGTGGGAAGTGAATTCTCATCACACCACTACCAGCATCCATGAGGCTTGCTAAGTGAGAAAGCAACAGTCCTGTAGAAATGGAAGAACTGATTGTTCTATTATAATATGCACAGGTATTTTCGCATGTCTGTTGTAGCAAGTGAGACACTGTCCAGTCCAGGTGTTTCCGAAGCAAAGATTGTGCATGGAGTCAGTTAAAAGCAGCATCATGACTTTAATTTTTTTTTTTTTGTAGCATTTATTGACTTTGCATTTTTATGACTCTGCTAAGCAAATGTAAGCTGAACTACATGAGCCTATTGAGAAAAATCACCATCTCCGTCCTCTTTTGGGTTGGCTTAGTTGACTTTGAATTTTATTTTCCTTAATGTGGACAAACCAATGCACCAAAAAACCCCACCAACCCAGCCTGCTCTACTACACTACTTCGTTTAATTGACCTTAGCAGGGTTTACAGAGGAGTCTGGCTGGGACAGCACTTCAAGGACAGTCCAAAAATAACCAACTTCAGGCAAACTCCTGAGAATTCTCGTACCTTTCTTTGCCTGGCTACCATAGCACAAGTCTCAAATCCACTTTCTCTTGCCCTAATTCATCATCTTGTGCAATGTCCAGACACCTGGGGAAAGAGTAGCCTCTCTTGAGGCTGGGTGTTCTCATAATTCAAGCAAATTTTAAAGCAAAAATGACTGGGAAGGTTTTTTGGTGCATGCAGGGGAATCTCACCTTTTCCTGCCAGGTCTGTCTTCTCCTATATGGGGAAAAAGCACTTTCTTTTTACACTTGTGTATTGATTAACCTAGCACTGCATGTCCTAAGTGTTATTTGTCTGCATTTGGCAGAGCCAAGCTCAAGTGGCAAGGACTGCCTTGAACTGTCATGACACGAATTGTGTGTACAGAATTTTTCTACTGTTTTTGTATTTGTTTTGGAAAAGTTTATATTTGTACAACTTAAGATGCTTTATTTTTAATAAAGATTATTAAATTGAAATAATCAAAGCCTCTGTTTCTGTGTGAAACTTTCCAACTCTCTCTTGTGGTAGTGAGTCAGATCGTAAATGGCTTTGAAGCTTCAGATACCAGCATGGGGAGGAGGCTGGATCTACTTGCCCCCTTGATTCCTTCCACTGCTAAAACAGGGTTAGGATTGGGAGTGGGAGGGGAAGAGGAATAAATTGGACTAGCTATCACTTGCATTGCAAAATTAATTAACACCACCTCCAGCCAAAACTTCCACATGCAGGGACCATCCCAGGCAGTGGCCTGATTCTTTTAAAAGGGGCCAAAGCACCTATCGCTTCCACTGAAATCAAAGGGAGGCTTGTGGCCAGTCCCACTCAAAATAGCAGTCTGGCAGTGCTAAATGACTTGAGGTACGGAAAGGATGTGTTGGCCTGAGTGGAGTAGACCATCTTCTATACTCCTGGTTCACAGTAACCAGCTGTGTGACTGATGGCAGGACATGCTGGGTTGTGGGGGATTAAGGGGGAATGAGCTACAATCAGTCCCTACTTCTAATTTATCTGTAACTGGGTAAATCTCTTAATGCTTTAGAATGCTCCCCTAATCCATCACAGATGTGGAACCTTACCATCCAAGGTGCTCAGGTACTAAGGGTAGATAAATGGGCTTAATTTGCTAGTGGCCTTGAGCAGCATGGGAGACTACACTATGAAGCCAACTTAACTCAGGACTTAGGGGGCTGGTGCACACAAGGAAATTAGGAAGATAGAACTGTGCTGCCCTGGACTGTGCAAAATCCACATGCTGCAGCCACTGTGCAGTTAAACCAACTTAACCCCCACACTGAAGGTGGCATTGATAGGAGAATTCTGGCAACACAGATACTGGCTCCTAGGCAGGCAGGGGTCCCTACCTCTGCAGATGGAAGAAAACCTCCAGCTGGCATATGTGGGTTGGATGCTGAAGTTTTAACAATAAACCTGCTTAACTCCCTGTTACAAATGACTTCAGCAACTGTAATGGATAGGTCTTAGAATTCACATAATTGATGAGAAAGCACATAGGTGATCAAAAGAACGTCCTTTAATTGCATATGTAACTTATGCTCCCAAGAAGAAGTAAGGTTCATACAACCAATCCTCTCCTTCCCTCTTCTCCAGCAAAACCTGTATTAAGGACATCTTCAAAATAATGCATGCTCTGAAGCAAATAACATGTGCTAAAAAAAGTAAGGCTACATAAAGATTGAAACTCTAGTACCCAAGTTCCTGTTTATTTTGTGTGGCTACTAAATGTCTGAATGCTTGCTCTGAAGAGTAGTTGATTACCTTTGGTAAAAATTTCTCTACCCTAGAAGCAGTTGTATATGATATCACTGGTGCTGTATGCATAGGGGATCTGAGGCTAGCAAAGAAAACCAATGGAAGAAGGATCAGGTCCATAATCCAAAATCCTTTGGAGTGGAAAGTCATAGAATCGTAGGGTTGGAAGGGACCTCATGTGGTCATCTAGTCCAACCCCCTGCCAAAAAAAGCAGGACCACTCCCACTAAATTATTCGAGCTAGAGTTTTATCCAGCCGGGCCTTAAACATCTCCAAAGACAGAGATTCCACCACCTCCCTAGGTAGCCTATTCCAATGCTTTACCACCTTCCTAATAAGAAAGTTTTTCCTAATATCCAGCCTTGACCTCCCCAGCTGCAACTTGAAACCAGTGCACCTTGTTCTATCCTCTGTTACTAGTGCCACATTACACTTAAGTTTCAAAAAGTTTTTGCCCACAACTTAGTTTTTACTGCATGGTTCCTTAACACAAGTGGCACCAGCACTGTATCTGTAAAAAGCAGTGCATATAGTATTTGCCCTGAGGAACTTAACAGCTCTAACAAGACAGATCCATTTTAAATTCAGGCTGCAAAAATTATCTACAGAAGCAGAATAAAAACTGCAGGAGAAGATACTAAATGTTTTATGGACAGGAAAGAGAGAAGCTTGAAAAGCTTTAGGCATCAGTTAGGTGGAAGTCCATCCCCACTTATAAATCACCAGAGCTCCTTGCTGAATATTCCACAGAGAGGTGGAAGAAAAGGAATGACTTGCACTTTGCATTCGAAGATTAGATTCAAAGGCCAGAAGAGCTCATTAGAGCATATAGTCTGACCTCCTCTATAACAGGTCAGAGAATTTCATCCAGTTACTCCTGGATTGAGCCTGCTTCCAAGTGTTTGAACAGAGTTTCTCATTCAGAAAGGCAGTCAGTCATGATAAGGAGATATCAAGTGGTGGAAATACCACCACTTTCCATGATAAACATGTCCACTTGTTAATCACTGCACTCTAACATATCTCTGTTCCTGACAAAGTAGTTAGGCAAGTCCCTGTTTCCCAGTCTAAAAATCTTACTGCTGGCCCTCAGGGTGCTGCAAACTGGCAGCATATATAAGAACAGCCATCCTGTGTCAGATCAATGGTCCATCTAGTCCTGTGGTTCCCAACCTTTTCAGTAACACAGCACACTTCAATGAGACAAACAACTCCACAGCACACCCACTATTTTCAGCTGAATTGATTGCTCATAGATGTCGCACTTACTTACATTTACTATGGTTACAGTCTCATTAAAGAGGCTGGCAACATAGTGCATACAAGATAAAGAAGGATCAAATGCATTAATGTTTAAAATCCACCGGAAAAATAATACACGTCATCTCAATTTTGCTCTTTGGCCATGTGCGTTTAGAATGTTCATGTTTTATAACCAAAAGGCCAAAACCTTGCTTTTAATTTGATGATTAATTTTTACAAGTTTTATGAGTTGCAATTTTAGTTGGATATAATATTGTTTAAGATGAAACAATGTTTGTTTTACATTGATTTTCATTACCTGTGCACAACATTTCATGGCACGCTGGGACAGTACTCACGGCACATCAGTGTGCCAAGGCACACTGGTTGAAACTACTGATCTTGTCTCCTGTCTTCCATCTGTGGCCAATGTCAAGTGCTTCAAAGGAAATGAACAGAACAGGTATTCATTGATTGATCCAGCCTATCACCCATTCTCGTTTCTGGCAAACAGTAATCTCTGCCCATCTGCCTAATAGCTGTTGATGCACCTATCTTCCACAGGACAGGTAATTTCACATAGGGCTGGTAGATCACAGAGAGCTAATCATAGAATCCTAGGGTTGGAAGGGACCTCATAGGTCATCTAGTCCAACCCCCTGCCAGAGGCAGGACCACTCCCACTAAACCATCCCAGTCATGGTTTCGTCCAGCCGGGCCTTAAACACCTCCAAAGATGGAGACTCCACCACCTCCCTTGGGAGCTCATTCCAAGGCTTCACCACTCTCCTAGTAAGAAAGTTTTTTCTACTATCCAGCCTCGACCTCCCTAACCACAACTTGAGACCATTGCTCCTCATTCTGTCCTCTGTTATTACCGAGAGCAGTCGAGCTCCATCTTCCTTAGAGCATCCCTTCAAGTAGTTGAAGGTTGCTATCAAATCCCCCCTCAATCTTCTCTTCTGCAGACTAAATAAGTCTAATGCTTTCAGTCTTTCCTCATAGGGCTTGTGCTCCAGCCCTTTAATCATTTTGGTTGCCCTCCTCTGAATTTGCTTTGGGGTTTTGGTTTGCAGCAGAAACAAGTCAGTGTTTTAAACAATCACATTATTTCTGGAGCTAGTTGGTAGCTGGACTAGCTCAGGGTTGAAAAGAGAGGAAATGGGGTGAAAGGAATAGAGCTGGGGAAGGTATCTATGTCACCCAAGTTAGGCTGCAAGTTATTGTACGCTGGTTGACCCCAGGATATCAGAGACACAAGGCGGGGGATATGTCCTTTTTCATTGGAACACCTTCTCTTGGTGAAAAAGACAAGCTTTCCAGCTTACCCAGCACACTTCATTGTAGCTGGGAAACATACTCAGAATGTCACAGCTAAACACAGGTTGGAACAGATTGTTTAACATACGAGAATTAAAATGCTGCCTGAAACCACTCTAGCTGAAGTGGGCAGCTAACCCCTCTGCCAGTCTGGAACAAAGGAGGGCTAGTGCATTCCAGATTGTTGTAATGAGATCCAATGTCTTTTATTGAGTCCATGACTGTAGAAGTCTAACCAAGTTACAGATTTAAATTCCCAGGTTTGTGCTGTAAACGTGTCATGCAGGTTTCTTTCAGGCTGCAGGTAGAGGTCATCTCTGGAGTAGAGTTAACGACTGCTGTTTGTACTGGACCAAAGTGTAGAAGCTTCAACCGAGTGCTGTACAAACACGTTGTGAGATTCTGAACCTGTGCCCGACTGCTCACATTCTAGGTCAAGTAAAGAGGACAAACAAAAGAAGAGTATCTTGCCCAAGATCACTGGCAGACCTAAGAGAAGAACTCAGGTTTCCTAACCACAGGCCAGAGCAGTACCCACTGGGAAGCCCTGCCCACAAAGCTGTAGTAGATGTGGGAGGCTGCATGCAGGGCACTGGGAAATCAGCCTCTTTTGGAAAGGGGGTCGGCACCAGAGGGCTATGAGAAGACCCTTTTGTTCCCCCTGACAGCAAGAAACCAGGAGACAGAGTGACCCACCAAGCCAGCCACCCCACCAGCCATGTGACTCATCAACAGTGGAAGAGCTATGCCAAGTTACCCTTGCAAAGAGACCCCTTTCACCTACACTCTCAACTGCCTCTGTCTGTTCCCAATTAGCTCCTCCAGCTCCCCTCATCCCTTGAGAATCCCATGGGAGAGCAGTCCTCCTTTTGAGCCCATGCAGAGATGTGGCTGAAAGTTAACAGAAAGTATTTGCTAGCTGCTGCAGGGTTTTTTATCCTGATACAAACAGGGCCCAGTTGCCTCCAGAGAAGAAAAACAGCACGTGCTACTCTGAGGTTGGTTGTGACCTTGGCAAATGGTTTTGGCTGCAGAAGCCAATAACTCAGCCTTCAGCTTCTTTGCTTTCCCCTCTCTGTTCCTACCCACCCCTGACTCTCACCCACCTGCAGTTGATCATTAGCAAAACCAACCCCTGGGTGGTCAGCACTGTTAGTTAAGGAAGGGAAGGTCACAGCTCCCTGCATGCAATGAGTAGGGAGAGGAGCCTTTAAAGTGCGCTTGTTAAGTCACCACAAATGGCAATGTGGATGCCCATACTGAATCCTGAGCCAGACTTAGTGCTGTTCAGATTCAGTTGCGCAGAAATAGGTTGAAGCTAAATAGAAATAAGCAATGCCTGGGCTTTCTTTACTGCAGAACCAAATGCAGAAAAAGTGGCTGCCTCCCACCTGGGCAACACCCACATTCATGATTCTCTAAAGCAGTGGTTGTCAAAGCTCAGGTCGCAACCCAGTACTGTCATGGCACCGCTCTGCTCCAGAGGGGGGCAGCTGCCCCTCCCTGCCCTGCCAGCCAGTGCTGTTCCCATGGGAGGGGAGCGGCTACCCTGAGCGCTGCAGCAGGCCGGCGCTGCTTTTGGGAGGGGGCAGCCACCCCCTCTCACCTGCCAGCTGGCGCTGCTTCATGGAGGGGGTCATCCGTCCCTCACACCCCAGCCAGCCAGCGCTGCTCCCGAGACAGGGGACAGTTGTCCCTCGCTCTCCAGCAGGCCAGCATTGCTCCCGGGAGGGCGGTGGCCCATCCCTCCCACAATGGAGGGGTTGCTGCCTGGTAGAGGGGTCCGGAGCTGAGTCAGGAGCAAAAAAGTTTGAAGCCCACTGCTGTAAAGGAAAAATAACATGGAGTCCTGTGGCACTTAAAGACTAACAAATTTATTTATTTCATGAGTTTTTGTATCTGATGAAGTGAGATCTTCTCCCACAAAAGCTCATGCACTAAATAAATCTGTTAGTCTTTAAGGCTGTGTTCACACACAGGCATTATTTCGATACAAGTTGTGTCAAAACAACTTGTATCGAAATAATGCCTTATTTCGAAATAACTTAATTCAAATTAACAGTTTGTTAATTAAAATTAAGGAAAAAAGCTCAAAGCAAAATAGCAGTTTCAGGCAACAGTTATTCTGAAACAAGTCACTGTTGTTTCGAAACAACATGTTCAGACGGCATTGTTTCGTCCCCACATGGAGTTTAAGTTGTTTTGAAATGCCGTTGTTTCGAAACAACCATGCATCGTGTGAACAGGGTATTTCTTATTTCGAAACAACCTCTGTTGTTTCAAAATAAGAGTGCTGTGTGGACACAGCCTAAGTGCCACAGGACTCCTTGTTTGTTTTACTGAACAAGACTAACATGGCTACCCCTTTGGAACCTGGCAACACCTAAAGGAAAAGGGAGTCTTGACTCTCATCACCACACTGTCTAATCTAGTGTCTGAGCAAGGGACTTGGTGTCCTGAATGCTCTTTGTCACTTTAGAAGTCTTCACAACCATCACATATTAATGAATAATTAACACAGGATCCTGAGAGTTAGGACTCTTCAGTTCTATTCCAGCTCAGCCACAGATTAACTCCATGATTGTGGGCAAAACATGCCCCTGCTGCATACCTCAGTTTTCCCCTCTGTAAAATCAGGTTGCTGATACTCCAAGGCGGGTTTGGTTAAGTAACACAAGAGGAAGAGTGCTTTAGCTACATAAAGCAATCTCCAAGCCAAGAAGATAGCTGGAAAGGCAGCTTTTCTGGGAAGCACTCATTATCTCTCTGCCGCACACAGAGCTGGCTTTGAAAACCAGCTTCCTGACACGTAGGCCAGCTCTGTGAAAACCTGCAACCCCAACACCAACCAGCACAAACTCAGTCACCCTCTTCTTGCAAGTTACTGCCCTCTGTACTGATTGTGTGACTGCAACTTCCTCCTCTTTAGCTGCTCTCTGATTAGGTCTTGCACTTGTCCCCCTGCCAAGACTGGCATGGTGCCCATAGGCATGGATCTATGCAACAGAAGATAAGGTGTGTTTTCTGTTTATCAAGCAACATATTAGTTCACTGCTGTCAGCTCAAGTCAAGATGTGTTTTTATATATAGCTCACTCTCAAAAAGGATTTTCTTTGAACATCTTGGATCTCTCTTTGGTGAAGAGCGAACTATTAGGGCTGGTTGGAAATTTTCCACTGAAACATTGTAATTTGTTAGTTTTTAAAAGTATACTAGACGCCTTGTCTCTTTCAACGAAAAAGGGCCCCCCTGCAACGAGAAAGAAAAGAGCCATTTTCACTGACTATGTTCACAAAAACTAGGCAAGGAGGCACAAAACTGAAATTTTTCATGGTGGGGAAATAATCCTTCCCTAGCCAGCCCTACAAACAATTCAGGGTTGGTTCTGTTTAGAAAATGGACCATGTAGAAATAGCACCTACTTATGCAACAGATCCACTCTCAGTGATTAGTCGGATTCTCACCTGCATCCTGCAGTGAGCTAAGCATGTTACTGCTATTATTGACCCAGAAAAGGCTGAAGTACTCAATGTTTTTTTTGCCTCAGTCTTCACAGACAGGGTCAGCTCCCAGACTACTACACTGGGTAACAAAGAACACAGAGAAGGAGAGCAGCCCTTGGTGATGGAAGGTCAGGTTAGGGACTACTTAGAGAAGTTGTATGTGCACAAATCTATGGGGCCAGATGAACTGTATCTAAGGGTGCTGAGAGAGTTGGCCAATGTGATTGCAGAACCAATCTTTGCAATTCGTGGTGAACAGGTGAGGTCCCGGAGGATTGGAAAAAGGCAAATATAGTGTTTATCTTCCAGAAAGGGATAAAGGAGGATCCAGGGAACTACAGACCAATCTGCCTCACCTCAATCCCTGGAAAAATCATGGAGCAGGTCCTCAAAGAATCCATTCTAAAACACTTGGAGGAAAACAGAGTGATCAGGAAGAGTCAGCATGGATCCACTAAGGGCAAACCATGCCTACCTTCTATGATGAGATGATGGGATATGTGGATGCAGATATAGCTGTCAATGTGATATACGTCGACTTTAGCAAAGCTTTTGATACAGTTTCCCACAGCATTCTTGTCAGCAAGCTAAGTGTTTGGATGAATGGACCGTAAGATGGATAGAAAGCTGGCTAGATCAGCGGGTAGGGATCAATTGCTTAATGTCTAGTTGGCAACCAATAACTAGTGGAGTGCCCCAGGGGTCGGTCCTGGGGCCGGTTCTGTTCAACTTCTTCATTAATGATCTGGATGATGGGATAGATTGCATGCTGGGGGGAATGGTAAACATGCTGGAGGGCAGGGATAAGATTCAGGAAGATTTAGACAAATTGGAGCTTTGGGTCAAATGAAATCTCATGAGGTTCAGCAAGGACAAGTGCAAAGTCCTGCACTTATGACAGAAAAATTGCATGTGCTGCTACAAGCTGGGGACTGATCAGCTAAGTAGCAGCACTGTAGAAAAGGACCTGGGTGTTACAGTGGATAGGAAGCTGGATATGAGTCAACAGTGCGCTCTTGTTGCCAAAAAGACCAATGGCATGTTGGGCTGCATCAGTAGGAGCATTGCCAGCAGAGAGAGGGATGTGATTATTCCTATTTGGCACCGTTGAGGCTGCATCTGGTATATTGTGCCCAGTTTGGGGGCTCCACACTACTGAAAAGATGTTGACAAATTAGAAAGAGTCCAGTGGAGGGCAACAAAATGATTAGAGGGCCGGGGCACATGACTTATGAGGGGAGACTGAAGGAACTAGGCTTATTTAGTCTGCAGAGGAGAAAACTGAATGGGTATTTGATAGCAACCTTCAACTACTTGAAGGGGTGCTCCAAAGAGGAGGGAGCTAGGATGTTCTCATTAGTAACAGAGGACAGAACAAGGAGCAATGGTTTCAAGCTGCAGCTAGGACAGTCGAGGTGGGATATTAGGAAAAACCTTTCTCACTAGGAGGGCAGTGAAGCATTGGAATGGGTTACCTAGGGAGGTGGTAGAATCTCCATCTTTGGAAACATTTAAGGCCTGGTTAGACAAAACTCTGGCTGGGAGGAGTTAGTGGGAGTGGTCGTGCTTTTAGCCGGGGGTTGAAATAGATGACCTCATGAGGTCCCTTCCAACCTGATGACTCTATGACCCTGGAGGGACAATCCAGCTCTGGAAAAGGGAGCTAGTTTCTAGACTGACTCCCGCATCACTGCCGGAACTTAATCAACTTCCAACTTCTTGGTCCTTTGCTCAATGATGGTGGCAGTTTTGTTCCATCTAGAGCAGAGTAGACACTGCTGTGGTCCTTACCTGTAAGCCATCAAATGGTCTTTGTATGACACTGCTGTCCAGTAACATCTACCCATGCTCCTGTAACTATCCCATTTCCAGGTAAGCCAGCCAGCCCCTGCTGCGCAGCCTACAGCTTGTAACAGGAGAAGTCGTGTTCAGAAACCAAAGTGATAGGCACCTTATAGATACAGCAGGTAGACAGAAAAGGGAATGAGAGTCGGAACATCTACACTGGGCAAGGGATCGGTTGCAAGTGGATCACGTGCAACAGACTGACTGGATCATTTGTGCTTGCAGCAGTTCCATGGGGTCTGACACATTGGTGCTCTTTTTGCATCACCCACTTTCATGCAGTGCCGGTGCACTTTGGGGTATCTGACCCACTCTTACTGCCGGCAGCAGGGGCTTGTGGGTAATTTCCAAACAGAAGGCCCTGCATGCTGCATGCAGGGGGTGGGAGGTTAGGAGAGAGAAGCTACAGATTTTCTCCTGAGACATTTCAACCAGCCAGAACATCTGGCCAAATTCCATAGGCAGTGCTCCAAGCAAGGCTTCCTGTGATAATTACTCTGGGCCCCTGGATTCTGTCCACCTTGCTGCATGACCCTGGGGAGATCACCCAGTCTTCTTTTCCTCTCTGCTTCACAAGGGCACTGCATTTAGTGAATGAGTGCTTGAGCACCATACCCTACCTGCAAGACACTGGAAACATCAATATGAGAGCAGATGCAACGGAGGATGCCGTGAACTTTGTACAACATACTTGGGCGGGGGGTTACAAATACCTTGCCCTGCCAACTGATCTCCCGTTTACTTTGGCTGAGTGGAAAGTGGGCACACATCCCTGGCTGGCATACCAGCTGTATAATGGTCCTGATCAAGTTGCACAAGTCTCTGAGCCCATGGGACAGGTGCGACAGTAGCCACGGCCAAGCAGGGGAAAGGTGAGCCCAGGGATGCGGCCAAGTATGGGCAGAAAGCAAACCTGTCTCTCTTGATCTGGTTGGGTGGCAGCTGGGATCCATCCAGGGGGTCTTGGAGAGCTCCTGGGTGGGGTGGTAATGAGCAAAAGAGAGTTCACCCACTAGCTCATGGGTCTCTGGTAGCAATTAAAGGGCATTTCCACTGGCTACTGTTTGGTGACCAATGTGAAACAAGGTTGCTGGGCCTCACAACCCCCATCCTAGGGGTTTGTGGGTCTCAGGGCCACATGAAACAGTAAGACTGATTCTGGGTGTGCCCATCTTGCTCATCTATTGCTATGCTCCTGAGTTGCAGGCACCAGCAATTTACAGAACAGAGAGTGCCCCAGTAGCCCCTGTGCTTGGTGCTGCACATTGTCCCAGTCCTGAAAGGCTTACAACCTGTATCAGTGACACAACCAGAGGAGGGATTATCCCATTCTACAGCCAGGGAACTGAGGCACGGCAGAGATGGCCCCAGAGCCCAGACTCCAGCTGAAGCATCTGCCCTGAAATGGTACAGCTCGGGCACCCAAGCCAGCTGACATGGGCCCACCGCAGCTATTGAATTACACTGGAGCCTTCTCCTAAGTGACTTGCCCAAGCGCAGTCAGAGAAGCTGGATACAGCCACACTGGCTGACCCTGGAGAGCCTGGAGCAATATGGCCCTGATCCTGCAGTGACTGATACAGACAGATACTGAACCCACAACACTTGAATCCCACTGCATGCCTTCAGCTACAAGACCACAGCTGGTGTCAGCCTTCCTGAGCCCCACTCTGAGAGCTGCAGCAGGGGGAAAGAATTCTATCGGCTTCTGGGAAGGCAAGGAAATCAGATGAGATGAGCATCATGGGCTTGCCAAATCTTAAAGCTCATGCGATAAATAAATGTGTTAGTCTTCAAGTGCCACAGGACTCCTTGCTTGTTTTGCAAGGGAAAAGGGGCTGCACCATCCAGTCCCCTGGCTTGCAACTCCATGCTTGCTCTGTGCTCTGCTAATCTTCCACGAACCCAGTGCCTGGAACCCAAGTCTCTTGCTCACACATCATTACAAATACCAAAGCACAAGGAAGACTGGCTCCGCAACTGTGTCCAGAGCAATCTGAAATAAGAGACCCCACTAATGTTACATAAGGTACTGGCCAGTGCCAACAGAGGGTGCCCAAAAAAGGGCAAGTATCACAACTGCAATCTATACACTCTGAGTTATAAGTTATTTGGTTTTCCTGTGCACGTGTGCAGTGTGAGTGTATGCTTTGTTGCCAATTACACCATGCAATGTTACTTTCTGGATGCTCATAACATATTTTACAAGATTAGTATGATATCATGTTTCCTACAACTTCATGTGTGTGCACATACATGTAGCATGTTTAATATGGCTCAGGGGGGTTGGAGACAGAGTTTCCTCCCAGCAGCAAGCAAATGCCCGGAGGAGGCAACAAAAATATGCTAATTGAGGTGGCTCAGAAGAGACAAAGGGATCACCTCTGCCTGGAAGGGGAGGAATGGGAAACAAAACAAACAAACAAAAAACCTAGGAGATTTTTGGGGGCTTTTTGTCAGGGAATCTCCATCTTGAAACAACTTCAAGCAAGATCTGGGCCCCGCCTGGTCACAGGCAGAACCTGGCTGTACAAACATCTGACAACTGAACACCTTGAGCATGAACTTGGACTATGCAATCAGTTTTAGGTAGAGATATTAGATTAGTATGTGTGTTTCACTTTTTATTTCCTTGTGGTCTCTCCTGACTCATTTATAATGTGATTCTGCCATGATTGGCCATATTCTCACTTAGAATGATAATCTTATCAATAAACTAATAGTTGTTTTGTCTAAAGCTGTAATATTTAGAGGGTGTGAGTGAAGAAGGCTGGGCATGAGCCATTTCTTTGTTAAATGGACAGACTTGGGTGTATTATGATTGGGAGTAGGCCCCAGTCTCTGTAGACAGTGGCTCCCACAGTGGTGTTTGAGGCTGGGGGTGCTTGCTGGGGGACCGTCCCTTGAGTAGCCAGAGGGCATACACCCACTGCTTGGGACCAGTTGCATGCCAGAGGCCAGAGCGGACTGACTCAGGAGTGAGTGGTCACTTGGCAAAGTGGAACGAATCGAGGCTCAGGAGTGGGAATCGGAGGTCACACTGGCACACAGGACTGGATTGGGGGAGCAGCCCATCACAGCAAGTTACTCAGGAGCCACAGATTTGTGCCTTCCTTTGTCAAAGCTGCAAGGCATCTGTAGGATTTGTGCTGCATGCAAAGGCAAGTCACTAGAGAGTAAAAACAACAGGAGTGCTGTAGCACCTTATAGACTAATTTAGGCTATGTCTACACCAGCAAATTAGTTTGAATTAAGGAACCTTAATTCGAACTAATTTGAACCCTGTCAACACTAGGCTTTGCCTAGTTCAAACTAAAAAATTTCAAACCAGTTAGTTCACCTGGTTAGTTCAAACTAATTGCTTAGTTTGAACTAATTTGCATATTTAATTCAAACTAGCACAATGTAGACATGCTAGTTCAAACTAAACTAAATAAGTTTACTAAAATATAACTAAACTAAATAAGTTCGAACCAGCAGTTAGTTCAAACTAAGCGTGTTTTTTAGCTTGAACTAACTGCACTTTTTTAGTTCAAACTAAAAAGTTAGTTCAAACTAGAAAAAAGCATGGCTAGTTCGAACAAAAAAAACCACTCTTAGTTCAAACTAACTTTTGAACTACTTAGTTTGGACTAACCAAGTCCAAACTAAGGCTATGTATACACCAAAAATCTTATTCGGACACAAGCTTCCATGGGCTCCAACCCACTTCTCCCTGAAAAAATGTTAGTCTTTCAGGTGCCACAGGACTTTTGCTGTTTTTGTTGTACACAGACTAATACAAGCAGCGAGAGTCCTGTGGCACCTTATAGACCAGAAGTCTCAAACTCAAATCACCATGAGGGCTGCATGAGGACTAGTAGAGGGCCGCATGAGGACTAGTATGTTAGCCCAAGGGCCGCACCACTGAAACCTTTCCATGCAACAATATTGCTAATATCAGTAAGAGTAGTGTCATTGCGGGCCACAGAAAATAGCTTTAGGGGCCGCGTGTTTGAGACCCCTGTTATAGACTAACAGATTTCTTCGAGCATAAGCTTTCATGGGCTACAACGAAGTGGGTTGTAGCCCACGAAAGCTTATGCTCGAAGAAATCTGTTAGTCTATAAGGTGCTGTAGGGCTCTCGCTGCTTTTTCTATACACAAACCAACACAGCTACCCCTCTGAGAATCACTAGAGAGTACTCATCTCTTGGACAAGTTCCAATGGGCACCTGAAAAGCCCTGTGAAGAGACACTCACTGGAGAATGATCTTCTCACAGTCAGCTGGAGTATATATACACAGCAAGAAAAAAAAAGTAAGTAAATAAACCCACAGCAACAGGTCTCAAAACCTGAGTTCACTGACTCAGGCTCACACAGGCTCATGTTGCGTGGCTGAAAATAGGGGTTGCTTCTCAGTGCTCAGTATCCAGCCCAAGGCTGAAAAACTACGCTAGCATTTTTAGCCCTGTGAATGCAAGTAAGTTGACCTGGGCTCTTTTTTCACTGCATAGATGCACCTCTAGTAAGATCACAGCCCATATAGACAAGACAGCTTGCCATCCTGCCCCCATTGCCTCATTCTGTGTTTGGGAAAGGTGAGCATTCTGTAACGTCCTGAATTTTTCATTTCACAGGGACTACTGCGAGTTTGAAATCCTTCTCTGTTCCAAAATGGAACAAAAGCCAAAAAGTTCCATGTTTACTACAAAGTGAAATCGCAGAGATGTGTTTGTTTTGGGTAGACCCAAATGTTTTGTTTTGATTGGAACAAAAATGGTTCACTCCAGTTTCAACTTTTATATTGATTTTAGAAATTGTCATTTGCCATAAAACATCATCTCACAACTGAAAAAAATATTGAAGCATTCCCTTCCAAAGAGGTCCAGTGTTTCATTCCAATCACTGGAAACCACCTTTTCTCAGTTTTTCTTTTGAAACTTTTGTCTAAACAGATATATTTTACAGGACACAGTTGGCTTTTGACAATTACCACTTCCTAATAGAAAAAAAACATCCTGTTAGAAAATTTCTGCCACCTACCGCTGACAGAGATGACCCAACATTTCTATAGCACCCCTTATCCTCAGGGATCCCAACGTATTTACAGGGGGTACATGTGGCTTAGGAATTCACCCGTCATTGAAATGCAGCCTCTTCTGGACTAGAACACAGCAGCTGCTTAGCTGCCACACAGCAACACTGTGCAGAGCTCACTGTGCATGGATTTCAGTGCTAATTTCAGCCTCCTCTGGAGTAGACTCAAAACAGCCATTTAACAGCTGCACAATAATGCTCTAGGAGGAAAATCCCACATGCATGTGAAATTAAAGTAGGAAACTCAGAGCAAACAGAACAGGAAATAGATTCATAAACTCTTAAGGTCAGAAAGGACCAATATGATCATCTAGTCTGACCTCCTACACAATGCAGGCCACAGAAGCTCCCCCACCCATTCCTGTAATAAAACTCTAACCTATAACTGAGTTATTAAAGTCCTCAAATCATGATTTAAAGATTAGAATACAGAGAATCCATTAGCAAGTGAGTAGTGCCCAATGCTACAGAGGCAAGTGGAAGAAAAAAAAACAAAACCACACAGAGTTCTGGTCCCTAGCTAATCTGTCCCGGGGGAAATTTCCTTCCCAACCCCAAATATGGTGATCAGTTAAACCTTGAGAATACGGGCAAAACTCACCAGTCAAACACCCAAGAAAGCATTCTCTGTACTAACTCAGAACCCGCCCCATCAAACATCCCATCTCAGTCCACTGAAATATCCACCACTAGTAGTCAAAGATTAGTCAATTGCCAGACTAGGCTATTCCATCAAACCACCCCTCCCACAAATTTAATCAAGCTCAGTTTTGAAGCTAGCTAGGTAGATGATCACACTGCTCTTGCAGGGTTCCTGAGTCAAGCCAGACTCCTCCAGATCAACAGAGAAGACACATTCTCAGTTCCCTTTGATTTGCATACAGATAAGCAGAGTACCAATGGTGAATCTCCATCCATCCTCTCTTCTGGTTGCATTGGGCAGACACACAGCCCAAAATGGAAAAAGGATCAGCTCTTACCCTCTCTGGGTTACTCTGCCTCTAAAACACATGCCAGGAAAGCTATCTGGCCATAGAGGGAAAATAAGCGGGACAATCAAAGCTTTCTAAAATTAGAGCCAAGGTCTTGCACATGTCCCCAACGTGTGTGTGCCTGAAGGGAGGGAAGGCAAGCAACACAGTCCTTGCTTCTTCCCCTCCCACTTGTGCTTGTTACTTTGCACAGTTTTAAATGGGTTCTTTATCATTGACTGGCACACCCTACATATTCCTTCAGGTACTGCAAGATTTTCTAAGGTGCCTGAGAGAATTGGTGCCAGAATCAGAGTCCTTGATGCTCTGAAAGTCCTTTGAAATCCCCATCTTCACATCATGCCATGTTATGACAGATCCACTGGGTGCAAGATGTTTGACACCCAGGTGTCATGCACTTTCAACATCATCATCTAACAGAGCCCATGGCATCGCTGAAAAGATCTGGAAGCCAGAGTCATGGTGGGAGCAGAGCACTTGTGAAAATCTGACCCTAACTGGGGGTGTGGGTGCTTGTAAATCTGGTTCCCCAAGCTCTTCAGAAGACAGAGCCCTTTTTTTGGTTATTGCCCTGATCCACATTCAAAGCAGTGACCCCCTACTGCTTGCAGGACCCAGCTGGTTCCTCAGAGAATTGCCTGCCTTGTACTACCAGAGATGATCATCAATCACTCTGATCAACTAGTGACCACCTGAATTAATTCCATGTCTCATAACCAGGGCACTGCTCTGGGACACAGGAAAACCTACTTCAATTCTCTTCTTAGCTACAGACCTCCTGTGTTACCTTAAATTCACATTCTCAAATGTATGTTGACACTTACTCTGGTTGAAGTCAATGGCCAGGAGGAGCTTAAAGACCACTGAGGATCTGGGCTTCAGTTTCCCCATCTGTAGAATGGGGCTAATAGCATTGCCCTGCCTCACAGGGTGTTACAAATGGGAGTATATTAATGCATGTGAGATGCTCAAATGTTACAATCAATCCCCCAGAGAGAAAGAAAGCATGATGAGGCTGTGCTTCCCCACTGGGGCCACTACTGAAATGCCAATCAGAAAGTAATAGGAATGGCAGGTATGTGGCGGTCAAGAACTTGATGCAGCTCCTTCACTAGGACAAGGTTATGGTGCATGGCAGCCTCAAGGACTGATGGGGGTGGGAACTGTCCATTGTTCCAGTGTGCTCCTTGGAGTCATCCTTTGCAACCCCGCTGCAATGATAAGAGAATATTTGAGCTTCCCACAGTTGACCCAAAGCTCCGATGTGCAGAAGGCACTGGGTTGTGGACTGGATGATGCATTGGTCTCCCCTGGGCTGGCTTGCAGTAGACGTGTGGTCAAGATTGTCTTAGGGTAGGCATTGCTCAAGTAATCCAGGCCTTACACGAATGAAAGGCATAGAATGAGGGCACCTCAGGACTGGAATGGCAGGGGAAGTTGGGGTTCAGAACCAAGGTGCATCAGGACAGCAGGAATGAAGTATCTGGGCAGTGCTCCAGGTTGGGATTAAGGGATATGGGTGACAGACAGGAATAAAATAGGCAGGAGGGGCTGCAAGTGACATAACAGAAGGAGTAGCAGGCAGTTGAGTTGGGGAGCAGGAATGGACAAGTCTGGGAGATGCATGACAGGTGCACTGGCAGAGCCAGCAGGATGTCTCAGGACTGACTGAGCAGGGGGACTACAAGTCAGGACTGATTTGCATTGACACACCCATGGAGGCACAGCTGAAGGCCTGGGCTGCTAAGGCATGACAGGCAACAAACAGGTGCATACAGCAAGCCCCACCCTACCCTAAACAACCCAGTGAAAGAGGAAAACACATTCCAGTTAGCAATCAGGTTTTAACCATCTGGACTAGGAGCGAAGGGTCATTGCAAACAACAAAGAGCAAAATCAGTGTTTAGGTAATTCCCCAAAGGCAGGGCTTTGACAGATGCTCTCATCATGAGCAAAGTTCAAGGACATTGAGAGTCCAGGGAGGAGCCTGCCATCACCACACCTCAGAGCTGGCAGCTGTTACTACCTCACGAGACAGTTACCACATGCTTTATAACTGAAATAAAGATCAGGCGCTGCCGCCAAAGAATGGAGGAATGGCTCCTGGCTTGTGCACTGTCCATTCAGCTTACAACTCTTTCCATACACATGCACGCACCTCACACATGCACGCACATGTTCACATCCCCCCACCCTCATTCAGTCTCCTTGGCATATAGGTCAAAATTATCATTCTCCTGTTCAGGAGTGCCCCTGGTCCGGGAAAAGATCTGTGGCTTGGGCGCTGGGACTCGGGGCTTGAGCCCCATAAGCCCGGTGCCGGTGACACTCCTGCCCCTGTTACAGAAAGGGCAAGAGGAGGCCCAGACAGGTTAAGTGGCTTGCTTTGAGGCTGCAGTGAAAGATAAGGATAGCATAGTGATTAGGTCACATCACCTACCCCACACCAGGTCTCAGAAGACCTGGCTTTAAATTCCCTGCTCTGGCACAGATTCTCTGGGTGACCTTAGGTGAGTTAATTAGCCTACAAGAAACCAGAGCTGGTGTGGGTTATGGTTGACCTTGCTGCTGGACATTAACAGTTTATTAAAAGTCTGTTTCAAAAAGGACAAGATCAGAGTACTTTGAGGAACTGTTCACATGCATCATGGCCCAGTGCCCAAGAGCCACACAGTGGGAGGCTAAACGGTGGGGGATTGTCTTGCTCTCATCGTTGATGCAGAGGAGCCCCCTTAGGCTCCTTACCTGAATCCCCAGACAGGAGCAGGGTTGAGGATAAGTACGTTAAAGAGAGGGAGGTGCACGGATACTAGATGACAGGGCCAAAGTCAGCTGGGGCTGAGACAGGAAGAGAACCCAAGAGTCCTCCCTCAATCCCCTGCTTACAGTAGCCACTTTCCCTCCTCACTGCAGCAATGTGATGTGAAGGAGCTTCAGTGACCAGACCATCCTTGGGCAGTATCTTTGATGCGATTCCTTCTCCCAGGAAGAGCTAGAGAGAGATCAAAGGGGCATTACTCAGACAGACAGACAGAGCTCCCCATAAATATGCCACTCAGGTCACCGGACAGTTAAAAAAGCATCAGTGTTTGAGGGGTTAATGTGAGCTGTTTGGAACCTCTTCATGCTCATCCAGATTCAGGGAGTTGCTGATATATCAATTTTTCCTGGCAGTTCAGATGCTGGCTGCGTAACAGATATGCAGGGAGGCATGGTCAGCTGGCAGCCCTGGCCATCTCAGCAGTAGCTCAGGGCCAGACAGTTTCGGATGCTAGACATACCCAGCTCCCAATGAATTGAGTGCAGAGCTTCTCAACCTTGGAGGTTGAGCCCAACCTGGCCTGCTGATGGGCCTTTTCCCTAACCTGGAGGGAAAAGGGGGGTGGAGGTGAGCTCCTGTGCCCATTCATCCTTGGCTCCTCCACTGGCCCCATAGGATACAGGCCCAGCACTAAAGTCTTAGCCTCCATGACATCTTCTGGCAGTGAGCTCTCTGGATTACCTGGTTAAATAAAAGTTTTTCCTGTATCAACTTTAAATGATTATGGTTTCATCTTACTGCAGAGCCTAGGAAACTTCATCATGGACCAGGCCCCTGTGCCATCCACTTCCATGGAGTGTCCTAGACTGGGATTCAAAGCAGACAGCCAGACGTGAAGGACAACCTGAGAGCTATCCAGCCTCTTGCCCAGCTACAGAGAGTATTTTTGAAGATGTTCAATCAGCACAAAAAAACTCCTCTCTCCATCCAGAGCAGCTTGTTTACCCATTCCAGCCAGCCAGCTGTCCTGAGGCAGCTTATTCTAAAGATACAGAGGAGAGCTCAGTTTTTTCCAGGAAGCTGTTTACAGCCCCAGTGGCAGAAGTGGGAGGTTGGAGATGGCGGACAAGGCTGGACAACTCAATTCCCTATAAGGAGATGGACCCAGGCCCTCTGGCAGCAATGTGACACTGAGCTGGTTCCAAAAGGTAAAGGAGCAAGCAGACAGACCATTTCTGCCACTAAATCTGAGTATTTGCTGGTCCAAGCCTGAACTACTCCATGGAAGGTGGGTACAGCCAGCTACCAGTGTCCCCTGAACACAGATAAACAAGGGGACACTCCAAACAGCTCCCATTACCCCTTCAAACACGGGGACTTTTCCAGCTGTCACTCAAATGAATGTTTGATAGGTGCTAGCCTCTTAATCAGTCACAGTAACTAAACAGGGCTGATGCAACCCTTGGATGAATAAACAGGAGTTGTGAGTAGGTCATGATTTATTTCTGTATGCAGCATGGGAGAGCCAGATTCTGGAATACCATGTCCTGTTCCGGCCTCTTCATTTTTAAAATAATGAAAAGTTCGGGGGGGGGCAGAAAAGAGCCACAAGATTTGAGAACTGGAGCAAATGCCTGACAGTGGGAAACTTAAAATCTCTCAATCTGCCTTTTTTTTTTTTAAATGAAGAACTATCAGTGCTGAGTCAGATCAATGTCCTGTTTAGTCCAAAAGAGCCGAGGCCAGATGCTTCAGCTTGACAGAATATAGGTAATCAAGCAATCCATCCTGTCATCCACTCCAGTTTCTGGCAAACAAAAATTAGGAACACCCAGCTATGTTCCCTCTAAGCTGTGTGCGTGTGTGTGCACACACCGGTCATGAAACCTCCGCACATAACAAAATAAAGTATGCACACAAAAAAATTCAACGGTGCTAAGATTTTTATGGTACTTTAAGAAGGCAGTTTCAAGTAGCATGTTTCAAATAAGGTTTTGTAATTTATAAAATTATTTCCACCTTCATATCAAAATAAAATTTATATATTATTTGCATCATTCACATTTGCTTCATTGTGCTCACAGTTTTGACCATGCTCACTGGAGTGTGCACAAATTTGGACACCAGTTCCAAAAATTTGCACAAAAGAAATTTTTTGTGCACACAGCCTACAAAAAATTAGAGGGAACACTGAGACCCAGAACATGAGGGTCGCCTACCTGACCATCTTGGCTAGTAGTCATTGATGGCCCTATTCTCCATCAACTAATCTAAATTCTTTCTTGAACCCTGTTATGGTTTTGGCCCTTATCAGAGCCAATACAGATGTATGAAGGACCAAAAGAGCTGCTCCCCAGAGCTTTTTGTATCCAGCTGGTATGGGAAAAGATTTTCCTTTTCAGGTGTTCCAGGTGAGGCTGTAATATCAGGCTATAGCTGTGTTTTGCTCCCAGTATATGACAACAACATTATTTAGCCTCTTGTTTGCCAGAGCTTGGAAGCAAATGACAGGGATGGATCACCTGCCTACCGGTTCTGTTCATTCCCTCTGAAGCACCTGGCATTGGCCACTGCTGTAAGACAGGCTACTGGGCTGGCCGAACCATTAATCTGACCCAGCTTGGCCATTCTTATGTTCTTAACTGGTTGGAATGGCAGTGACGTTCCTAGAGCATGGGCTGAGATGAGTTGATTGGCAAGGCAATTAGAATACTAGAAGATGAGGATTGGGAGTGACCTCAGGAGATCTAGTCCACCCCCTCTGCAGAAAACAGGGTCAATTCCCACTAAATCATCCCAGCCATGGTTTTGTCAAGCCACGCTTTAAAAAACGCCTAAGGATGGAGATTCCACCCTCTCCCCAGGTAACCCATTCCAGTGCTTCACACACACACACTGCCCGCTCCCCGCGAAAGAGATTTTCCTAATGTCCAGCCTAGACTTCCATTGCAACAAGACAGTTATTCCTTGCTCCGCCGTTTATTACCACTGAGAACAGCCTAGTTCCATCCTCTCTCCAGCCTACTTTGATGTTGCTAAAGGCTGATATTAAATTTCCCCCTCATTCTTCTCTTCAGCAGATTGAACAAACCCAGTTTCCTCAGCTTCTTCTCTTAAGTCATTGCTCAGATGGACAGTAGATGACACTGCCTTTGTTCTATTAAGTACAAATAGCCATGCTTTGGCTGAGATCCCCTTAAATTTTGTGAAAATCATTTCCCAGGTCACCAATCCACATATTCTCAGCATTGTAGACTTCTCGTTCTCGACCTGTCCTTAAGAAAGGTTGCCTGCGTATATATTGAACAACATGGGAGCCAAAACTGACCCTTCTGGAAGCCAATGTGGAGACATTGAAGGCAAACAACTCTCTCTAAGTAAAGCAGCAGGCATTTGTTGGCCTACCACTCTGCTTTCTGCAGAGATTTAATCCCTGGCTGCTGCGATGTTGAACAGAACTGCCCCCCCCCAACACACACACGTGGGAATTGACTGCCCATTGTTATTCCTGGAGGAGCTTTTCATCTGGTTTCTTCTTGCTTCACTCCTCCCACAAGATCCAATCTGGGGAAAAGGTGACCAGGATGTCAAAGCCATGGCAGCTGCCAACCTTCAATGCAAAGGGTTGTCCATGTCTGTTAATGGCAAGAGCCCAGCAACTTGGCATTTTGAATTGGCTGGATGGCTGCTTAATAATGAGTTCCTGCCATGTGCTGCAGGGAAACGGTTGGTTACTTACCTGTAACCGTCCTTCTTTGAGATGGGCTGCTCACTTACATTCAGTTACAGGTGTGTACGTGCCACAATGCATGGTAGCTCAGAAAGTCTTTAGCATTAGCCTGTCAGGTCAGGGCGGACGGCCAACACCCCTCCACACCGCGACCATGGCTATATAGGTGACCGTGACCCTGACCCTCCCAGTCCCATATACCTTTGCCAATTCCCTTAGCAGGGACAGTGGGAGGTACCTGAATGTATGTGAGCAGCCCATCTCGAAGAAGGGCGGTTACAGGTAAGTAACCAACCGTTCTCCTTCGAGCGCTGCTCACATCATTCAGTTACAGGTGACTGCTAGCCGTACCCAAGGATGGTGGGAGGAGTTACAGTCTGCCCACACTGAGTACAGCTCTGCCCACAGTGGCATCATCTCTAGCCTGTTGGGCAATGGTGTAGTGCATCGTGAAGGTATGTATCGACGACCATGTAGCAGCCCTGCCGATCTCTTGGATCAGGACCTTGGTGAGGAAGGCCATGGAAGATTCCTGAGCTCTGGTAGAGTGGGCTCTAACGGTCTCTGGAAGAGGTGTATTTGACCTTCCGTAGCAGTCTTTAATGCAGTTCACAATCCATTTGGAGATACACTGAGACGAAACTGGGGAGCCTCGCATACACTCGGCAACCGCCACAAACAATTGGGAGGTCTTGTGGAAAGATCGCGTGTGCTCGATATAGGTTAGGAGTGCTCTCCTGACATCCAGGGTGTGCCACCATCTCTGGTTTTCTGTCACCTGAAGGTCTGGATAGAAAACTGGCAGGCAAATTTCTTGGTTCATGTGGAAGGGGGTGGCAACCTTGGGCAAGAACAAGGGGTGGTGATGAAGAACCACCTTGTCTGGGAAGAAACCTCTATCTGGGGGTTCAGAGGACAGGGCTCGTAACTCTGAGACCCTTCTGGCCGAGGTGATTGCTACCAGCAAAGCCCCCTTCCCGGACAGTACAAGCAGAGTGGCTGAGTCCAAGGGTTCATAGGGCACCTCCGTCAGAGCCTGCAGCACAACGTTCAAATCCCACTGAGGGTTGGGCTTACAAGGGTGGGGAAAAAGCTTTTCCACCCCTTTCAGGAACCTATGAAAGATGGGGTGTGGAAAGAGCGGAGCCCCATCTACTCTCTGGTGAAAGGCCGAAATTGCCACCAAGTAGACTTTTAATGAGGATAGGGATAGGCCTTTCTCTCTTAAATCAAGAAGGTAGTCTAGAGTTGCCTGAATTGGTGCAGAGGTAGGGTCTACACCTTTGTCCTGGCACCAGGTGGAAAAATGGTTTAATTTTGCCATGTAGGTGGACCTGGTGGAGGGTTTTCTGCTGCCAACCAGGACCTTCTTAATTCTATCCGAGCAGCGCCTCTCTTGCTCACTGAGCCAGAGAGCATCCAGACTGTCAGGTGCAGGAAGCCCGGCTTTGGGTGCCGGCTGCTGCCCGAGTCCTGTGTTAGGAGGTCCACCCATCGTGGGAGGCAGAGCGGAGTCCTCACAGACATATCCTGGGGAGTGGAAACCAGTGTTGCCTGGGCCAGTCTGGGGCTATCAAAATGATGTGTGCTCTGTCCACGAGGACCTTCAATAGCACTCTGTGCATCAAGGGTATTGGTGGGAAGGCATACTTTAGGGCCCCCGACCAATTGAGGAGGAAGGCATCGCTGAGAGAACCCTCCTCCTGACCCTGAAGGGAGCAGAACCGGGGACATTTATGATTTTGCTCCATGTCGAACAGGTCTACCTGTGGGGTTCCCCATCTGTTTATCAGCAGGGAAAAGACCTCATTGTGGAGGGACCACTCATGATTCACAAGGGGTTTCCTGCTGAGTGAGTCCGCTAGGCCATTG
This sequence comes from Podocnemis expansa, assembly GCA_007922195.1. Taxonomy (NCBI): domain Eukaryota; kingdom Metazoa; phylum Chordata; order Testudines; family Podocnemididae; genus Podocnemis; species Podocnemis expansa. Next base: position 1,681,354 of record ML682090.1, read on the forward strand.
TCTACCCCGGGCAGGTAGGAGGCAGTCGGTGTAAAGTGATGATCTATCGCTAATTGCCAAAGCTTGGTCGCCTCACATAGAGCCGAGGAGCGGACCTCCCCTTGACAGTTCGTGTAAAACATGGCCACTGTATTGCCTGAGAGGACCTGGACCACCCTGCCTCGGATCTGGTCGAGGAAGGTCATGCAGGCCAGCCTGATAGCCCGGAGCTCCTTCACATTTATGTGGAGGAGTCTGTCCTCGGGGTTCCAAACACCCTGCGTGGAGAGGCCCCCGGACAGGTGGGCTCCTCAGCCCGAGTCCGACGCATCCGTTATCAGGGTTGCTGAGGGCTTGGACTCCCTGAATGAGATTCCCCCCATTGCAAAGTTGGGGTCCCGACAGATTTGGAGGGACTCCAGGGCATATTGGGGGAATGAGAGTACCTTGTCCAGGCTCGTGGCAAACCAGAGTTGGAACAGTCTCATCTGCAGGCAGGTTGTTCGGATTACTGAGGTGGCCGCTGCCATGTGTCCCAAGAGCTGCATGCACCGGCATGCTATGGTTAACCCAGGTGCTTGCAGTTCCGTGTTGATGGTGCAAATGGACCGAAATCTTGACAGGGCCAAGGATGCGGTGCCCTGCCGAGCGTTTAAACATGCCCCGATGAATTCTGTGTTGTGAGTGGGGCAAAGCTTAGACTTCTTTGAGTTCATGCGGAAGCCCAGGAACTTTCACAGTTTCACTACCAGGTCGACGTGGTTTTGCACCTGTCGACTTAACTTGCCCACTATGAGCCAATCGTCTAGATAGGGGTAGATTCTTATACCCCTCCTGCGTAGAAACACTGCGACCAGTGCCATGCACTTTGTGAACACCCTGGGAGCTAGCAATAACCTGAAGGGTAGGGTGGTGAATTAGTAGTGGTGTCATGCCACCACAAACCTGAGAAACCGTCTGTGGTGGGGTCAGATGGCTATGTGGAAGTAAGCATCCTTTAGGTTGAGGGCTGCAAACCAGTCTCCTGGGGACAGGGAGGGAACAATCTGGGGCAGGGAAACCATGCAGAACTTTATTCTCTTTATGTGCTTGTTGAGTGCTCTGAGGTCTAGAATAGGTCGTAGGTCCCCATTGGGTTTGGGGACCAGGAAGTAGCAGGAATAGAACCCTTTGCCACGCTCTGTTTGAGAACCTTTTCTATGGCCCCGAGGGAGAGTAGCTTCTGGCATTCGACCTTGGCCCTGCCCAGCAGTTCCGGATTTTCTGATGCTATGTGAGGGGGTGGTTTCCTGTCCCAAGGGACTGAGAGGAACTGGATGCGGTATCCTCACGCCACTGTTTCAAGGACCCACTGGTCTGACGTGACATGGGTCCACTGTGGAGAAAGTGGCAGAGGCGGTGGGGGGAGAACAGGGGTTCTGGAGCGCTGCCCTCTAAGGGACCGTCAAAAACGCTGCTTGTGGCCTGAAGAGCAGTCTGATCCCTGTCCGCGCCATCCAGACTGCGAGGCGCTGAGCTTCCCCCCTTTACCTGATCGGCTCTTGTCTTTGTCTAGGTCCCCGAGATGGCTTTGGGGGAACTGGAGGGATCTGGGAAACTGGGTCTGCAGTTGCAGCTATTGTTTCAGCTGCTGTAACTGTTGCTGGAGCTGCTGATTCGATCTCGAGGAGCGCCTAATGGGTTGACGAGTGTAAATTCCGAGGCATCCGAGCGTGGCCCTCAAGTCCTTCATACTATGCAGCTTCTTGTCTGTGGAAGATGCAAAGAGGTCAGGGCCTTCAAAAGGGAGGTCCTGAATAATCTGCTGCATCTGCATGGAGAGGCCAGAGTTTTGGAGCCAGGCCAACCAGCGCATAACAACTGCGGATGCCATCGTGCGGGCCACTGTATCCACTGCGTCCCAGGTTGCTGCCAGTGCATCCCTGGATGCCCTTTCTCCTTCATCCAGCATTGCCTCGAAGTCTCTCAGGTGCTCCTCGGAGACTGCTGTGCGAAGGTTTTGCATGGCCTCCCACAAGTTGAAGATACAGCACGTCATTAGGGCTGAGTGGTTTGAGATATGCAGCTGGAGGGCGGCAGAGGAGTAAACCTTCCTGCCTAAAAAGTCAAGCTTCCTCACCTCTCTGTTCTTGGGCGTGGAGCTCGGCTGGCCCTGTCTCTCCCTTTGGTTTACCGCATGGACCACCAGGGATCCTGGGGCTGGATGGTGGAACAGGAAGGGAAATCTTTTCGGGGAGACAGAATATTTCTTGTCTGCCACTTTGGACACTGGCGGAATCGAGGAAGGTGTTTGCCAGCATTCTTGGACAATGCGAAACACCTTGGAGTGCAGGGGGCTAGCACCTCTGCTTAACATGCAGAAGGTCCTGGGTTCAATTCTCAGGGGGTTGGACTTGATGATCTCACGAGGTCCCTTCCACCCCTATGATTTGATTACAATGTGGTCACTTGAGTAAATAAACAGAATTGCAACCTTAGCCAGAGGGGCTCTACGGCACGTGTCGAAGAGGGAATCATCTTCCTCTTGAATCATCCCCAGCTTCAGCTTTAGATTTGCCACCATGAGATGGAGGAGGTCCTGCTCGACGCAGGAATCTCCCTTGTGGTCGGCGGACATGTCGATTAGACGCTTGTCAGGTGACGAGGATGATTGAGCCCTTGATTTGCTACGTTGTGTAGAATCAGGGTCTGGCTCGTCGTCGGAGAAGTCCAAGGACTCCAGCAATGGCAATCAAGCATAATGGGAGGTTGTATCATCTGCCGTCGTGTTCAGCCAGTCAAGGGTCCATTCGTTGTGTGGCAACCTCGCTGGCGGTGTAGGAGCCATGGGGGGGTGCAGAGACTTCTCCCAGTGGCCATGGTCTCCTCGAGCTTGGTGATAGAGATCTTTCGAAGCCGCTTTCTCGGGCACTCCTGGGGGGGAAGAAAGGGGTCATTGGAGGATGATCTAGACAACCTCCACCCCGACATGCAGTAGTCCGGTACCAAGAGCTCTTCAGAGGAGTGATAGAGCAGAGTTGCAGCACTTGGGACCAGTGTCAGGCTAGATGGCAGTACCGGGTTGAAGAAGGGTGAGGATCTGCGCAATGGTGCTGGTACTGGCATGGCGTTTGTCAGTGCCAGGTCCAACGGTACCAGAAGTGGCGGTGCCAGCGACGGTGCCTGGTCCAACAGTACTGGGCTTGATGGTGGTACCGGGCTTGTCGACGGTATTGCAGGGGGCGGTACTGTGCCCAGCGGTGCCAAAGAGGATGGTACTGCTTTGGTCTGCTTCTTTGTCTTCTGCACCGAAGCTGGGTTTGAATGCCCTTGATGGGTCGGCGAGGGTGCCTGTGCTGGTGCCCTACTGGGGGAGGCTGAGAGGCCACCCGGTGACTGGCGAGGTTGGTGCCGAGGCGATACCATAATGGGTTGAGATTTCGAGCCTGGTACTGGTGATCAGCAGGGCTCTTGAGCCCAGGTCGATTGAGGGTTCGGCGGAGCGCTGGTGGCTCAGCCACCTTTGGGCGGAACAGCTCCGCTCCCCGAAATCGAGAGGAGATGGCGCTCTCTTTCTAGCCGAGTCCATCGCTTGAAGGATTGGCAAATGGAACACTCTGCCACGAGGTGGGACTCACCCAGGCAAGCGAGACATTTCTTGTGCGGGTCGTCCATTGGAAAAGCCTTGCAGCATCCTAAGCACGGCTTGAAACCTGGCATTTCGAGTTTCACGTGAAAGACAGGCGCTTGTGTTTAGCAAGATAACGCTGATCCAAACTGACGCTGATGGCGGACAAAGGAACTGGGAGGGTCAGGGTCACGGTCACCTATATAGCCATGGTTGTGACGTGGTGGGGGCGTTGGCTGTGTGCTCTGACCTGACAGGCTAATGCTAAAGAGTTTCCAAGCTACCATGTGCTGCGGCACGTACACACCAGTAACTGAATGATGTGAGCAGTGCTCGAAGGAGAACTGCAAGTGCTGCTAACAGAGTATTAAAGAAACATCCCCAGGTGCTGCCTGCTCTCTGTTCTAATGAATGAGGTTCCCTTAGGCTAGGGTTACCAGATACCAAAACCTGGAAAGGAAGATGGAGAAGTATGAAAAGGAGGACATTGGAGGACACATGGAGAAAACGTAGTATTGATGAAATATTCTTCTGTTTTTAGGGGACCCTGGAACACTTTCTCCTACAAATAAGGTATTCCGTGGCATTCCAGCATACTTTAACCCCATAAGTAAAAAGCCAGACAAAATCATGCATTTTAAAATGCCTGCCAGATAGAGAACATGAAGGCAAAAAGGAGGACATGTCCTCCTTTTGCCTGACACCTGGTAACCCTACCTTAGGCTGCTCTGCCTAAAAGAATGAGCTGAGAGATAGAAGCAACAGAGGGAAATCTAAACAAGGCACTGCCTTGAGGTTTGCAGGACCCTAGGCGGGAGGCACCCAAAATGGGGGATGGATTGAGGGACCAGATCCAGCCAAACTCCATAGCCTGGGAGAAAACTATCTCCTCCCAGCTGTTGTGTTCTCAGTTATTGAGAGCTCCTCTTCGAGCAAGACACTGGGACTTCACAGCAAGATGCCCCAAGACTGAATTTCATGGGGCACAAGTGCACACCAGGAACTAAGCATTCAGGGGCCAGTTCTCCATTGCCCCACCATGCTTTGCCTGGTCACACACACCAGGGGATGTATAGCCAAAGCAGAGCAGCTGAATAATTCTGCATCTCTTGGCCCTCCTGTAACACAAGACATTTTGCCAACCATTTTGGCTGGGCAAAACTGGTTGCATTTTCCTAGACTGGGATGGATTCATTTCACCCACTGTTCTTTCAGGAGGTGACACTGAGAAGTATGTTAGTTCTTCCTTACAGTCCTACCTATCCAGAATGAAGGAGGCTTTTAACTAGCAGCACCACTGTTAAGATCACACGGAGCTACTCACAACAGAAAAAACAAACAAGGAGTCCTGTGGCACTTAAAAACTAACAAATTAATTTTTTGCATGAGCTTGTATGGGAGAAAATCCCACTTCAAATGCTTTGAAGATCACAGCATTATCATTATCATTGCAGTAATGCAGCATTTGCGGAATTAATGTCTGGGCACAATTCCATCTTTCCTGGCTTCTTTTTGCAGCACTGAAGGTCACACTAAATCTAAGTCCAGTTTGTCTCCTAAGAGTGCACACTCTACATAGGCTAAACCCAGCCACTCATTACCACCAGAAGAATATCTACAAGAGTGTCTTACAAAATGTAATGTGAACAGAAACGGTTTCAGGAATTCCTTTAAAAAAAAAAAAGAGTCCTTTGGCACTTGAAGACTAACAAATTTCTTTATTGCCTGAGCTTTCGTGGAGGAAAATCCCACTTTGTCAGACACTTTGAAGATGGAGGAGCTTACAGAATGGGAGGAAATAAATACAGGGAAGTGTAAGAATGGGAACAGGTCACACTGTAACAGCAAATCAGAGTAATTGTAAAAAGATTCAAAACACTGGGGAACAGTGTAGAGAGGAAGATGAGGTCAAATCACTTGTTTTAATGAAAGAAAAATCCAACGTCCTTATTAAGTCCTGAAACAATGCAAATAAATTTGCAAATAAATTCAATCTCAGCAACTTCTTTTTGAAGCCTTGATCTTGATCCTTTGTAATTCAAGGAAAACTGATTCTTGTGTATGTGTTTGGATCACCAGAAACCAAAACACAGCAACTTTGTGTGCTTATGCTGAAAAACAGAAACAGACTGGACTGCAAAAGAAAACTGACCACTTTTGTACCATCATCCAATTTTGAAAAAAAAAACAAAAAAACAACCAAAACCAAACAAGCAACATAGGGGGTTATACAGTGGTTCTCAACCACTGTGTGGGACACCCCACAGTAGCAGCTGTGTTGGAGAGCTGAGGAGATGGCTGGATTTAATTTAATTTAATTTAATTTCATCTAGGATGTTAGCAATACAGGTAAGGGGTTTTATGGGGGAGGGCACTCTCCCCTCCCCCCACAGAGTCCCTTCTAACCTTTACCACTAATTTATGAGTTAGTAATAAACCCACTCAACTCTTAATTTGAGTTAATTGGGTGCAAGTAATTTTTTTTAAAAAGGCAAATGAAATATATCCAGGGAACTCTATTGCCAGTCACTAATCCCCCAGGTTTGCCAGCTAGGCAACTGTGCAAGGTCATTTTCAACATGCTGTCTCAAGCAGCCCTTGTTTGCTTTTAACAGCAGCTCACTCCCCAGCCAGGGATTAAAATTGGTAGGAAATCTAATGCTGCATGCCGGGACAGCAGTTAATATTAGATGTTTTGCTGTCTCGCCCTGTATGAAGCCAATTTGGGTAAAGGGCAAATGTTTTGTCTTTATGCTAGAAGTTCATATGTAAGGTGGGCTGGCTTCCCACCCTGTGATGTGTTTTGTCAAGACCCTGGACTCCCAGCAAGAGATGACATCTTTCCTATTACAGGACATCAGAAGTCTTGATGCAGAGGAGGAGTGATGAAACTAGAGGCAAGCAAAATCCTGAGTGATGTGAAATATACATAATAGCTAATAGAAGCTTTACATCTAGGTGTTACAACATCCACATCACAGATGAGGACGGCTAGTTGCCCGTGCCCAGAATGATCCCAGATTAGAACGCAGATCTCTCAACTTCAAGACCCTACCCCCTGCACCAGCCTATCATGCAACCCAAAAGAGGTAGTAGGGTATGGCTAGAGACATACAAGTGATCAGCTTCTCTGAAAAAATTCAAACCTTGGTACTATCTAAGGCTCAGATCAGACCTGATTGTACAAGGCACTTGTTCTAGCATGCTGAGCTGAGCATCATTCTACAGACAAGGGACCAGCGACAAGGAGAATTTTAAGAGATTCAAGGAGGGTTTATAATAAACCTAACAACTAGCCATTCTCTGAGCCCCAAAGCTCTTCACACCCCCTGGTTAGTAAAACAAATGAGTCCCGTGGCACTTAAAGACTAACAGTTTTATTTATTGCATGAGTTTTTGTGAGAGAAAAGCCCACTTTGTCAGATGCTTTGAAAACACAGGAATTTACAGAATGTGAGGAAATAAATGCAGGGAAGTGTAAGTCATGGGATCAGGATCAGTTGTTTTACTGAACTAAACTCCCATGGCTGCCTCTCCAGAACTAGTTAATAAAAACTCACAACCAGGCCAGGAGGGAGGTAAATGATTAGCCCTGTTTTATAGCTGGGTGAACCATACACAGAATTCTTTTTCATGCCTCAGGGAACCATTGCAAGCACTAAATTTTAATAACTGCTCTGATTTACCGTTACTGTATGACCCGATCCCATGTCTTACACTCCCTTGAATTTATTTTCATCCCATTCTGTACGTTACCCCATCTTCAAAGTGTCTGACGAAGTGAGATTTTTCTCCCACAAAAGGTCATGCAATAAAGAAATCCGTTAGTCTTTAAGTGCCACAGGACTCCTTGCTTCTTTTGCTGAAATAGTGGAGAAACTAGTCTCTTCACCGGATTGTCACCATCCAAAGTCAAAAGGGAGCCCATTCTCCTGTTGGGTCGTTAGGGCATTGAAAGGGGCTTGGGAGACGTGATAATATTTTCTCATGCTCCCCCGGTCTATCTGCATCCACTTATACTTGGACTGCAAGGTCTTTGGGGCTCAGCCATCTTTGTTTGAACAGTGCCTATCAACAGCAGGTCCTGAGCTATGACTGTGGTTCCTAGGTGCAACCATAATACAAATGGTAAATAATCAGGACATCAGTACAAATCAAGATTTTCCAGAGCTGCTAGTGATTTCAGAGGCCTCGCTTGAGACACATTGAAGGGGCTAGAGTCATGTTAGTCTGGTTCAAGAAAAGCAGCAAGGAGTCCTGTGGCACTTTTAAAGACTAGAATTTAATTATTTTTCTTCGAGCACTGCTTGGATACATTCAGAAATAGGTGTTTTTGTGCCAGAGTGCCAGATTGGTTGGAAATTTTTGCTCTAGCCTGTCAGAAGAGGGCAGGTGGCCATCCCCCCTCACGCCACCCCGTGGCTATATAGGTGGCCACTGCCTGGCCCCTCCCCAGTTTCATTTCTTCTGCCTAAGCGTTGGTGGTAGAACTGCCTGCTCCTTGCTTCACAAGCAGCCTGTCCTCGATCATGAATGAGCCTCTCGCCTGACTGGGAGAACCTATTTGTGGACTTGGGCCCCCTGAAGAAGGTCTCCCTTTCCGGGCCGAAACATCACACTCGAGCACTGTCCACCATGCCAGGGTTTAAGCCCTGTGCTGAGTGTGGCAAGGCCTTCCCGTGGGATGATCCTCACAAGAAGTGCCTCCGGTGCCTGGGCGAAAGCCATGAGGTCACCGCATGCTCCCTCTGCCTGTCCTTTAAACCCAGGACCATCAAGGACAGGGAGCAGAGGCGTTGTGCCTTGGACTCTCAGCAGGCATGGTGCATCTCCCCTGAGGCTTCGGGGTCTCCTGTGGCACCGCATGCAAGCTCGGTGCTGGAGCCGACACCTGGCATTGCACCGATCAGTGCAACAGGACTAGCTCGGTGCCTTTGGTACCGCGGCGCCGAAGAAGCCCCACCCCCTCGGCACAGGGCTCTCCCCAGGACCAGTCGGTCTCAATGCCAACCCCATCATCCCCAGAGGCAGTGGAGGCAGCAAGGGCGCTCCTCCTGTGGCCTACGCCCCTTCTCCAGCGCCGCCCAGAAGGGGGAAGCCAGCCTTCCTTTCGAAGGCCTGGGTGCCACGCACATGGCACCATTCGCCTTCTCCATTACCGGCCCTGGGGTCCCGAACACCAGAGCCCCCTGGGAGTCCTGGTACCATGGAGCCATCCCCACGGCACCATACCACCCTCCCGTCTCCGGTGCTGCCTTGGAATCCCGAGAGGTTTCCCCCTGTTCCAGCCCAGGGGAAGGGGCTTCAAGGGGCTCCAAATGGCCTCGGCACCAACTCTCAGTGCCATTGCCCTTCCAATATCACCCCCGGGATTGGTCCCTGCAAGAAGTCCCTTGAACCTCGCCAGCACCAGCCCCCTCGGCACTGGTGAGAACACTGAACCCGGTACCGTCTTCCTATACCGGTGATTTGTTGGTGCACTTTGACCTCCTGCGCCGTGTCTCTGTCCACATGGTCATGGCGGTTCAATCCTCCGAGTAGCCCTCAGACACTCTTTTTGGGCCACTCTTTTCATTGGTGGCACTGGTTACAGTGGCCCTCCACCTCAGCATTTGGGACTTGGCCTTCTCCTGTTGGCAGAATCTGGGTTCCATCTCCCCTGTTTCGTATACAGCTGGTCTTAAATATAGAGTCCTGGGGCCTGAATTCCCTTCACTTACCCACCATCCAGCCCCTCCTCGTGTAGTGGTGGAGGCGGCCTTAGGGCCAGGGTTGGTCCCTCCTGATACCCTCCCCACATCGAGGGATGCTAGGGAGCTTGACTTCCTAGGCCGCAAAGTTTACCCCTCCTCAGCCTTCCAATTGAGGGTCGCGAACAAGCAGGCCCTCATTAGCCGATGCAGGTTGGATGTGTGGGAGTCACTCCATAAATTTAGACACCTTCTCCCACTGGATGAGAGGCACAAGTATGAGGCTTTCCTGGGGGAGGGTAAAATAGCCTCACAAGATCTCCTCCTTTCATCCTAGGATGCTGTGGATACGGTGGCCCAAACTATGGCCTCTGCCATAACCTGGCATCGCACAGCCTGGCTGCAGGAAGCCGGAGTCCCTCCAGCCTCACAGCAGGTTGCCCTCAACTTGCCATTTGGGGGAGATGCCCTCTTCCCTGGGGAGACTTCGTCCGTCCTGGGCACCACCTGTGACCCCAGGGGAGAGCTAAAATATTTTGGCCTCCTCCAACCGGGGCCACCTCCACGCCTTTGTTAACGGAGGTGGCAGACATAATGGCCACCCCGCCCCCCCAACGTAGCCCTCTAGACTATGGAGCTCACAGGGAGGAATGTTAAGTATCGATCTCCCCTGATGGGTCTCAGTTTCCTGGGTGAGTTTCTACCTCCCAAGCCCTGTGTCATCAAGGGGGGGGGTGAGTTTCTATCCCCCTGAACAGTTTCTCCGCACCCCCATCACCACGAAGGACGGATCATTGTCCGGGGTCCCAGTTACATCATTGGTCCTGACCTGCACCTCACTTCCAGTTGGCTATTTTATACTCTGCCTGTGCAGTACACCATTTAAGCCCCTGCCTCTGTTGGCTCGAGCATTCTCCCACCCTCGAACATTAAAGGGCACGTCATGAACCGGTCGGACTGATCCCCTGACCAAGACAGGGAGCTCGCACCCGCAAGACCTTTGGGTGTACTCGAATTGCTGGCCGAACAATTAAGTACTTGGATGCTGCAGCTGGTCTGCCTCCTCACTTTGTGTTCCACTACGGTGCTAGGACAGGTATTATAAACTGATACCGTTATTCTACCTCTCTCGATTTGTTTCTTTCTTCTTTTTTTTCTTTTCCCTATAATACCATTTATGCATTGTTTGTAAGTGTAGGCTTTTTTTTCCCATTTAGGCATTGTTTATAAGTATAGCTTTTTCCCATTTATGCATTGTTTATAAGTGTGGTATTCGTTTGTACCTTGTATAGTCCTTTTACTACATAGCTGTTTATTATCCCACTTGTATCTTGCATAGTCCTTTTCACTGTGTAGCTGTTTATTCTCCCCATATAGGCATTTTTGTTGCTATTTCGTTGTATGCCTTTATGAGACTGCTATAAAATTTCTTCTACTTGCAACTGGTGTCCGTTTCCTTGGTGGGTGTCGCCAGTCCATCGCAGTTACATCGCGAACCCTGGGGTTCAACAGCCTTCCGGCCCCGTAAGGCGGGTAATAGTCCGTGTTTTTACCCCTTCTCCCCCCACCCTTAACTGCTGCTGGCAAGGACCCCCAGGACGGCTCTGGGAGAGCTCTCAACCCTGGTCATCAATTGGGTTATACCCACCCAGAGCGCTGCCAGGCCTCCTCGGGGCCTAGTAGGTGACATCTGGCGCTCCCTACACCGCAGTGGGTGCTCGACTCCCAGTGGCAAGGCTCTCCTCTCTGAAACGACAACTAACCCTTCTCTCCCTTCCTCACCCCCCACCCCCCGGTGACGATGGGCAGTTCACACATGACACAACCTCCTTCCAGGTAGGACAGGGTCAGTCCCTAGGCCTTGTGGGGGCCCTCATTATTCAAATTCCTCTCCCTCAATGGAGGGCATCATGGAAGCCTGACATCTAAACTCAGGCAGGCAATTGATGGCCATCGGCCCTAGCCCAAAAAGGCTACCACGATTGCATACACCCTGTTGGGGAAGATCCCCCTTCCCCTTCCTCCGCGGTGACGCTCTTACCAGAGGGGGTATATACGGCACTCTCAGAACACACTTCCAACATCAGAGAGTGCATCACCCACCGTTGTCTACCCAGCCTGTGAGACAAAGAACCCCTACTATTGGTTCCACGCCCTGACCACAAGATGAATGGGCTCGCGGCCACACTCACCCCTACCGCTCTCTCACTGGTTTCAGCCATGGTCCCCAATCGACCCTCATTGAGACCGTGACCATACATTCACAGCTGGAACCCTCCCCAGCCACAGGGGTCATGTAATTTGCCTCACCTCCTGTGTACCAGACATAAATGCCGGGACCTAGCAACCAGACATAGCTGTGGCTAACTCTCTCACGGCCCTTGTGTGGTATGAACCGTCAAATCTTCTACATCAACTTAAAGCTGAGAGTAGCCATAGAACGGGGCCATTGCCCGTTCTTCTACCGTCCTCCAAAATATACAGAGGGAAGGATGTTAAGCAAGAGAGCGGTAGACCCATTCCTCTGGAATTCTCCCAACCTAGGATTTCGATCGTCACTGGCGGCACATACCCAGGCCCCAGGCCGGTACATGGTTTCTTGATCCTCATGAAAGGGGCCCAAGATATCCACCTCCCGATCCCTGAAGGGACTGTTTCTGTTACATTCCAATCAGAAGCCCCTCAGGGGCAATATCCGGATATAAATTGCGAAACCAACTAGACTTCTCCTTGGCTGCTCAGTCGTACGTAGGAAGGCTCACCCTTCCACCTTTCAATACGCCCATGATCACAGCCAGTCTTCCCCGGCATCAGTCTTGGAACCGTCTTCACAGACAGTTGCTCCTCCAGCACTAATCTTCGCCCACCAGGGCATTCGTTCAGCGGTGTCTCTCACGTAGCCACCTTCCCTGGGTATGGCCTTAGTACCGTGAGTCTCCCGGCTTAGCTACAGGAGACCCTAATTCAAGAGTCTGGTGGGTACATTTCCCTCCCTCCCATAAGACACAAAGCGCTCAGTAGGTGCATCTTAGTAGACACATCCTGCCCTAACTGTCATGACAGAGTTTGACTCTAATGCTCACTCTTCATGAACCTGAAGTTACTCTCATTATACGGGTATTTGGCAACAGGCTCACCCTTGTTAGAGCCCACCTTCCAATAGGACCTATTCCTTCACTACCATACCTGTGGAGGACACTTCAGATATACTAAAAAAGGAAAAAAAGACAGAGGAGAGGGCAGGATGCACCCCATTGGGTGGCATCCCACTGCCCTGCCACTGTGGAGAAGCCTGCCTCCTCTGTACTTTCCCGGGGCTCCTTCCTGGAGGGAGCATCAATCCCAACGGGCACCACGATGCAGTCTTAATTGGGCTTGGTCCCTCTCCCACATCGGTCCCTCCCGCTGGCGGGGTGAGACATCTGGCCAAAGCATGTGAATTCTTAGGCTGCGGGTACTAGCAACCGGATCTACCAAACTTATGAACCATTACCAACCCACAGCCCACCACGTCCAAACCTGTCACCGTAGTATCCCTACAGCTGCTTTCCTGTTGAGGAAACTAAACAAAAGGGAAAGGAAGGGCGTAGATAGTAGTACTACTACCTCCTTGGCATGTAAGGATTCACTTTTTGACATTCCCCCAGTGGGTTTCATTATGACACTACCCGTGCTTCTCTTTTACTTCCATAGCATGGACCAGGCACTGGGGCCCCAAGCGGGTCCTGTCATCCGGTTATGACTGTGCCTGTCGGGATATCGACCATTATTGCAACGTCCCGCTACCTTCTTGAACTAGCTCGCTGCACTTTCTCCAGATTCTTCCCTCGCACCCCGGCTGCTCCCCCGTGGGATACTACTGACTGCGCTAGATTAATATACCTGAAAACCTCTGGTGGGTGTATCATGGCTGCAGGTCCTGGGGGAACACCAACCCCCTGTTCAAGTCTCCGGCTTGACTCCTTGTCCCATAGGTGCCCTACAATATCGAACAGAGGGAAGAGACTCCCCTCCCCTTGGGGTTTTCTCACAGTACTGATGACCATCACCACCAGCCCACCAGTTATGGCAGTGTCGGTACCCACCAATGCCAGCCTGACAACCCTACTGCCTCTTGCATTCCCTCACAGGAGGTACGTTAACTTGTGTCACTCCCAGAACTCTAATCTTCTGATTTTATCTCACCTCTGCCAATATGCCTTTAGGCAGAGTGGTTAGAGTCACGTTCCTCGACTTTAACTACGATGCATTCATATCTCATTTATTGGTAAGGTGACTTCAAGCCCTCCTGCTTAAGCGCCAATATAGGCGCTCGGACAAACTGGGCCTACTTTCTCCACTGGGTTAGGTCCTACAATCCCTGCTTATCCTTGCCAGGGTGACGGTCCTTGGGCCAATCTCCTAGATCCCTCCGGGACCCTGCTCATTGGACAAATACTCATGTGGAGTTATGCCATGCCGAAGGCGAATGAGCCAACTCCACCCGCCATCAATCAGCATGGCTAGCAGTCACCTATTTCTGAATGTATCCGAGCAGCGCTTGAAGAACAGTGGGTTACTTACCAGTGACCATCCTTCTTCAAGATGGGCTGCTCAGATTCATTCAGAACCCTCCCCCCGTCTCCGCACTTGGAGTTAGCGACTCTTAGGAACTGGGGAGGGGCTGGGCGGCAGCCACCTATATAGCCACGGGGTGGCGCGGGGGGCAGTGGCCACCTGCCCTCTTCTGACAGGCTAGAGCAAAAAGTTCTGACCAATCTGGCGCTCCAGCACGGAGACACCTATTTCTGAATGAATCCAAGCAGCCCATCTCGAAGAAGGACGGTTACTGGTAAGTAACCCACCGTCACATGAGCTGCTGTGGGAGAAATCCCACAAGCATCTGACGAAGTGGGATTTCACCCATGAAAGTTCATATGATAAATATGTCAGTTTTTAAAAGTGCCACAGAACTCGTTTGTTTGTTTTAAACAAGCCAGTTGTTTTAAAGAGGCTGTTTTTGAGCCACATTTGGCTTCTGTCCTCTGAAAAACTAGTCTACTTTAAGAGACCAAGCTCCCCCAAAAACTGTCACTAATCCCCTTCTGAAAGTCTGAAGGGCCCACTTCCAAGAACACCCAACCCTTTGCTACATTATTTTTTTAAATAAAACACAGAACTCCAGCTCCTCCACTAGCTTCAACATGCCAATATGCTCCCAATGAAGATTGGGGTGGGGGAGGCTTAATTCTTTAGAGCTGATGCTGAATCTTTTTTATTTGTGATGAAAAAAATAAAAATGAGACAGACGATAAAAATAGAAAGGCAAAGTTTCATATGAGCCAGAGAGTCCCCACTCCCTTTCTGCTAACAGATACAGTTATTATGTCTGATCTCATACTCCCCAGATGGGAAGTTGCCTGGATTGGCTGAAGGGTGATCAGCTACAAAGAGATTGGAGCAAGTTGTTTTGCATGTGAAGAGCATTCGCTGCCTGCGTGCACTTCTAGAAGGTTGTTTAGCAGTGGTTTCTTTTCCTACTTGTGGTTTCTGTCAGCGCTGAGTCCTCTCCTTGTCTTCTTGCTCAATATCAGGGCCTGGAGGTGGTGACTTGTCATGCCTACAGGCTTTTTTGTCGCAAGTACAGCAAACTCAAAACTGACGTGTGCACTGTTTTTCCTGCCTCTCCACTCTTCATCACAGTACATCAACACACTAAGAGACAGGCTTGTTTATGGACGCATGTTTAGTAACAGATGAGGCATTGCTAAGCAACACGAACTGGACTTGATATTTCAGAATCCAAAGGGGCATCTGTGTTAGTCTAGTTCAGTAAAACAAAAAAGGAGTGCTGTGGCACTTAAAGACTAGCAAATATATTAATTGCTTGAGCTTTCTTGGGATCTTCTCCCATAAAAGCTCATGCAAATAAATATATTTGTTAGTCTTAAGTGCCGCAGGACTCCTTGTTTGTTTTACATGTTTCAGGGATCACCTTTTGCCTATACAATGAAGCACTGAAGAGAAAACACAGGTTACTGATAAAGGAATGGTGGAAATTCTTTTGATCACCATTAGTACTGAGCTACAAAGTGACAGCTGGAGGGAAAAAAAAACTACCAACAAAGGAGACATAAAAATGTGAAACTGACAAGAGAAGCCTAAGCGTCTTTTGCTGCCTTTGCATTTTTGTTGCTTTCACTTTCACAGGGGTGTAGGGATATTTAGTTTCCTTGTCTGTATTATGGTAGCCCTCAGAGTCCTGGTCCTGAACTAGGCGGACCCGTGGTAGTGGGCACTGTACAAATACAGAAATTGCCAGAGTGGGCCCAAAGCATGGTCCATCTATACTAGTGTTTCACCAACTTGAAAAGGTGGAGAACTTTCAGTCATTTCTATGACCTCCTTCCATTCACTGTGAAGATTGAAAACCACATGCAATCCATAGTGCTTTTCCTGCATAGGTCACAAAGCCTTTTACAAAGAGGTCAATAGCATTATTCCCCTTTTATGGATGGAGAAACTGAGGCACAGACCACAGAAGTGATTTGCAATATGGTCAACCAGCAGCATGACCAAGACTAGAACGCAGGTCTCCTGCCTCCCTAGACACTCTAGTGGCCAGCCAAACAAGCTATGCCACTTCTCTATAAAAGACTAACTGACTTGTGGGCGGAGCAATTGACAGTGAATACTTGACCTTGAAGAGGAAGGATGTGTAGGGACTGAGATTCTTTGCTTTAGATTGGGATAAAATTGTCAATAGTTTGCTCCACACCCACCCTTCTTAGTGTTGGGACCAGGAATTTCCCTAACACCCCCCCACATCCCCCCAAATTTCCCAACACCCCCCAGTTGTCAGCTAGTAACCGTGTTATACCAATTTAGTGAGCACCCCAACACCCTCCCTAATTTCAAGTCCTGGGGAAGCTGCTGGTTGAGACCTACCAGCCGAGAAACCTTGACAAAGTCCAACACTCCGGCTCCAGCAATGTTCTGTGCCAGGCAGGGGCGTCGCTGGCTGTGGGAGGGACCCGGGGCATGGGCCCAGGCCACGCCCCTGGCCCGCAGGCCCCGCCTCCAGCCTACAGGTCCCGGATCCCCAGTGCAGGGGAGGGGGCCGCCACGGCCGTGGCCTGCCAGGCCCCGGATCCCCAGTGCAGGGGAGGGGGCCGCCACGGCCAGCCAGGCCCCGGATCCTTGGCAGGGGACGGGGCAGCTGGCGGCTGGGGCCCAGATCTCTGGCCCAATCCGGGGCACTGGCGCTGGGGTTCGGGGCATGGGCACCAGCGTGCCCAGCGCCAGCAACACCCCTGGTGCCAGGTGTTTCAGAGGGAAGGTGCAAGACACTCAAAAGTGCTATTTCTATTCCTGTAGCTCCGAGAGGGCCCCCATTCAAAAGCAGAGCCCTATGACAACAATTTAGACTCTAGGGGTCAGCAACCTTTGCCAACTCCTGTGTCAGCCCCTCTTCCTCAACTGTCAGCCAATGCCAGTGGCTCCCTCCAGAGACATAAAAGCTGCAGCTGCTGAAAAATTTGGTGGCACCCATGGCTGGAGTCGGGGGGGCTTGGGGAGGGGTGCTTCCCTAGTATGCCACTGAAAGGAGCCACTTGCGGACAGGGCTGTAAAAAGTCTTCTGACATCTGGGGCAAGGAGCCCCAAAGGTTCCCTCCCCTAGCCCGGGCCCCAATCCGCCCCAGCGGCAGAGAGTTGTATCTAGCCCCAGTCCCCTGGCTGGGCAGGTGCCTTCCCCACCACCAGCCAAGCAAGGCCAGGGCTGGGCAGGTGCCTTCCCCGCTGGCCAAGCCGGAGTCCCTACCCACCCGCTGGCATCCCAGGTCTCAGGGTGCCATGCCTTTTCCCTTACCTGGCTGTGGGTCCTAGTAGGCTGGAGCTGCCCTGGCCACATGGTGTGGCCAGATGCTCCACCCCACACCCCAGAGCATGCAGGGTGGGAAATGAACCCTCTTCAGCCCCAGCCCAAGCCTGGCTCCCAGAGGAATGTGCCTTCAACAAAGGCACATTCCTCTTCGGGGCCAGGTAGGATTGGTCTGGTGCCTTCTAAAATTTGGTGCCCTATTTACGACCCTGCTCGTGGAAAGAAGCTGCCTGCAGTGGCTCATCTTGGCAGCGTGCCTGCGGACAGGGGTCCCCAGGGATGCCATGGAAAGAAGCTGCCTGGAGCAGCTCCTCTTTGGGGGTCCCCAGGCACACTAAGGAAAGAAGCTATCCAGAGTGGCTCCTTGGCGACTGCACACCATGGAGAGAAGCCATTCCAGGCATCTTCTTTCTGCACCATGCCTGAAACTTGGGCATGGTGGGACCCTCCACACCCCAGAGAGAAAGAAGCTGCCCAGAGTGGCTTTCAGTGGCAGGAGCCACAATTTCTGTGGCATTGCAGAGAGTGCCACATGCTGCTCTGAATGGGCTCTTGTGCCGCTATGGGCACATGTGCCAGGGGTTACCTACTCCTGAATTAGAGACAGGCCCTGCTCTGAAAAGCTCAATCTAAATACACAAAAGAAAGATTGTTAGCCCCAGCTGACACAGGGGGAAACTGAGGTGTGGAGCAGGTGAGATTTTCCAAGCTGCCCAAGAGATTTGATTGCAGGACCCATCTCCTTTTGTCTCTTTTGAAAAATCCCACCTCAGGTGACTTGCCTGAGATCACCCAGGGAAGTTTGTGGCAGAGCCAGGAGAACAGACCTCAGCTCCTGAGGACAGGTCCAGTGTCTTCACCACCAATGGTTTGATCAGTGGACCAAGACTCTATGGGCCTTAATCTGACTGAACTATAGTAGTGCCTTGTACATCACCAGGCCTATAATAAAATGACCCCATTCATTATTTATACACATCTTAGGAGTTATTTTGGACTAAATTCAGCCCCCCCCCTCCCTTTTACTCCTCCTTTCCTCCAGCCAAGCATCTCTTGAAGTTGTTGACTGCAGTCAAGAGTAAAGTTCTGGAATAGTCTACCGAGGGAAGTGGTGAGGCCAAAAATCTTAGTGCCTTCAAAACTGAGCTTGATACGTTTATGGAGGGAATGATATGAGGGACAGTGTAGCTTGGCCATTATCTGTCTTTTACTCCTGGTGATGGGTATGATAGGGATGTGGGAAGGAGCATTTGATCAAGTGGGTTCTGAGTTATTACAGAGAAGTTCTTCTTGACTGGCTGTTATGGATTTGCCCTCATGCTCAGGGTTTAACTGATTGCCATATTTGGGGTCAGGAAGGAATTTTCCCCCAGGGCAGATTGGCTTGGGCGCTGGGGTTTTTTTTGTCTTCCTCTGTAGCACCGGGCATGGCTCACTTACTGGTTGATTCTCTGTATTAAAGTCTTTAAATCATGATTTGAGGACTTTAATAGCTCAGTTATGGGTTTGAGGTTCATTGTAAGAGTGGGTTGGTGCAGTTTTGTGGCCGGCACTGTGCTGGAGGTCAGACTAGATGATCATATTGGTCCCTTCTGACCTTAGAGTCTATGAGTATTGACATTTCTTACAGGCACCGCAGGAAGCCAACTCAGAGATGGTAGCTAGGTTGACAGACATTTTTTTCCATTAGCTTAGCATCTAGGCCAGAGGAGAGGTAGTCTTTATGACTTCTTTCCAGTTACCCCCGCGTGCTTGGCTCACCTGGCCTGAGTTTTTAGCAGTAGACCAGGCCTTAGATTTCCCCACTGATGCAGCCCATCCTTTCCTCCTGCCTCCCTAGCTTGTAGCCAACAGCATGCAAGCCAGCCCAGCTCCCTTTCTCAGAGTACCCGCTTTGTGCAGCCCTCAGAGCTGTGCTTTGCAGAGCCTGCCAAGGCAGCTGCCCCAGTAGAGCCAGCTATGCAGGGAATCTCTGGTAGCACAGCTAGTTTTCCTGTCCCAAGGGAGAGAAACCTGTTCTTGGCATCTCTCCATGGACAGTCAGAGGCCTGAACCGGCTGGCAGATTGGAGATCCAGTCATCCTCACCCCTAAAGTCTGCCCTCCAGGGCAGGGGTGTGGCAGTGGGTACTGGGCGAGACAGGGTGGAGCTCGCATTCCTGCTGGCCAATGAAATTCATTTCTAAAAACTTCAGGGAGGTTTCACTTTGGATTAAAAAATTTTGCAGCTAGCGTTCTCCGACTCTCACGTGGACTTCAAATGACTCTAATTAGTAGCTTCGTAACTTCACAAGCCTCCTCCCACATGAAGCTGGAGAGTGGTTTTACACCCATTTTACAAAGGGAGAAACTGAACCCCAGAGCAAGAATTTGATCTGCCTGAGGTCACACAGCCAGTCAATGGCAAGCGGGGTCTTCATCTCTACCTGCTAGACTACACTGCCTTTTTTCTTTGCTGCTTTTATGCACCTCTCCTGCACCTCTCTACGGGCTTTGCTCTCAGTGAGCTCAGCTCCCAGCTGCCATATGAGGGGGCTGGTTTACACTTGGAGATGTTATCCCCCCACAACTGCTTTTCTGGAATAATTATTTCCAGACAAGCCGCAGACTTACTCCAGCTCTTCTGCTGTTTCCAAGGGTAAACATGTCCTAGGAACAGGTGACCCTTATAATCCATAGATCTTAACATACTTCATGCTGGGTGTGGGGAAACTGAGGCACGGAGCTGGGGTGGGAGAGGAGACAGTCCAAGGCCATGACCAAGAAATAGAGCATCTGCTTCCTGATCACTACTGTCTCCTAAATGTGTTTGCTGCTTCTGCATTGAATGCCAGCTACAGACAAGTGTTCAGGTCTATTTAGGATCAGTCCTGGAATGGGGCTTTTCAGAGAAACGACAAAAAAAGAGAATCAGCAGCTAGAAATCCCCCTGGGAAGGGACAGCGCACATGCACGCGCGCACACACACACTTTTGTTCCCAACCAAGTCAAGTGACTGCCTGCATTTCTAAGGCGGCTCTAAAGCCAGCAAAAACTGCCTCTTGGTTATGACTCAAGCAGGCCAGAGGGGAAATTGCCTGTGCCTGAGTTACAGGGAACATGAAACATCAAGAGGGGGGTGGAAGGCCAAACCCAGAGCATGCAGCCGATGTGTGAGCACCCATGTGAAAGAAGGCCATGGCCAATCAGCAGGCACCTGATACCACAAAGTGCCCAATCAAGATCCTTTTACACTGTGTGACCCAGTGAATGGATCAAGAAATCCCAGCCCTGTTGTAGGAAAGGATGAGTGGAGGCGGGGGTGTGGTGTCTCACTCTCTGGGAAAGAGCCAAAACCACAAAAGTGAGTAAAGCTAGGCCTCCGGGGGTGGGCCTGTCTCCTGCGCCAGGAAAAGCTGGCCCAGCCAGCAAAAGGACTGTGGGGTCAGGGCACCACACTGTTGACCCCAGTCATATAGCTACTGCATTAATCCAGTCTTGCTTGCATCAGCCTCTGGTTCACCTGGCGCAACCAGGATTCCTAGGATTGCTTCCCAGTTCTGCCACTGACTCACTAGGTAACCTTGGTCAGGTCACTTTGCCTTGGTTTCCCCTATCCTGGAAAATGGAGGTTAATTATGAAGTTGCTAATTAATTAAGGGTGCTTTGAGAGCCACCCAAAAGAGAGACATAGATTATAAATGCAGAGTGTGAGAACAAGAAAGTCACAAATCAAGGGGAATGTTCTCTAAAGAAAGAGAAAGGAATTTCACTGACCAGATGCTCCAAGCCTGGAGCATCTGATGAGGGAGATTACACAAGGCCCCTTTGAGCTTCTCCATAGTGTGGTCCAGGATGTGGGGCTGTAACCTCAGACTGGGGAGCCCTAGCAGCAATTTCTGCTATGCCACAGATTCCTTGTGTGACCTTAGGCATGTCACTTAGCTCCAAATCCTTAAAAGGCATGTACGTGTCTAACTACCATCAATTTCACTAAATATCTACGAGGTTGTGTGCCTTCATCCTTGTGCCTCAGTTCTCTACTTCTAGGACTGCCTCATCTTACAAGGGGGCTTTGCATTTGGGATGAGGTGCTTGTGACCTGCAGAAACTGGGGCCAGTTTCTATGTTAGACCCTGAGAGTAAGGGGTGTTCTTGGAAAAAGGAGAAAAAAAAGAAGCTAAAACACTAGATGGAAAAATTAGGTGTCCAGCTCCTAGTTCTGCCTTTTGGCAAGTGAGATCCTGGCTCTCAGGGGAGAAAGAGAGAGCCTTAAATCATCAGTGTCTAGGTAGCATTTGGAGAACCTAGCAGAGAAAGCGTTTGATTTTCAGAGAGGTGTTAAGCATTACAAAAAGCCAGCAAAGCTCAGCACTTCTAGTAACCAGGGCTATAAGTTCTTCTTCTCCTTTGAGCACTGCTCACATCATTCAGTTACAGGTGTCTACGTGCCACAGCGCACGGTAGCTCGGAAAGTCTTTAGCGTTAGCCTGTCAGGTCTGTGCGCATGGCCAACACCCCCTCCATGCTATGGCCGCAGCTATATAGGTGACTGTGACCCTGACCCTCCCATTCCTTTTTCCGCCATCAGCGTCGGTTCGGATCAGCGTTATCTTGCAAAACACAAGGGCCTGTTCTTTCGCACAAAATTTGAAATGCCAGGATTCAAGCCATGGTTAGGATGCTGCAAAGCTTTCCCGATGGACAATCCGCAGAAGAAGTGCCTTGCTTGCTTGGGTGAGTCCCACATCACAGCGGACTGCTCCATCTGCCGATCCTTCAAGCGGAGGACTTGGCTGGAAAGGGAGCGTCACCTCTGCCTCATTTCGGGGACCAGAGCTGCTCCACTCGAAAGCGGCTGAGCCGTCGGCGATCCGCCGGACCCTCGATAGGCCCAAGCTCAGGCTTCCCGCCGATCTCCGGTACCAGTCCCAAGATCTAGGCCCTCCACAGTACCTTCCAGGCACCAACCTCACCGGTCTCCTGGTAGCCTCCCAGCCGCCCTGAGCAGGGCCACGGCTCAGGCACCAGTTCGCCAAGGGCGCTTAAATCCGGCTTCGGTGCAGAACATGAGGCAACCAGCCACAACGGCACCGCCTCCCTCAGCGCCACTGGACATGGCACTGCCCACAAGTCCGGCACCGCCTACGAGTCCGGCACCGCTGGCAAGCCTGGTGCCGCCACCAACCCCGGTACCGCTGGACCCGGCACCATCGCCGATACCCCCACTTCCAGTACCATCACTTCCAGTACCGTTGGATTCAGCATCGCCAACACCTGCACCGATGCTGGTACTGTCTTGGGCCTCCTCACCTCTCTCTAATCCGGCACCATCGAACCCTGTACCGGGCCCAAGTTCTACGGCTCCTCACCACTTCTCCGAGGAATTCTCGGTACCGGACTGCCAACTATCAGGGGGGAGGTCATCCAGGTCGTTCTCAGAGGATCCCTTTCTTCCCCCCCAGGAGGAGCACCTGAGAAAGCGAGCCCGCAAAAGCTCCATGTCACCGAGCATGCGACGCAGGCACCCATCTGGGGAAACACCTGGCCCCCTCATAATGCCTATGCTGCCATCGAGGTCCCTGCACAATGAATGGACCCTTGACTGGCTGAATGCGATGGCAGACACCACCTCCTCCCGGTACGCACGTTCACCTGCACCGGAGTCCTTGGATTTCTCCAACAATGAGCCAGACCCTGATTCTAAACAATGAAGCAGATCAAGAGCCCCATCATCTTCATTGCCTGACGAGAGATTAATTGACATGTCCACCAACCGCGAAGGGGACCCTCGTGTCTAACAGGACCTTCTCTGCTGCATGGCGGAGAACCTGAAGCTCAAGCTAGGAGTAATCCAGGTGGAGGATGACTCCCTCTTTGACGTGTGTTGTTGAGCCCCACTGGCGAAGGTCGCAATCCCCTTGCACGCCAGGGTGTTCCGCATTGTCCAGGAATGCTGGCAAATGCCTTCCTCAATCCTGCCAGTGTCCAAAATAGCAGACAAGAAGTATTCCATCTCCCCAGAAGGTTTTCCCTTCCTGTTTCACCACCCAGCCCTGGGGTCCTTGATGGTCAACGCAGTCAACCAAAGGGAGAGACAAGGCCAACCTTACACCACCCCCAAGAACAAGGAGGCAAGGAGGCTCAACCTACTCGGCAGGAAAATTTACTCCTTGGCTGCCCTCCAGCTGCACATCTCAAACCATTCTGCTTTGATGACGCGCTACATCTTCAACCTGTTGGAAGCCCTATGGAATCCCCGATCGGTCATCCCCAAGTATTGCCTGAGAGACTTTGAAGCGATGCTGGACGAGGGAGAGAGAGCATCCAGGGACGCGCTTGCGGCAACCTGGGAAGCAGTGGATACAGCAGCACGCACAATGGCATTGGCAGTGGTGATGCGCCATTTGGCCTGGCTCCAGTACTCCGGCCTCTCCACGCACATGCAACAAACTATTCAGGACATTCCCTTCGAAGGACCTGACCTCTTTGCATCTTCCACAGACACAAAGCTGCATGGTATGAAGCATTCGAGGGCCACTTTGAGGTCCCTTGGGATCTACACCCTGCAACCTGTTAGACATTCCTTGAAGTCACACCAGCTACAACAGCAACTAAAACAACAGCTGCAGCTGCAGACCCAGTTCCCGAGATCTCTCCAGTTTCCCCAGTGCCACCTCAGGGACCTGGACAAGAATAAAGGGGGTAAGCTGGGGGTGCCTCCAGTCAGGGCGATGCAGACAAGGGTCGGACCGCTCGTCAGGCCGCAAACAGTGTTTTTGATGGTCCCTCCGAGGGCAGCGCTCCACAGTCCCTGTTCTTCCCCCACCACCTCCACCACTTCGCCCCATGGTGGAGCCAAGTCACTTTGGACCAGTGACTCCTCAACACGGTAGCAAGAGGATACCACATCCAGTTCCTCTCAACCCCCAGGACAGGAAACAGTCCCCTCCCATAATCCCAGAGAACCCCGATCTACTAGGCAAGCTCAAGGCCAAATGCCAAAAGTTACTCTCCCTCGAAGCCATCGAAAAAGTTCCCGAGAGGGAATGTGTCAAAGGGTTCTATTCCCGCTACTTCCTAGTCCCCAAACCCAACGGGGACCTACGGCCCATCCTAGACCTCAGAGCTCTCAACAAAAACATAAAGAAAATAAAATTCTGCATGGTCTCCCTACCACAGATCATGCCCTCCCTGTCCCCAGGAGTGTGGCTTGCGGCCCTCAGCCTAAAGGACACTTACTTCTACATAGCCATTCGACCCCACCACAGGCGGTTCCCCAGGTTTGCAGTGACACAATGCCATTACCAGTTTACTGCCCACCCCTTCAGGTTATCTCTAGGCCCCAGGGTGTTCACAAAGTGTGTCACACCAGTTGCAGTGTTCCTACGCAGGAGGGGTATAAGAATCTACCCCTACCTGGACGACTGGCTCATAGGGGGCAAGTCAAGTCAACAAGTAAAAGACCATGTTGACGTCGTAATGAACCTATGCGAGTTCCTGGGCTTTCGCATAAACTTGGAAAAGTCCAAGCTTTGCCCCACCCAGGACATAGAGTTCATTGGAGCATGCCTGGATGCTCAGCAAGGCATTGCATCTTGCCCCTGTCAAGATTTCGGTCCATCTGCACCATCATCACGGAGCTCCAGGCACCCGGGCTGACCACAGTGCACAGATGCATGCAGCTTCTGTGGCACATGGCAGCGGCCACATCGGTAATCTGAACAGCCCGCCTGCAGATGCGACCGTTCCAGCTCTGGTTCCGCACAAGCTTCGGACCAGAACGGGACCGCCTTGACAAGGTAATCTTGGTACCCCAGCATGCTCCGTATTTCCTCCAAATCTGGCAGGACCCTGACTTCATGATTGGGGGAATCCCATTCAGGGAGTCCAAACCTGCAGTAACCCTGATAACGGATGCCTCCAACCTGGGGTGGGGCGCCCACCTGTCCAGGGGCCTCTCCACACAAGGTGCCTGGAGCCCTGAGGACAATCTCCTCCACATAAACGTGAAGGAGCTCATTGCCATCAGTCTGGCCTGTATGACCTTCCTGGACCAGATCCAGGGCAGAGTCGTCCAAATCCTCTCAGAAAACACAGCAGCCGTGTTCTACATGAACTGCCAAGGGGGAGTCTGCTCCTCGGCCCTATGCAAAGGAGCGACCAAGCTGTGGCAACTAACGATAGACCATCACTTCACGCCAACTGCCGCCTATCTCCCCGGGGTGGACAATGGCATAGCGGATTCACTCAGCAGAAAGCCGGGAGAAGGGGTCTCTCAGTAATGCCTTTCTCCTCAACTGGCCGGGAGTCCTAATGTATGCCTTCCCACCAATTCCCGATTCACAGGGTGCTTCTGAAGGTCCTCATAGATGAGGCACTCATCATCCTGATAGCCCTGGCCTGGCCCCGGCAACACTGGTTCCCTCTCCTACAAGACATGTCAGTGAGGCCCCCACACCACATCCCACAGTGGGCAGACCTTCTGAGACAGGACTTGGGATGCCTTCAGCACCCCAGCCCGGGCCTCCTGTAGCTACACCCTGGATGCTCTCTGGCTCAGTGAGCCAGAGAGACTCTGCTCAGATAGGGTTAAAAAGGTCCTGGTTGGTAGCAGAAAACCCTCCACCAGGTCCACCTATATTGCAAAATGGAATCACTTCTCCACTTGATGCCATGATAAAAACATAGACCCTATCTCTGCACCAGTACAGGCAACCTTAGATTACCTTCTTGACCTAAGGGAGAAAGGCCTATCTCTGTCATCACTGAAATGTATTTGGAGCAATCTCGGCCTTTCACCAAACAACAGATGGGGTCCCACTCTTCTCACACCCCATCTGCCATAGATTTCTGAAAGGAGTGGAAAAAGTTTTTCCCCACATCCATAACCCCACTCTGCAGTGGGACCTGAACATGGTGCAACGGGCTCTGACAGAACCACCGCACGAGCCCTTAGACTCAGCCACCCTGCTAGTGCAGTCGTGGAAGGTGGCTTTCCTGGTGGCCGTTACATCGGCCAGAAGGGTCTCAGAGCTATGAGCCCTGTCCTCTGAACCCCCATATACAGTTTTCTTCCCAGACAAGGTGGTCCTGCATCACCACCCCTCATTCCTGCCCAAGGTCGTCACTCCCTTCCACATGAATCAAGAAATCTGCCTGCCGGTCTTCTATCCAGACCCACAGGTGACGGAAAACCAGAGACGGTGGCACACTCTGGATGTGAGGAGAGCGCTCCTAACCTACATTGAGCGCACCCGTTCCTTCCGCAAGACCCCCCCAACTGTTCGTGGCAGTCGCGGAACGCATGAGAGGTTCTCCGGTATCCTCCCAATTCATCTCCAAATGGATTGTGAACTGCATTAAAGACTGCTATGGAAGGTCAAACATGCCTCTCCCAGAGACTGTGAGAACCCGCTCTACCAGAGCTCAGGCGTCTTCCACGGCCTTCCTCGCTAAGGTCCCGATCCAAGAGATCTGCAGGGCCGCTATGTGGCCATTGGTACATACCTTCATGACGCACTACACCATTGCCCAACAGGTGAGAAACGATGCCACTGTGGGCAGAGCTGTACTCAGTATGGGCAGATTGTAACTCCTCCCACCATCCTTGGGTACAGCTAGCAGTAACTGAATGATGTGAGCAGCGCTCGAAGGAGAACGGTTGGTTACTTGCCGTAACTGTCCTTCTTCGAGATGAGCTGCTCACATACATTCAGGTCCCTCCCACCATCCCCGCTAACGGAGTTGGCAAAGGTATATGGGACTGGGAGGGTCAGGGTCAGGGTCACGGTCACCTGTATAGCCGTGGCCGTGGCGTGGAGGGGGTGTTGGCTGTGCGCCCTGACCTCACAGGCTAACGCTAAAGACTTTCCGAGCTACCATGCGCTGTGGCACGTAGACACCTGTAACTGAATGTATGTGAGCAGCCCATCTCAAAGAAGGACAGTTAAAGGTGAGTAACCAACCGTTCGAGCGCTGCTCAGATGCATTCAGTAATAGGTGTCTCCGTGCTGGAGTGCCTGATTGGTCGGAACTTTTTGCCCTAGCCTGCTAGAAGAGGGCAGAGGGCCACCACCCCCTGCACCACCCCAGTTTCATTTCTTCTGCCTTAGCATCAGTTGTGGAACTGCCCGCTCCTTGCGCTTTGCAAGCGGCCTGTCCTTTTGTTCTACTTTATGAGTCCTTTGCTCGATTGGGAGCACCTATTCATGGACCTAGTTTCACCGAGGAAGGTTTCCCCTCTCAAGCCAAAATATTGACATCGCGCTCATACACCATCCTCCATGCTGTAATGATCTTGAGGGTTCATTAAAGATGATACCACTGAATGAGTAAGGAATAGAACTTTAATCATACAGACAGGTATCCAGGTGTGTACCTCGGAGCAGCCATGTTAAATCTTCTCTGGGGCACGTCTCCCAATTTACAAAACAATGGCCCATGCTAGGGAGTGTCTCTAAATTCACAACCTTCTACAAGCATATCACTACACATGCCGGGGTTCAAACCCTGCATTGAATGCAGATCGCAGGACGATCTCCATGAGAAGTGCCTCCGGTGTCTGGGCGAAAGCCATATGATCAGTGCCTGCTCCATCTGCCTGTCCTTTAAACCATGGACAATCAAGGACAGGGAGCAAAGGCGCCATGCCCTGGCCTCCAAGCAGGCTTGGCACTCTTCCCCCGAAGTCTCAGGGTCTCCTGTGGCACCACATGCCATTGCAGCACCAGAGCAGCCTCCCCAGCACTGTGCCGATATGGGATACAGGACCAGCTCGGTACCGATACAGGTACTGTGGCACCGGCATCGCTCCCTGTCTCCGACGTGGGACTCCCCACGGGACCCGGCAGGGTTGGTGCAGATCCCAAAGACCCCGTAGGGAGTCGAGGCAGCAAGGGTGCTCCTCTTACTGTCTATACCTCCCTCTCCAGTGCCCACCAGAAAGGGAAAATCAACCTTCATTTTGAAGGTCTGGGAACAGCTTAAATGGCACTGTACGCCTTCTCCACTGTCAGGGCTGGGCTCCCTGACACCGGAGCCCACTACACCCTTGAGCCCAAGTACTGTTGAGCCATCTCCTTGGTGCCTCATCACCCTGCCATCTCTGGCACCATCCCGATGGTCCCGAGACACTTCCCCGCCTCCCAGCCCAGAGGAAGGGGCCTCAAAGGGCTCCAAGTGGCCCCAGCACCGATCTTCAGCTCCGTCACTTTTTCGGTACTATCCCCATGAATGGTCCCCACAAGAGACCACCATGCCCACGTTGGTACTGTCCCACTCGGCACCGGTCAGGGGTCTAAACCCAGTGCCATGTTCTTAAATGGGGGCTCTATCGGCGCATTTTGACCTCCTGCACTGTGTCTCAGCCCACATGGGAATGGAAGTCCAGTCCTCTGAAGGGTCCACAGACACCTTATTTGGCCCAGTGTTCTCTTTGGCGGAACCGGTCACACTTCCCCTCCACTCCAGCATTTGGGACCTAGCTTCGTCCCGGTGGCAGAACCTGGGCTCCATCTCCCCCGTTTCAGACACGGCGGGCCTCAAGCACTGAGTTCTGGGGTCAGAATTCCCCGCGCTCATCCATCACCCAGTCCCACCTTGAGTGGTGGTAGAGATGGCCTTATGGCCAAGGCAGGCTCCCTGTGACCCCCTCCCGACATCAAGGGAAACGAAGGAAAGTATACTCCTCCTCAGCCTTCCAGCTACGTGTTGCAAATAATCAGGCCCTGGTGGGCAAATACATGCTGGTTGTTTGGGAGTCAATAAATAAATTTAGACATTTACTCCCACAGGAGGTGAGGGAAGAGTACGATGCCTTCCGTGAGGAGAGTAAAATAGCCTCCCAGGACCTCCTCCTGTCAACCTGGGACGCAGTGGATACGGCAGCCTGCACTAATGCCTCTACTGTAACCTTGCACTGTGCAGCGTGGCTACACGAAGCTAGAGTGCCCCCGGCCTCCCAACAACTGGCCCTTGATCGGCCGTTCGGGGGCGACACCCTCTTCCCACCAGAGACCTCTGCTGTCTTGGGTACTGCTTGTGACCCCCGGGGGAATACAAATATTTGGGCCTTCTCCCAGTGGGGTCTCTTCCACACCCTCTGGCCCCCTAAGGCCCGGTAGAACACACACCCCCATCCACAATGGCTGCCGGTGAGGACTTAATCCTCACTACCACAACTTCAGTTCAAAACCCAGTTGGGGGACCTTCCTGTCAAGGCCCCTCCCCCACAACTCCGGGGAGGGATCCTGACCTGCTAATCAGCAGTATTGATTATAACCAGCCAGACTGGTTGCCAGTCACCTTCTCCAAAACCCCTGTTGCAGAGTGCCTACTGACTTGGGACCCTTCCTACGAGCTGACAGAGAGCCCTTCCCTCTCTTTCTCTCTCTGGGACAGTGGATGGTTCAGAGGTTAAAGCAGCCTCTATTCCTTTGGGTAGGACCAAGGTTCAATCCCATATTCATACCCTCCCTATTGATCCTAACACTTCCAATAACCAAGAGGACTCCACCCCCTTGTTATCCAAGCCCCCACTACTACCACAGCAGACAGAATGGAGGCCTGTGGTCTGAACCCGCATGGGCAACCCTTGGCTATCAGTTCTGACTCCCAAGGGGCTACCAAAAAAAAAATAGCGCCCCCCTGCTTCCTTATGCGGTGCCTCCCTTGCCTTCTCTGGGACTCATAAGGCATTCATGGGGCACATTCCAAACACTGAAGAGTGTACTGCCTCACCTATGCCCACTCCCAACTAAACAAGATTTTTTTCCCCATGGGTTCCATTCCCATACCAGGGGTCTATGCTCATGCACACTTCCCCATGGTCTTATTATCCTACTTTTCGAAACAGATGTTCAGGAAACCCTTTGTTGGCTCTTCACTCCCCTCTCCGCAGAAGGCGCTCGCTTCCCTATCCGCAAGTTTGCAGAGGGAGCCCTCCATACTTTCTTACACACCGCCCTAACCAGCCCTTCCTCTATGCCACAATATAGCTCGCGTTCAGTCGGCCCCCATCCAAGGCTCTAAGGTATATGCTTCCAGCTAAGGGGTACTACAACCCTCCTGAACCCATGGAGCAGGCCAACAGTCCCCAGCTGCCAAGTACCAGATGCAAATGTCAGAGCTCGAGCATCAGACGCAAGCATTTGGCCAATTGCTCGTGGTTTCCACTGGGGAGATGAACCCTCCAGTTCTCCCTGTCACCAGCTAAGTTACAGCTCGGGTGAGTGCACTAGAGAAGTCGCACTAGCTAGGGCCTCCACCTCCTTTACTTTAGTCTCCTCTTCCCCCGTTTGGGAAAGAGGTTATGTTAATAAACAACGATTCACTTACCTGGGCTTGTCGATCACCGCTACCCGGGACGTGCCCTAAAGTCAGAACCCCTGGAAATCGGATTTGGCCCCTGTCAGAGTGGACCTGTGCCACTTTCCCTTTCCTTTCTCTCTCTCTCTCTCTAAGGTGGCCACTTCTTTTCACATAAATCAGGAGATCTTCAGGTCACAGAGAACCAGTAGAGATAACATAATAATTTCATCCAGATCCCACTCCTTTGCCATTCAATCAAAGGTGGAGAAACTCGTCCCTCTCCCCTCCTTGTTGCACCCACGGTCACTGCCCCGTCCCACTGTGATGGTTCGGAGACCACTCCTGCGGGTGGTATACGAGTCTGGGCCCAATCATTGTTTCCCAGAATTTTATCCAGTGGTGCCTCTCACGTAGCTCACCTTCTGGGGGCAGCCATAGCGCCGTGGTTACCCCAGCCTAGCTCCGGAAGACTCTCGCTCAGGAGTCCCACGGGTACAGCTCCTTCTTCCTCATCACGATCCGAAGATCTTCTAGCCTTAGTAGTCATGGCTCGGCAGTTTATGCTTCCATCCTAAGCGACTACTAGGGGCTTTCTCATTCGATAGAGCTAACATTAAACCCACCCTGAAATTCCTATCAGCGACTGGGAATTCAGGAACTAGTTGACCCTTTATAGAATTCACCTTTCCGGGTAAGATTTAATAACAGCAATAGAACGTTCATAGAGGACACTTCAGATAAATTGCAAGTGTCTAAAAAGGAGATGGCCAGATGTGCCCCATCAGGGTGGGATGCCCTCACTCCACTCCTTTCAGAGGAGACTCCTCCCTCCTCTCGTACATCCCAATCCGCCCTCGTGGCCCCTTCTTACAGGGAGCTTCAAACCTGATACACTCCCCTGTGCGTTGCCAGGCTTAAGGTCGGTACCATATTGGGGTGAGTCCTTCCTGGCGGTATGAGGTCACGTAGGCCAAAGTGAGTTTGGTCCCGTAGACTGCGGGGACTGGCATCAGGGGCTCTCGGGGCTCATGAGCCTACCACTCAGGCATCGCCTTACTGCGATCAGCTCCTTGCCCCTTATATTCCTTCGGCCGCTTGTCAGTTGCTAATCCAAATAGTAAAGAAAAGGGGAAAATAGCAATAATACCATTTCCTTGTGTCTTCGCAGATTACGGATGCTGACAGCCCACCTCAAAAAGGGACTGTCACGGTGTCATTGGTAAACTCACGTAGGCCTGGGGTATACTCTTCAGGCCCATAGGAAGTCCCACCTGTGTCTACCTTATATAGTGCCATAGGGTGGGTCAAGCATCTGGCTTTCCCCATGCCGGTCTGCGTGCATCACTTATAAGTGTGCTGTATGATGTCATCAGCTGTCGCCTTCAGTCCTTCGCGTTCCTCCTTAAACTAGGACAAAGTGAACTCTCCTAGATCCTCCCCACCTGCTCCTGGTAGCCTACGCCTCCTGTGGGACACCGAGTGCACCAGATCCACGCACACATCCGGCCCATGGCCTGCATGTGTTTTACACTGCCAGACTGAGGGAAAGACAGTCTACCTTCCTTCCACCACCTCTCGCAGTGTCGGTAACCACCCATGCCAGCCTGGCAATTCTAAGGCCTTGTGAACCCCTCATGGCTATTACGCCAACACGTGTTGCTGCCAGAACACTAAATCCTCTGGCCTCCACATGCCTTTGCCAATACCCTCTCGGGTAGAGCAATTAGAGATGCATTCCTTGACCATAGCCACAATGCGTTTGTCCCACACTTATGCATAGGGTGACCTCAGGCCGTCCTGTCCACGCACTCCAATTGGTGCTCGGACAAACCGGGCCTACTGCTCTCCACTGGGTTAGATCCTACAATCCCAGGCTATCCTTGCCTGGATCAGGGTCCTTAGGTCAATTCCTTAGACCCCCTTGACGACCGGGCTCATTGGACATCTACCCATATTGGAGATATGCTGTGCTGAAGGTGGAAGAGCCAACTCCACCCACCATCCATCGGCATAGCTAGCAGTCACCTATTACTGAATGTATCAGAGCAGCACTTGAAGAATGGTGGGTTACTTACCAGTAACCGTCCTTCTTCGAGATGGGCTGCTTGGATTCATTCAGAACCCTCCCTCCATCCCCGCATTTGGAGTTGGCAACTCCTAAGAACCGGGGAGGGGCTGGGCAGCAGCCACATATATAGCCATGGGGTGATGCAGGGGGCGGTGGCAGCCTGTCCTCTTCTGACAGGCTAGGGCAAAAAGTTCCAGTCCGGCACAGAGACACCTAATTCTGAATGAATCTGAGCAGCCCATCTTGAAGAAGGATGGTTACTGGTAAGTAACCCACCATTACTCCCTTTATATGTACTGGTGGTGGTGATGCAAAGAAGGAAGGGTAGGCCAGAAACAGATTGTTCCTCCTGGTGAAATCCCAGGAAGTCACTGGTAGTTCCCCAACTTGTTTCTGCAAGTCCCGGGATGAGTCAGCCAGGCATC
Source organism: Podocnemis expansa (assembly GCA_007922195.1). NCBI lineage: Eukaryota > Metazoa > Chordata > Testudines > Podocnemididae > Podocnemis > Podocnemis expansa. Next base: position 1,714,273 of record ML682090.1, read on the forward strand.
AGCAACAGTCCCTTGAACATGAAGCCTTAGGTACGAGCTCTGTGCGGCTAGGCCAGGGGTAGGCAACACCCAGGACATGTGCCAGCAGTGGCACCTGAGCCCATTCAGAGTGGCATGTGGCACCCTCTGCAGTACCACAGAAATTGCTAGTCCTGCCACCAAAAGCCATGCTGGGCAGCTTTCTTCAGGTGCAGTGTGGACACAGGGGGTCCCCACAAGCCTATGCTTCCATGTGACACAGAAAAAAAATCTGTCCAGAGTGGCTCCTCTGTAGTGTGATGCTTCCCAAAAGGAGCAACTTTGGACAGCTTCTTTCTGCAGCATGCCTGGGAACCCCTGAAAAGAGCCACTTCTGTCCCATCCCTGTCCCCAGGCTGTCTGCCAAAGTGAGCCACTCTGGGTGACTTCTTTTTGTGGCATGCCTGGGAAGCACTTCTACTCCAGCTCTGACTGCTGCTGAATTTTCAGGCAGTCACCACATTGGTTCAGCAGATGGGAGTCGCCAACACCAGCAGAGGGTTGTGGAGAAAGGAGTGGCACAGGGGTGAGCACAGGTTGCTGACCCCTGCAATGGGCTTACCAAGAGCACTGCTGCAAGGCAAGTGGACCTGAAAAACAGGCTGATCCTACCCTGCCTCCATGCGAATTAGGAGAAGCCTCTTATTTTGCTCTTCACTCCAGACCCAAAGAAGCCATTCCCCTCCGGAAAGGATAATAGGTGGGTTCTGCTTTCAGTCACCCCTCATGGCAAGACCTGTTCTGGGACCTGCATCCCATTTTATCACAGGCCTTATAGAGTGTTAGACAGAAGCCTTCAGCCCCTGGCAACAGCAAGCCCTAGACCTGGTTTTTACAATATTGCCCTTTCATCCATCAATAACAGCCCATTCCAACACCAGAAATTGCCACATTGGCCTGCTCAAGGTAGAAGACACTAGACGCTAGATACATCTTAAGTGTAACTGATTTATACATCACCTCTATCTTAGGACTGGGGTGATCAGACAGCACAGAGGGCTAGCTAGTCTTCTGGGATTCTCAGCTCCAACCCAAAGCCTAATACCAGAGAATAGTGCTGCCTCCAGGAATGGCTCCAATCAGCACCCACATCACAGATAGCTGTGTCATCGATACAGAACTTTTTATAACCAAGATCTGAAGCCATCAGTTTTTCTTCCAATCTGAAAAATTTGCTCCTATACTCAGCAAAATAAATTTGGAAATTGCACAACATCGCCATCTGTTGGCACCCGCAGTCACCACAACTTTGAAGCAGCTTTTGTGCCAAAGGATCCTGAAACACTTTGCAAACCAGAGAGAAGGGTCACACCACCCACCTGTGAAATGCTGCCACTTCTGGGATGAGACATGGCAACCATTTAATACAAGATTGTCCAGGACAGAAAGCAAAACCCAAAACCAACCACCTATATCCAGTTGAAAATGCAGGCGAATTTAAGGTGGTAGAAGGATTACCCTAACTGGAATTTGGTCCTGACGCCAGCACAATGCATGTCAAGTCAATGTGATTTTAAAGGCCTGAGATCTCAGTGTTAGGACTTAGAAAGATGACTTATTCCCTCTTCCCCCCCCATACCGGACTGGGTTAGCGGGCTCAGAAAGCCACTCGGGCCATAGTGACCAGTCAAGCTAGAGATGGACTATTGGAAAGGCATCTTGTACTGAACCCATCTTCACTACTGTTTTCTGCAGTGCAGCATCCCCTTTGGAGCAATGATTCAGGAGGACTGACTCAGAGGGAAGAGGATTGTACAGAGTCACTCTGGTTTCTCTCCATGAGCCTCCTACTCAGGTACTAACCACACCTGTCCCTATTTGATTTTGGTACCCTGAGGCTCTCAAGCCTCATCTGACTGACCTGTTCCCTAGAAAGCCAGACGCTTCAAGACAGACATTTTTGGCCCAAAAGCAAAGCTCAGTATCTTGCTCCAACCATCTGTACATGCACCATAAGCCCCACCTAGCTTGTGCCAGCTGCTCTCTGATTGGAGGGTGCCCTTTGTTCACATGATCAGTCATGCATGGGCTGCATGCTGCTTGTTGACTAAAAAAAGTTACCAGTGAGGGTTAGCTCATTTCCCCGCCCTGTTTGCACAGCAACAGTTCCTTGGCTGGAGTCATATGATCTTGCCCAGCAGTAACCCAGAGAACAGCAAAAAAACACCACGGCCTGAAACCCACATGTAGCAATCAGAACATGTGCAAGCAGAGATAGGAAACCCGCAAAACACACAGGGTGCACTTGTGCTCAAAAGCTTTTACTTGCCCTTGAGCCTACATGATTCAAGAATGGGGGTGTGTGTGCTGAAGTAGAGGTGACAATCGTTAGGGGGATTACAGGCTGACAAACTAGGGAATCCAGAGCTGTAGGCTATAGCCTGTGGAACTAATTGCTACTGGATATTACCTCAGTTAACCCATGCAGGCTATTACTGAAGAGATGTTGTGGAATTCATCGGCAGGGAGTTCCACAGGTGAAGCACATTCCTGAAGAACTGGCCGCCATGGGGTATTAAAGGCAATCAAGGAGGAAATATGTTGCTGTCACACTGTGCCCTAGAATGGGTTATCAGCTGTGGGGATCGAGTTTTGAGCATCTAGCTCTTCAAATACGAGTTACTATGGCCTGAGATAGAAGAGCGACTTCTGTAACCCCACATGGTAGTGGGCTTTGTGTGCATGGCCCTCCTACCATATGTGTGTGGGGGGGTGGAGACAGAGCATCTCAGAGGAGTGGCTTACACTGTTGCAAACTGTTAATAAGCTTAGCCTAGAGACCAGCTGTGGGAGGGTATATAATTCACAGTAATTTATGGAACTCCTTGCTGCAGGGAAATTCCTAGTGAGCTCAAATTTTAAAAAGTAACCAATATATACACAAGTATCTGCTGCAGTCCCAGAAGCCAAGGTAATTAGTACCAGATCTATTCATGCCCTTGCATGGTGTTGATGGACTGGCTTGGCAGAGTCAGGAAATTAATTCTTCTCTCCCCCCATTGGGACTATACTGCACAGCCAGATGACACACTTTCCTCAGAATCAGGCTGTGAGTGTCATACCAAGTTGCGGGACTAGAGAGGAACAGAGTGGTGACCGTGTGGGAGAGCCGCCATGAAGGTCTGTCTTTTTGTCTGCTTTTCAGTTTGCTTCCATGTATCCTGCTACTGGCCTGTTATGAGACCTTGGGCAAGTTCCTACCCTGCTCCGTGCCTTAGTTTCTCCTCCCATCCTCTACCTATTTAGATCATGAATTCTGAAGAGCAGGGACTGTCTCACTGTCTGTGCAGCACTCAGTCTGTAGAAAACACTAAGTATAAGTAATGGTGTGGGACTATAACTGAGTTGGCCGAGGCCCTGGCTTTAACCCCTCCTTTGAACTTCAGGGGTTTGCAAATGGAATCTGCTTCTATGGAGCAATCAACATGTTTGCAGCTAGGGCTTTTAGTGGGGAATGGTAAACAGCCTGGTTTATAGCAGAACTCTATGGCTAGCCACAAAACACATGAGTTATAATGACCCAAAGGCACACTGTGGTGCATGCCTGGAGGCCTAGAGGAAAAAAAACCAAAACAACACAGAACACGGGTACTTCCCTGCCTACTAGAGACAAAGGTTGGGTGAAGAAAGGGTGTGTCCTCTGCAGATCAGCAATAAGCTCAGAGAATTGTCTCTGAGCCTTGTCACCTGAGATATTAACCATTCAGCTGGTTGCCAGTGACACATGGACAAATGCCTCCCACCAGCATCACTGGCTCTTGCTATTTTATTGCAAGCTGGGGGAGAAGGAGGACTTTTGTTAATGCCACAGCTCCTGGAATCACGTGATGGGAGAAGTTCTTTTTTAAAATGAGAGCGGAGATTCCTGCAATTGTGAAGAAAGTTGGATGGCCTTTTGCAATGCAACTGAAGTCCCATGATAGCAGAATTTCATTAGTCCTGTAAACATGCATGCCTGCACTGATATTATCATTCCTACAGCTACATCCCCCCAATGCAATAGTTCTGTCAAGAATGCCTGGGTTGAAACAACAGAAACAATTCCTAGCTCCCAGTAGCACTTTTCCTTAAGAGATCTCTAACTGCTTTCCCAAGGACACCCGTATTACTGTATCCCATTTTACAGATGGAGAAATGGAGGCAAAGAGCAGGGACATAATGTCACAGGATGCACTTTTGCACACCCTCGGCTATGATCTATATCAGGGGTTCCCGACCTTCTCAAGGTTGGGCACCCCTTCCCACCCTACAAAATTTTGGTGCTCCCCCCTGGCCCTTGCAGGTATCAGCACTGCTGCATGGGGGGGTGTGCCACCTGGGGGGGGGCACCTCAGCAAAATCCTGCCTCCACCATGGAGTGGAAGAGCTATGGTGGGGGGGGGTGCTGCCAGATTTCTGCTCCCACCACACAGCAGAGGAGCCACAGCGAGGGGGGCACCCCGGCAGAGTCCTGCACCCCGCCGCAGAGCTGCAGAGCTGCAATGGGAAGTGGGGGGCAGGAGCAGAATCAGGCTCCTGCCATGGAGCAGAAGAGCTGCAGCGGGAAAAGCACTGCAGCAGAATTCAGCCCCCGGCACGGAGATGCAGAGCCATGGCAGGGGGTGGAGGGATGCCAGCAGAAGTGGCGGCACTGTGGCAAGTTTTGGCCCCAAGTCACCCCACCCCACTCCCTAACCGTCCCCCCATCCCGCCACCGGCTTTCACTGCTCCACTGGACCAACCCCCCTGCTCCTTAATCCCACCACCTGCTCCCTTACCTTGCTGCCTGAGCCGGAAGTGGCCATGCCACAGGCCTGCTTGCCCCCTAAGCAAGCTCAGGGCAGTGCGGGAGTTTTAAAGACTCCCAGCCCGTGGCAGAACAGCTCCCTCCTGGTGTCATCGGGCCCCAGCTCCCAGCCTGTCTGGGGACACCTGGAGTAGCTCTGTGGCCCCCCAGAGATCTGCAGACCAGAGGTTAGGAACCACTGATCTATGCAATTTTTCTATTCACCTCTACACTGGGATTGTATGTTTTTATGCCAATTACATCCTACAAGGTTTCTTTATAGATGCTCATAACATATTCTACATGATTACTATGATGATATGTTTCTTGCAGCCTCGTGCATGTGCACAGATGAGTAACATGGCTCAGGGGGGCTGCACACAGAACAGCAAGCAAGCAGCTGGAAGAGGTAACAAAGATATGCTAATTCAGTTCCCTATCTCAGACAAGACAAAGAGATCATCTCTGCCTTGGAGTGGTGGGGTATGGGGGAGTTTTGGAACAAAGAGAGACACTTGGAGAGATTGGGGGCTTTTGGCCTGAGAATCTTCATCATGAAACAACTCCAGGCAAGATCTGGGCCTTGCCTTGTCTCAGGCAGCAACTGGCTGTGCTAACATCTGACAGCCAAACACCACAAACATGAACTTGGACTAGGTCAGTTTAGGTAGCAATATTAGGTTAGTATGCGTGTTTTACCTTTTATTTCCTTGTGGTCAGTCCTGACTCATTTATATTGTGATTCTGTCATGATTGGTCATATTCTCACTTAGAATTATAATCTGATCAATAAACTTGTAGTTGATTTGTCCAAAGCTGTGTTATCTTTAGAGGGTATGAGTGAAGAAGGCTGGGCACTATCCATTTCTTTGTTAAATGGACTGACTTGAGCGTGTGGTGGTTGGGAATGGGTCACAGTCTTTGTAGGCAGTGGCTTCTGGTTTTGTAATTGGGGCTGGAGTGCTTGTTTGGGGACCAACCCTCAAGTAGCTTCGGGGTATACACCCACTGCTTGGGACCAATTGCACATGAGAGGCTGGAGTGGACTGACTAAGGAGTGAGTGGTCATTTGGCAAAGCAGATTGAATTGGGGTTCAGGAGTGGGAACTCAGGGGTCACAGTGGCACACCAGACAAGATCTGGGGAGCAGCCAGTCACACAACTTGCCCAAGACTACCCAGCAGCAGAGACAGGAATAGAAATCAGCTCCCCTGTATCCTAATGCAGTGCTCTGTCCACTGGGATACACTGCTTCCCAGTCAACAACATTGGGAAGGGATATTAAACATTGTATTTTGGGATTAAGCCAACCTCTACTAGAGATCAGAATGTAACTTCCAGAGGGCAGATTATCTGACATCTGCCACAGCAGGCTTCTTGTACCATCCTCAGAAGTATCTGGTGCTGGCTGATGTCCGATGGGCCAGAGGCACCTTGGGTCTGAGGCAGTCTGGCTATTCCTGAGAGTTCTGGATTTTATTCCCAGCTCCGCCACAGGTGTGGCGCAAGTCACACAAAGTTGCTCTGTGCCTCAGTTTCCCTACTTTGGGAACAAAGGCTAATGATAACTACCATGCAAGAGGAGTTAAAAGTAGCGAAAAGCTCTTTGAGATCTTTTGACCATCCAAACTAGGGATGTACAAAAAACCTGTCTATAAAAGTTAAAAAAGCATTGGCAAGGGAGATCACCTGGTGAACCTCAAAGGTGAGGGGCTATTTTGGAATAGTGGTTCAGAGACCACGCATGCACAGAGGATTTATGTTCTAGCTACAAGATGAATCAGTGGTATGCTGGAGAGCTATGCAGTATGGCATGTTGCTAGGAGTCTGAAAGTAGATGGGAGTTCAGCGGTGACAGACCCTTGGTGTAATTGAGGAATAATTAGGCTAGAGAGATCCAGAAAGAGTAGCATAGCAAAACAGGGAAGCAGGAACTAATTATTAATAGAGTTGTAGATCTGTCACAGCATTTTTTAAATAAAAAATTTCTGCCACTGACCTGCTGGGTGGCTTTGGCAAAACCACTCACCCCACCCCTTCACTTGTTGTGACACAGAGCAAAGAGGTACACCAGGTCAGAAGGCCCAGAGAAGATCACCCAGTCCGGCCCCGTGGGACAGAAGCTGCTGCTGCAGAGTGATTTTATTAATCATTACAGACCCAGAGGAGAAATAGACGGAGGAGGATGGGGACCCACAGGCCTCCACAGTGGTTTTACTACCATGACAAACCTGAAAAGCTATTTCTCTCTCAAAAAGTGGGCAGAAAGGCAGCTGCAAATCGTGATCAGCCCCTAATGAATCTTGACACCCTGGAGCTAGAGAGCATTATTGACTGTTAAATGTCACAACAGGATATGATGCAGCCAAAGATGATGACAGCACAGCTAACTGGCCAGCACATTGGCCTGGGATGTAGAAGATCATAATCTCTCACTGAGTTGGTAGGGAACTTTGTGCTAGACCAGGGGTCTCAAACTCAAATCACCACAAGGGCTGCATGAAGACTAGTAGAGGGCCACATGAAGACTAGTACGTTAGCCCGAGGGCTGCAGCACTGAAACTTTTAATACAACAATATTGCAAATATTGGTAACAATAGTGTCGTTGTGGGTGGCAGGAAATAGCTGTAGGGGCCGTATGTGGCCCATGGGCTGCGTGTTTGACACTCCTGTGCTGGATCTTTTCCTTTCCACCCTTCTCCTTGCTTTTCTATTTAGATTGCAAGCTCTTTGTAGGAGGGGAAAGCAAGAGTTAATTCTTCCTGTGATTTTGTAGAGCACCTCGTGCAAAGGGTCTCAACATTTGATTGGAAACTATCTTTGCCATTGTAATTACAATAGTGATGGGAGAGAGCTGGTCAAAAACCCTGGATCTGGGCCCACCGCTGAGCTTTGGGGTGTTTTGGGTGCAGCTAGAACCCCAGATCTGAGCTGTTAGCTAACTCCCTTGTCATCCTAATTGTCTGTACCAATACCCTGGACTAGGACACACGAAAGCATTTACAATCTTGGTCTGAATTTTGCATCAGGTGTGCACCTCTGATTCTGAGGGGATAGAGCCTCTTGCAGCTTGGAAACTCAAAGAGGGCAGCTGAAAGTGAGACTTGAAGGTGAACCGAAGGCTGTGCTAAGGGATAACAAGATCTGACACTCTGTGGGCTATGTCTCGCTAACTTCTAATCTAACAGAATTAAAAAGGTCCTTTCTTAGAGCAGTGGTTCCCAAGCTCTTCTCTGCTATGGCATGCCTTGATACCTTTAATTATTTTGAGGCACACTAACGTATAGTCACCAAATAAACTCACAAATATTCACAAGCAACTCAGAACTCCTCGAGTAGTTTTTAAAAAAATCCATAGCATGCCTGCCAAGGCCTGATGGCACACCTATGTGTCATGGCACACTGGCTGGGAAACACTGTTTTAGAGCCAAAAAGAGGAGCAGAGTTTCTCTGTCCAGGGAGCAGCGTGTGATGCTTAAATGAAGGAGTTGGCTTATAAATACACTGACTCTTGACAAGAGAATGAAGTTTATGTCTCTCTTTGAGGCCATTATGATGTGGCTAGAACAGGCCCCAGACAGGCGGGTCAAGTCTGTCTAAGGACAGTTCATACTACTTCCCTCTCAGTCATCCAATAACCTGAGCCTCTGCTTATCTTAAGATTTAGCCTCAGTCCCCCAGCCAGGTAAATTATCACCGTTTCCAGATGGGGAACAGAACCGCATAATGCACAGGGGCAGGGCATCAAATCCTTGTTTCCTAAGGCTCAGGTGGGTGCCATAACTATTGGACCATCTTGCCTCTCTTCAAACCACCTCATCTGATGGCTGTTGTGTGAAGTAAGTTCGGCGGTCTCAGCCCAGCTTCCAGCTGACAAGTACACTTCTCAGCCAGAGCTCAGACCCAAGTGAACAGGGGTTCATATGAAAAAACCCAACACCGCCATAATACTGATGGACCCCCAGGTCAACAGCCTCCACGAGCAGGCAAAAACTGAATGGGGCACAGAGACTTGGCTTCCCTCTCTTGGACAGGAATGAGGCCCATGAGCCAAGGGAAAGACATCACCCTACCTCAACGATCAGTCCGTCAGCCCCATTTTACAGATGATGAAAATGGAGGCACAAGGCAGTAATGTAACTTGCCCAAGGTCACCCACCAGCAGAGACAGAACCCACAACACCAGAGGCCCAGGATGACCTACTATTCACTGCCTCCTGGCAGGCTTTGCCTGGTTAGTCCAGCATAGCTAGGTTTGTGGGAATAATGATGCACTCTCCTCCTCCCTAGACATATCTGCTTCCAAATGGGCCTCTGTGAAAAGAGCAGGCATTTCCTTTCTGGTTAATGATCCTTTCAAAAACGGACCAAGGGAAGGAAGCTGGGTAGGATATGATTTCAGCCCAGCCTCTGCTTAGAGGAGGAAAATCTCACCCCTAGAACTGAAACAAACCTTGGGCAAAGGAAGAGGAAAGGGGAGAGAGTATGGGACGGGAAACTCCTGCTCTGTAGATAAGGACACAAAAGCCATCCTAATTCAGTCTGTAGGAGGCTGAAGGTCCAAGGTATTTCCATGAACAAGGAGACAGCAAGGTCTCCAGGGGTGGAGAGGAGAATGGGAGAGGAAAGAGACTTTTGTCTCAGTGTAAGGAAGAGGGCAAGAAGAAAGGCTCCAGACAAAAGTGCGGTGCTGGTGCCTGCTTTACAACGGCTGCAGCCATTCAGGGTGTGGGGAACACAGAAGTGCTCTTCTCTGTAGATGGGCTGAGGGCAGGTAAGACAAAAGCAAGAATGCATTCATGCCACCCCAGAAGTGCATGGCTCCTGGGAGCGTTCAGACCCCTGACATGCTGAGTAACAGTGGCCAAGTCACAGCCCTGCTCTGTGCCTCACTTTCCCCAATTTGTACAAGGGGGAAAGGATAGTGCCCTTCTTTGTAATGCTCTTTGACATGTCAAGAGGACAGATGCTATACAAAAGCGAGGCCATTTCATAGTCAAACCTTCCAGCTCTGTTTCAGGCCCAGCACTGTCACAGATGGTCACCAAAACAGTGTGAATTTCTCACCATTGTCCTCCCAGGTCCTGTCCTGCCCAAGGTGTTCTCAGCCACCCTACCGCTGCCTTGACCTGAAAGGCAGGGGATGGCATGTATCCATTTCAGGCTGTTCCTTTCCTCCCAAGGCTAAGCTATTGCAAACACAGATTTCCCAGCAGAGCTCAACAGCTGGTAGTGAGGTGCTGAGCATGTGTCACTGGGCAAAAGTGGATGAGGAAACTTTTCATAGCCTTTTCTGCCGAGTAGCAGTTTAAAAATAAAATGCTGATGTGTTTAAGATGATTACACAGCTTTTTTTTTCTTTGTTTTTTTTTTTTTTTAAAGCATGTGTGTTATAAGAACAGGGACAGAAATCAGCAGTGGTAGCAGATAGGGAGACAGTAACAACAATCAGCTGTGAGGAGACAGCAACAGCTGACCTGTTGAGCTCACTGCTGCATGCTATTAACAAGATTACCCTATCACACTACCCAAGACAGGATATTATTGAGGTTAGTTTATGAACTGACTCCCATCTGACATCACTCAGCACTGGGTGAAGGATAATAAGGCTAATTGCTTTTGGGGTCAGGTTTACAGATTGCTAAAGTTAGTTTCCCTCCAGTTCAGAAACACGAAGAAATGGTAAAGTTCTCCCAGAAATGGAACACCTGTTTCCCACCCATTTTGACTAGAAGCCAGTGACCAGGCAGTCTGGCCTAGTGGTCCAAACAGGTATCTGGAGCAGAGAGATAGGATTAAGGCCAAATCAGAACCAGAAGTCAAAGCTGACAGTCAGAAGTAGGTTACCTAGATTCCAGGAAAGCAAGAACAGAGCTGAGCTGCTCTGGGCCAGAGGCAAGAGCTGACACAGCCATGGAACAAATATTTTAAGCAGCCAGCCCCCTCCTGCTATTGTCAGGCAGGCAGCTGGGCCACTCTGAAGGCTCAATTGCAGCCCAGCTGGGCTCATTAGACATGGCAGGGTGTGTGTGTCAAGCAAATTGATAAGCCAACTAGCTGTGTGGGTTTTTCCTTCAGGAGGTTAGGGCAGCCTTTTTGCCCACCTCTCAGGCCTACTGTGAGCAAGTTCTGTGGGAAGATGCTTCCTACTCACCCTGTGTCTCAAGCCCTCTGGATCCTTTCAACAGGCTAGAAATTTCCAGAGGGGTAACCGTGTTAGTCTGTGTACAGCAAAAACAATGAGAGTCCTAACAAATTTCCTTGGGCATAAGCTTTTGTGGGCTCCAACCCACTATGTCAGATGCAGGGTACCCTTGCAGTTGCATCTGAGGAAGTGGGTTACAGCCCACGAAAGCATATGCCTGAAGAAATCTGTTAGTCTATAAGAGGCATGGCCAAATTGTGGCTCAGGAGCCACATGTGGCTCTTGAATGAAAAAGTGTGGCTCATGGAAGAATGTTAGCAAATTAATTTAGTAGGTAAAAGCGTATGGCTATATGCCTCAGTGCGGCTCTTGAAGGTTTAATAATCAGCTCGTGTGGCTCTTGCATTCCATAAGTTTGGCCATCCCTGGTCTATAAGGTGCCACAGGGCTCTTGTTTCATTGGGCTGCTGCCTCATGAGCTCTCACCATGTCTAGTGAACACAGTTGGGCTGCAATTAAGCTTCCTTCCAAACTGTATTCCATCTTGGTCCCACTGCCCAAGGGGAGGCATCAGCTGGCTGCTCCCCCAGCCATGAGCACAGGCATGTGCATGCTGTGGTTTACCCCTCATCCTGACACCCACCCCTTCCGCAGCATGAGGAAGACCCTGGTGCACAAGTATCTGGAATACACCAGGCTGCTGTCCTTGTTCCAGCTCCTCCAGAAGTAGGGTTACCAGATGTCAGGCAAAAGGAGGACACGTCCTCCTTTTTACCTTCCCGTCCTCTGTCTGGCAGGCATTTAAAAAATACATGATTTTGTTTGGCTTTTTGCTTACAGGGGTTAAAGGATGCTGAAATGCCCCAGAACACCCTACTTTTAGGGGGAAGCACTCCCCGGCACCCTAAAAACAGAGGAATATTACATTATTACTACATTTTCTCCATGTGTCCTCCAATGTGCCCCTTTTTGTACTTCTCTGTCCTCCTTTCAGTGGTTTGGTGTCTGGTAACCCTATCCAGAACCTCAGACAGCACCTTCCCCCCTCACCTGTTCCTGTATGCACACCCCATCTGCAGTTCCACACAGTCGCAGGACTGCCTCATCTACCTCCTCCAAGCAGTGGCCAAGGCAGCCACGTACAAGACCAGAGAGAGGTCGGCTGAGGGGGTGCTCTGAGCCTGAGGAACCTATTTCTGCTCCCGTTAAGCAGGGGAAGAAGCTTGCAACCTGTCCGTAGCCCAGTACCCAAATAAAGTGGAGGGCCTTTCCACCTGACAGAGCCCTGGAGGCAGACAGTTGGCATGACAGGCTCCTCCAGAGACAGAGTCACTGGAAGCCCTCAGAGTCTGGGATTTTAAGGAGCTGGGAGGCAGGGCTCACGGGGTATGTCCACACAAGGATAAAAGCACAGCCGTGGCTGACCTGTGTCTGATCTGGGCTCACATGGGGCTTGGGTTGTGGGGTTAAAAACTGCTGTGTGGATGAAGCTGGAGCCCAAAGTCTGGAACCCTCCCTCGTAGTGCGTTTTTTATCCTGATTTTTATTCTCAGGACCTACAGGTTCCCAGCCATCATAAACTTGCCTGTTTTCTGGTAGCATTTCATCAAAATCAACTCAGTCCCGCAAAACATTTCAGTTTTGACAAATTCCGGCCCAGTCACCATTTGGACTTCCCACTCCCCCTGCCATGCTGCGGGGCTCAGCCTCAGAGCTGCGGGAACATCTGGCGTGTCCCCAGACCCCACCACACTATGTCCCATCCACCTACATAAGGTGCCCTGGAAGCTCCAGCCCCAAAGTGAACAGTTCTGGTAAGAGGGGAGACGAAAATAAAACCACTTTATCGGGAAAGAAGGGAGGAGAAAAAGAAAAGGAATCAGGAGTGTTTGTGAGAAAGCCCAGGGAATGTTGCGAAATCCAGCTGCAGGGGAAATAACCTAGTGGTTACGCAACTGGCTCTGAGGGAGGGCTGAGAGCAGAGAGCAAGTGCAGGATGCAACCGAAGCAGGAACAGAGTGGGAGGGTGGGTGTAGGACCCCAGCACCCTTTAGGACATCCATTTTCTCAGACACAACCAGGGCCCTCTTGGGTTCTCTGGCATCAGAAGAGGCCTTCCAGTCAGTGAAAAGGGGCCCCCTGAGTATCCCCCACACCCCACTGGGTACCTCCCTGGCCAGCGTGGAGATATCCTACTGGTCTTATGGAGTGGATTGGGTGTGTGGCCAGAGCCCAGGTGCCATGACTATTTTCTGCTCCTTGGGGCTCGTGGGTATCAGCGGGTGATTAGGAGCAGGCCAGAGACTGATGAATGCATTGCTCTGTGGGTTAATCCTCTGCCTAGGGTGGCAGCAATGAGAGGCTAAGAGTGGAGGGGTTATCAACTCTGAGAGCTTTCCACACTGTGGGTTATTACAGTGCATGACTGAAGACAAGTGGGACTAGTGGTGCCGGAGAGAGGAGCAATTTCCCAGCCTTCCCACTCAGCCAAGTGTCTGTCCCTGATCCTTCCCATCAGGCAATTACTCCATCGCCTCCCTTGCCACAAAGGGCCAGCAGGCGGCTTTTAATTTGCAGCCGCACTGGAGTGGTTCCAGCTACTGCAGCCCACTGCTAGGAGAGCTCTTATCAGCTGGGAACATTTGCTGTTCGTCCCTTGGGAGGCTGATGACATAGGGGTATGAAGCTGATGACATAGGGGTATGCGAGTGTGCACGTGCACACATGCCTGTACACACACCCGTGCATGAACACACACACAGCCACCTAAACACATGCACACGTACATGCACAGGCATGCACATGGACATACGCACACGTGTATGCACACAGACATGCACTCCAGTATGCACTCACATACATGTACATGCACACAAACATATGCACATATGCTCATGCATGCCCATGCCATCTATTTTGGCTCTGCAGAGTGACAGCGATTTCAGGTGCATAAGCCTCAAATCCTTGGTTGGCTGATGAAAATTGCTGCAGGTCTGCTGATGCCCTGGGGCTCTGGCAATTAAACCAATAGCACAACTCAGTTTATGCCAGCATGGCATCTGGGGAAAGGGCAGAAACCCCTAGATAGCAGATTCTCAGGCCTAGGTTTCCAACTGCTCTTTGTATTTGCCTTCCAGCTTTTCCAAAATCACATTTTCTAGTTTACCTCTGTAACTGTGAGGGTGACAAACTCTGTTATGTGTTTAAATAGCTGATGATATTCACACACTATCACATGACTCCAAAAGCTGGGGCTCTCAGAAATGTCTCCCCACCCCCAACTCTGGATTTAGCTCTAAACTTGGTCCTATGTCTCTGTCTCTGGTTCTTGTCCTCCTCTAGCCCTTCTTCCTCAATGGGCTTTGATTTTTCTCTCCTTGAGGGGCCACATGGGGTAGAAACATTCCCTACTATGGGCAGGAATGGGATGGCTGAGCAAACAGGCAATGGAGGCTTTGACCTATAGGTTGCCAGCCCATGGGACAGGAGTGGCTAGAATCAATCCCTGTCTGGATGGGGACTCTGTTCTGTTTCCAAGTGACATCTACAGACCTGCCCCTCAACATCTGTGACATCAGTGGGATCTGCCAGTGGTCATCTTTTTGAGACCCAGCTTCCCATTTCATCAAAACTCACCAGCGTTTGGCAAATCTTCCACAGGATGGAGTGGAGCGGGTGTATCCCAGCTGAGGACTGGGCATCTTGGGTCACCCAGTGCGATTATGGGAACACTGCAAGGACTGGGGAGAAGAGAAAGAACCATGGCGTCTGGCAGTGCCAGAATCCCCTTAGTTTGCAATGCCAGCAAAAAACAACACCAAGGAGCAAATGATCTACGTAGACTGAACCCTGGGGACTGAGCACTGGGTTTGTGGAATGGAGAGGGGCTTGCAAGTCAAATCTCTCCTCCACAGAGAGGCCAACGTTGCCCAGTCACATCCATCCTGCATGAACTAAATGCGTCTGTTGCAGATGTCACCAGCTGCTCTCAATATCCCCATAGAGGAGGAAAATGGTCAGCTTGTAGCCAGCACGGTCTCCACTGGGTTTCAGAGCCTTGTTTCCAGAGACTAGGCTGGCTCAAGGGATGACTTGGAAACTTGCTTCCCAAACCAGATCCAACAGGTGTTCCAGGTCCTACTGCTTTGGCTGAGCTCCAGGCACTGAATCACAGCAGTGGTGAGGCTGGCAAGTGCACATTTGGTGACATGGGATCAAATCCCCAGGTGACGTACGGAGGAGCCGCCACAGGAACAAGGAGCTGGATTCAGACACCCTGATTAGATAGATAGATGATAGATAGACAGATGGGGGGAGGGAGGAATGGACAGGAAACCATGTCTCCAGTGCCAAGAGAAAAATTTAGGAACCCAGGTCTCCTGAGTTCAGGTGATAGCTCTAACAAAATGTGTGATCTTAAAGCAGAAGAATGGGCAGGATTCCTGAGTTCTTTTTCGTCTCTAGGAGGAAACGCAATCTGATGATTACAGTAGGAGATTTTGGACTCGAGTTATTTCCTGATTTGCCATTGACTCTCTACCTGAACCTGGGCATGTTACATCAGCATCTCTGTGATTTCCCCATCAGTAAGCTGGGGACAATGGTAACTCCCTTAGAGCACCTCACTGATGCACTGCAAAGCCTAATTAAAGCTGGTTTCTCCAGCACTTTGCAATTCTCTGTAAAAGCACCGAGCATGATCACGCTGGGTGAGTCGCTTTGCCAGGTAACGCTGAGAAAGGGCTTGGTGGGGGTGAAGGGGGGGAAGGCGTAAGCCCTGTCAATAGCGCTTCACTGAGCAGGATGAATCTGCAGTCTGGGAATAGGATGAGCTGAGCGAACGTGCTTCTGATGGGCATTTACAGATCAAAAGAAAGAAAGAGAAGAGCAAATCCAGCACCCACCTGTCCCATCCCCCTAAGTAAAGGTCTGCCAGGAGTGAACTCCCCTGGACTCCACTTTTTGGCCCTGGGGAGTTAGCTGGGGCAGAGTGAGGTGTTACACTGTACAGGACATGCTGTCTCAGCTACAGAGACTGTCAAGGTGCCTGTGAATTCCATGCAGCCAAGTGACGTACCAAATTGTCAGTGTACACAGCCAGACTCAGGTGGGGGCCAGTGCGTGTCTGTGCATTCGCTGTTACACTCGCCTCACTGCTCATGACTTTCACGCAACCTGGCTGCGCTGGGGGGAGTTGCCCCAGGAAGCTATGGCAGGGAGTGAGCTGCAAAGAAATACTGGAACTAATTAAAGGAGACGTTCCAAAGGAGCAGTCACATCAGTCTAGTTCAGTGAAACAAACAAACATGGAGGCCAGTGGCACTTTTAAAGACTAACAAATTTATTTATCGCATGAGCTTTTGGGGGAGAAAATCCCACTTTGTCAGATGCTTGAAGATGGAGAACCACATCTCCGGGAGCGTGCGATGAATGGGAGATGGGAGGTTCTGTCTGCAGAAAGCCATCATCACTGAAGGATCAGAGCACCTAGGGGCATTTCCTGTGAGCTGCAGACAGAGGCAGCCTTAGGTTAGCTGGGGCCCTAGGTGAAGACCCATTGTGGGGCCCCCTATAGGGCCTCCCGCAGTCCCCCCCTTCCATGACTCTGTCTCTCTACCGCCAGTCGTAACTCCCCACCAGGGGCCCTGAAATCCCCTCTGCAACCCTTGCTGTGGGCCCTATCCCTCCTGGACTCCCAGCTACCTGCAGCCATCCTCCCCACATCCTGCAGTCCCCTCCTTGGGTGTCTGTGCCTGCTGCAGCTCAGAGCTTTTCTGCTGCTGAGGCAGACACCGCTTCTGGGGTAGGCAAAGCAGGCAACCACCCCTGCTGTTCACAGAATTGGGGATGGGGCTCCTTAAAGCTCAGGGCCCTACGCAAGGCCCTGTGTTGCCTACCCCAAAAGCCACCTCTGGCTGCAGACACTTTTTGAGGCTGCGTCTCCAGAAACAAGATCCCCCTCACTCACCATATCTGCAGTGGAGTGATACCAACTGACACTAGAGGAAGATCTTGCCAAATGATGTCCATGAAGCAATGGCTGATTTATGCTGGCTGGAGGAGCCGGCACACTGATTTCACTGGTGCTGTGACCAATGCAGGCCCACTGAGAAGCTGGCCAGTCTGGTTGCTGATTCACATCCAGCCTGAACGGGTAAGGATGAGAATGAATCTGCACAGAGTAGCCTGGATGGGACAAGTAACATCACTCCCACCTGAGGGCCATTAGTTGACCTGTGTGAAACAAGTACGGTGGGTGACAGTTCAGCTCCCAGGAGATCATAAAGCCACTTTTGCACAACAGGCCCTGCACAGCAGCCTCATGTTGACTGGCTAAAGCAGGAAGTTTGTCCTCCTACCACTGTATTTATGGGTATTCAGTCAGGATGAAGCCCAGTGAAGTCTAGAATAGGGCAAACAAAGCAGGGTAGTGTGGCCCTGAAGAAAGATCTGTGTCTCCACCAGTTCAAGCTTCTCTTTATCTGGATCCTAATTTAGGAGGCATGCCATGGAACTGAAAAGCAATACACTTGACACTGATACTAGGGAAGATTTTATTTATTCATTCAGTTAAGCTGTGGAACTCACTGCCACAGAATATCACAGAGGCTCAGGTCTTAGTAATGGACAGGTAGCCAGTCAGTTCCTGCACAGAGATAAAGGGTTAACCCTTCAAACACTGGTGTTTTCTGACTGATAGGCAAATGAATGTTTAAGAAAGTATCTAGCTATCACAGTAACACCATAACTAGTTACTACTTTTTTCCCAAAGCATCTGTCACTTAACTAGCTATGGGGCATTAGTCCTTCAACCAAGACAGCAGCAGGTTACATCCACTCTGCCTCCCCACCCTACCATATCTCCCCTCTGATTTTTTCTGTCACATTCCCCAGGCAAACTCCCAACCCAGCAATAATCTGAAATTGCCAGATCGCAGGATGGAAACATACCTGCCCACACAGCACCTTGCGTCATCAGCCCACAAGTCAGTCTCTGGTCGGTGCTGCAGGGCTGACTTCCTCCCGTAGGCTAAGAAAAGCTCCATCCGGAACAACATGTTCTTTCCTGTGCAAAAAAGGCCCATCAACAACACGTGTAAGAAGCAGAGCTGGATCTGCTGTAGAGACAACCAGGAGCATCACAGTCATGGGACTGAGCTAGAATCGCGAGCCAGTGTGCACTGAAGAAGAGCTGCGTCCAGAACTGATTTTTTTCAGCTCACTGGCAACTCTGTAAAATTGGGGGCGGGAGGCAAAGAAATTGTTTCTGTGAACATGAAAAAAGATTTCTCTTTCCCAAAATATTTGGCAAATCGAAAAGTCGGAGGCTGTGGGGGGAATCGCTTCAGGTCAAACAAAGCAGTTTGTTTGACCCAAAATGAAATGTGTCATTTGAGTGTGGGGCAGTTTGCTGGAAGTTCTTTTAGGGGACGATCTCTAGCCTGATTTCTTCAGGAGAGTAGACTATGAGCACAGGACTCCCTTCTGGTCTTAGAATTGATGATTCTATTTAGTGGCCTGTTTTAATGTTTAAAGAATAAAATGAATTGCAAAACACAAGTCAAAAAATCAAAATGTTGGGCCTCTTATGGAATTCAGGAGGTGGTGTGTTCTTTTGGGTTCAGGAGTGGTTTTTACATCAACAATTTGGTGAAACCAACATGAATTTGTCAAATGCTATCAGTGTAGTCACACGAGGATTTTTGATGGGTTTATTTTTTGCCCTCGCAGGAAGCTTCCCCCCAAACGGGATCTGCCTCTGTGGCTATCCCAACTAGGAAGCGGCTATACCCAGATCAGGTACAGACTCTTCACAACCTGAGACTCAGGGAAAAAGGCTTCTGGAAATCTAGGTGGCCACAATCAGCAAGGGGTGAGAAGCCTGAAGGGCTACAGCTCTGGTGGTGGATTTTGAATCGGCCTGCACCATTAGTTCTAGGAGCAAGCGGCTATGGGTGTTAGAAGGACCAATGAGAAAAAGCTCTCTCTCCCATCTCGCCTCCTTTCCCATGTCCCTGGACGTCCCCTAGTCATAGGATCAGAGAATCTAAGGATAGGTCACATCATCCAATCTGATCTCTGTATAAAGGGCCTCCAGACCCCACCCAAGTCCCTCAGTCTGGGTGAGACTGAAGTATTGCAGCCCTCAGGAGGCTCAACTTCTGTACGCTGCGGCCAAAGAACAGGAGAGACCGAGATAAACCCACACCCAAGGCCCCTGCTATGGCAGTCAATTGATCAAGTGCAGCACTTTGGCCCAGCTGTGAATGGGGTCTGTCTCATAATTCTCTACAGACCGGGGCCAAGGGGATCTCTCAGGCTGATCCGTTCAAACCCGGGGGAATACCACCCTTAATCCAACTTTGGCTCTGCTTCCAGGGGATCAAGTGTCCTTGTGAAGATGCCTACAAAAAACTTGATAGCAGTTAACCAGTCAGATCAAATCCTTAGTCTCTGTCATCCCCCGCTTCTTGCCTATACCAAATCAGCCCAGGGGTACCATGTAATATGCCTTCCCCCAACAGTTAACACCTGCCGTTAATTCATGGAAATAAGCCAGTCTCACGGTGTATCTGCCCATCTGTGCAGTGCCACTTGTGTGGCGATGAGAGAATTTGTGTGCAAACACTTTCCAGTTGCCTCCACCATTTTTCCATGCCGACACCTTGCTCTCCCCAGCTCCCTCCATTCCCCTGGGACAGAGAGCATTTATTAATAATCCTTGTTAGCCGATTTCACTCCCAGGAGACCAGCACTGCAGTGAAAAGGACCTGCAGACAGCCTGGAGCTGTTTATACGCCACTGACGCCAGCAAGATGGAACTGGCCCAGCTGAACACATGCAGGAGAATGTGGCTTGTAAACACCTGAGCAAAAGAGATGTCTGCCAGAGGCAGTTCCTGGGCGCTCGTGAGTCACATCCAAGTGGGGCAGAGAGAGCACAGAACAGGTGAAGTGCAGATCGGCCTGTCCGAGCTGTAATAGACTTCTGTTTGTCCCGTTGGAGCCACCTGACCCAGCATAGCTGCAAATCGCAGGTGGGTCTGGCTGACCCTGAAGTCCAAGGGCTGTGACTCACTTGGGCCCTCACCTTCCAGAGAGAATATGCCCACCCCTAAGGCAGACCCACCTAGCCCCCAGATGGGGCACTGAGACAGCCAGGCTGTCCCAAGCCCCCCACCCTGCAACTCAGCATCTCCTGGAATCAGTACTCACTCAAATGAAAGAGCACCTCCCCATGGGGCTTACAATTCCCATCCTTGCCCCTCCGGGGGTTTTCCTAGCTGGTCTCTCTCATGCTGATTCTCAAGGGACACAGCCTGCTTCGCTTGGGAAATCTCACAGGTGCCCAGCCCAGGGAGACAGGCTGCAGAGGGAAAAACAAGCACCAACTAACCGGGCTCCCTTGGCCTGGAGGTCACAGGGCTTCTCCCACCCCATCCAGTGGGAAGAGATTTTTGACCATGTCAGAAGCATGAACACCCCTGGCCTTCATGTTCCCAGTGGCCACTCTCGGTGTGTCCCCTGGCTGCCTGCTTCTGGCACAGGGGAAGGCTCCTGACGGCCATAAACTGCCTTCCACAAGGATCAGGAGAATAAGATGGGGATGGGCGGTGTCATTACCAGGCTGGCTCTGTGATCCTGGAGGGAAGAGGTATAAATGCAGTGTCTCCTCAGCAGGAAACGTCAGGGCTGGAGCACGCTGAGAAGGGTTGTTACAGCAAACTGGTGAGAGGGGGTCAGCGGGCATGAGCAATCCTGCAATAACAATAAATGGATGCCAAATTAGTACCAACGAGCAACCCTACAATAACTAACCACTGCATTGAGCAGTGCTCACAAGTGACCCTACAATAACAGACCAGTGTGTGCTGATTAATGCTAACAAGCAACCCTAAGATAACAAATTGGTGCAGGGAGTGGGAGCTGTGACCTGGCAGGGGTGGTGTGGAATCTGGAGGCACCCAGTGGTGGGGCTGGGAGCTGGGATCTGGGATCCCAAGTTTGGGGGCAGAGGGTGACCACCTGTGAAGTCCACATAGGCAGTACTGCGCATGGTGAGCCAGGACTGGAAGATTGTGTTCCCTCTGGTCCCTCCCAGTCGTCAACTGCTCCACCCAGGGAAACAACACCCAGCACGTAGGCTCCTTCTCAGTAAACAATGGTGACAGGCCTTGGAAGGGTGGGACAGCTTTCCAGGAACCCCAAAAGAGTCTGAGCAGCTCCTGCTGGACACCCTGTTCCTTGAGCTGTAAACACAGGGCAACATAAACACACAGCTAGGTCAGCATGCCTGGAAAGCTGCATTGTCTCTGCAGCCAGAGCTGCCGCTCATGAATGGCCCAAGGGAGGGCTCTAGAGAGATAAAGAAAAGAGTCAGGCCGAAAGAAAGAAATATTCAGGGAGCTCTTTGGTATTTCCTGTGGACAGCAGTTGCACTGAATTAATGGCAATCCATGTAAAAACCAATTCAGTTGAACTAGTGCATATTTGTGCGTGGCCATTTAAATCAATTTAACCTCCATAAAATCTTAAGAGAGATTTTGTCAGGTTTACTCTCCATGGAGCGAGGACCATGAGAACAAAGACCACATGGGAGACCTGTAGTCAGTTTGCAGAAAGCACTGTTGGAAGGGACACTCATATTTATACCCTGATAAGCATGGAATAAAAGCCTATCTGATAGCACAGCACAGTATAGAATATAAAATCAGCAGTTCCCACTGTGAGCTTGAATCAGGGGGCTGACCTGAATGAATTCCACTTGGAACTGGCACATATCTTTAACTTGCTCCTATAAATGTATGGATGGGAGCTAAACTGAAACAGGCCAGAATGAAATTGACTCAAAACTTCCATCTTCACGGTTGCACCAGCTTAACTTAAATGGGTTTGGAATCACACCTAGAGACCTGGCCTACACACAAACGTCACACTTTAGCTATCTCACTATAAAGAAAGTGGCCAGCACTTCCCAACGTGGATGGAGCTCCTCACATATACTGGCTTCCACTACAATAGCTACTGGTGGAGAGGAATAAGCTATATTCGGCCAGGGCACGTTTATACCAGCATAACTGTTTCCACACTACAGCTGTACTGGTGGAATATTGTCTGTAAGTCACACCCCCAACTAACAGTTACACCAGGACGAAACTTCTTGTGTCAACTCAACCAGGCCTTAGCGAAACTGCTACAATTAACCTCTGGCCAGCCCTTAATCCAAAGGGCTGCAAGCAACCCTGCTTTCCCATTGCTTATCTGTGCATCTCTAGCTAAGGGCAAATCAACCACCAGACATTCATCCTCTCCCCTGAGTGACGGTGCTCTGCGCAGATATTTGACAGCTGCCTGTTTTCCCTGGACACTAGCCCAACTCCTTCTTTGCTGTCCCAGCAGACCAAAGGAAAATTCCATGCCACTGAAAATCCCTACTGCGTATTTCTCCTCCCCGTTCCTCGACTCAAGCCCTTCACGTGGAAACCATTTGAGACTGCATTTCACGTGGATTGGCACTAACAGGGAGCACAATAGATTTAGGTACAAGGGGATGGTAACAGGCACGATTCATGACCCAAACATGACGTCAGAGGATCTGTGACATCTCATACCAATGCCAACAATGGGGTGTGCGAGCCAGTTGGGAGAACACCAGGACACCTGGGTTTTATTCCCAGCTCTGCCACCACTTTGCTGTACAATCTCAAGCAAGTCACCACTCCCGCTCTGTGCCTCAGTTTCCCCACTTATACAATGAGGATGATCCTGACCTGACTCCCAAGAGAGTTTGGAGGCTTAATGGGCCTAATTCTTTTCTCATTTATGCTGGAGTAAAAGTGGAGTAACTCCATTGATATCAATGGGCTAACAGTGGCGTGAGAAAGATGTGACTCTAGATCTCTCTTTGTAAAGTGCTTTAAGATCCTCAGATGAAGGGTGCTACTGAAGGCAAGATAGGAGTTATTCACAGCACTGAGCAAGTTTTAGCCTGCCTGGGCATCATGTCCATTGGGCAGCTGATGACACCATTGCAAAGTGGTCAGAAGGAGATATTTGCTAAAGAATTTTGGTGTCTAAATCCCACTGGCTTTCTTTGTGTAATGCTCCTTCCTGCATGGGGATAAATCATTCTGCTCTAAAGCCCCTTTATATCACTGGAACAGCATCTATACTAGGGGTTATACAGATTTACCTAGCCAAATGAAGCTACAGGAGTGCAGCTTGTTGTGTGTAGACGAAGCCTGAGAGAGAGAAAGAGCAAAACAAGGAGAGCAAAAGAAACTGAGTTGGACAAAAAGAGAAAAAAGGCTAAAATGGAAGGGTCAAGTTCCCAGCAGGTAAATGGGCTCAAATCCTCTGCTGCTGCAAATCACTATTGCTCACTGATGTGTTGGTGTTAGATCTGGGTGAGGTTCTGGTGTAAAGGCAAAAAGCCCTGCGTCTTTCTTCACCCTGTGGAAATCTTGCTTCATCTCACTGTCCCAGCACCAGCTGTTTTTCCTTGGTGGAATAAGCCCTTGAGAATGTGCTGTTCCCCTTTCTCTGCCTCCAGCTCCCACGCAATCCTTGCTTCTTGGAAGTGGGTACATATATAAGTTCTTGGAGAGCGGCTGGAAAACAGGGCTGAGAGGACATTCCAGAGGGCGCTGCAGGAGAAAGGAATTCACAGCTCTGTACAGTAAACAGCTCCCATTCTCTAGCCACCTGCCACCTCTGGCCAGAGCCAGCCGGCGTGGCTCCAAGGACTTGTTCTCAGAGCAAGAGAAAAACAACTTGGGATGGATGAATTTCACAAGCATGCTCAGTCCTGCCACTGAGCCTTAGATCCAGGTACAGGAGGTGCTGGGTCTCAATCTCCCCTCATCTGACATAGTCTTCATTAGAGGCGACTTCCAGCTTGAGATGTACCTGCACCCACACAGTGCTCGGATGCAGCTAGCTAAACACAGCAGGGTAGCCACAGTGGCCCAATGACTAGCTGAGGCAAGACCCTCAGTGTGTAGCCAAAAAGCTAGCCCCTTGCACTGCAACACTTGCTGTTTGACTCTATACAACTTGCTTGAGTTGCTGAAGTAATCCTACCCGATCCTGTGATTACACTTTACTGCATTTATCTTTCCCTCTCATACTGTAAGTTTTCCATTTGCTATCATCTGATGAAGTGGGATTTCTTCCTTGAAAGCTCATGTGGGGAAAAAAAAAAAAGGCTAGCTTTTAAAAGTGCTACAGAACTCCATTTGTTATGCAGAGCTAGCATGGGTATGTCTATCCAGGTTTGAAATAGCATCCCCTGCCTGAATGCACATCCCGCAAGGGTCTGCAACCTGTCGCTCTGGAGCCATATGCGGCTCTTTGGCTGCCCTCCTTGTGGCTTCAGACTACAGCCCTATGGAAGACACAGACTGATTGAGACAAACCTCATCCTAAAGCACTCACAGTCCAGGGCCTTGACTACAAAGTTGGCCCTCTTTAACTCTGGTTGGGTAGTTAAAGAGGCACAACCAGCTTAGGTGCCTTACACCAGAAGAGCTTATTCCCCTTTCCCTATGGGTAAGACACAAGCACTTTATACCTATACAACTGCATGCGCACAACGAGGAATTGCACTGCTCTAAATACACTGTTAAACTACACTAGTTAAAGCAGTATTTTTTGTGCATAGACATGCCTGGAAAATAAAAACAGACCAAAGGTGCAAAGGGGAAACTGAGGCACAGATTAGGGGAAGATGCCCAGAGTTGCAACAGAACCAAGTATAGGGTCAGATGTAATTCAAATCCCACTCACCAGAGGTTGGGGGATAGTACCCACTCAGACTGCAAAGAATGAATGAGATGGGATAGAAACACACAAATCCTTTTATTCCAACAAATGCATTTAAAAAGAGACAATGTTAAAAAGTTGCAACAAGGTGACCAAACTAACAAAGCCGCCTCCTGACCGAGTGGGGACAACAAAGGCAGCTTCTTTAAAAACATACAGCAGAGTCTGTACAATAAAAACTTCTTTCCAGTTTGTGAGCTTCATTTTGTTGTGGCCCTTAGTGGGTTTTGCTTTGGAAATTTTGCTGACCAGTATTAGTCTCTCTCTCTCTCTCTCTCTCACCCCCCCCCCAACTATTCCCTCCTACTTCGAGCTGCTCTGGGACCCAATGCGCAGGCCAGTGGAATCACTTTTTTCAACTGACTTTCAAGGGCTTCAGATCAGACCAATGAACAGTTAAAGTTTGACTGTTTTCTCCAAGATGTAGATTCTGATCTTACAGTGGACTGAAACCTGATCTCACATCAGACCGACAGCTAAATGGCTTCACTCACTCCTGATTTATCATGGAATAAGTAAACTCAGAATCAGGCCCTCTTAGTATTACTCTCTAGACTGCATAGTGCCCATAAGTTCTGGAGTTACAGAGCACGACTCTATGGCACTAGCTGCTGTGCACACATGGAACTAAGAAATAAAGAGCCAGCCCCTGCCCCAAAGAGTTTCCAATCTAGGTAAATTAATTTCATGTGATTTCCATTAAATTTTCTTTCCAAACCCATCCCTTTTGCTCCAAACCCTCGGGTGCAACCTACACTCACTTCAACTCAATGGACTTACCTGCATGGATGGCAGTGAAAGAAGAATTTGGATCTCAGGGATTTTAAAACAATAAAAAAATACAGAACCTCCAGCTGCCTGGCCCCCAAGCTCCCAGTTAAAGCAGTTCCAGTTGCAGGTGTGGTGAGCAGTTAGTATGTCACCTGTTGAGGACTTAATTGTTTGAGACACTGACTGCATGCTGTAGGGTTCTCCAAGAATTGCCCACCCATTGCCATCGGCCCCCTTGCAGAATCAGATACATAGAGAGCATCATCTGGGAGGCACATCTGGGAAAGCCATCATACCATACGCACTCCCCCCACTCACACACACACACTCATGCACCATTGTGCACAACACACTACAAAAACTCACACATGTGCACACAGCATGCACAAACACACCCGTGCAGAGCAGTGCCACAAAGACAAACACACAGGAAAACGCCTGCAGCAACACAACACACAAACCCACATTTACACACCCTATGTAGATGCACACAATGCAGCTCCCACTCCCAAGAGACACACCAACCTTCCCTTCTGAACATGCAAAAGCCCCACATACAGAACACATACGTGGCACACAACATACTCACACAAGAAAACAGATTCACACACAAAAATTCCACAACAGACAACGAAACATAACACATACCCAAATCCCCTCTGTACAAACACAATATACTTCCAATGTGTCCACTATTTTTAAAACTCATCAAAATACATTTTGGGGTGGCTCACAAGTTTCTTTTACTAGGGGTCATATCAAAGCATCTCTTCTTCTCCAGATACCCTGTTCTGCAGTCTGGTTCTGTTCCAGACTGGGGGGATGAAGGAGGCCTGCAGGGAGTGGGGCCGAGTATACTAAAACAACCATCCTCAAACACAGAGAACATCAGGTCATTGGGGGAAGAGGACGCACCCTCATTTACTAACCCCTCATGCTCTAAAATATTTTAAAGTGACGATAAAAAAGCACTCTCATGTATTAAAACTTTACAAAGGGGGGAGATTTCCACCTGAATCCCAAGTCACTGACTGGCTGCCAGGACTCCATCCCGAGAGAGCAACGGTCGCACAGGATCCCCATGGAGGGCAGCACCAGGACTCGGGGGATCCCTCTGAGCCAGCTGGTAACTCCTCAGGCTGACAGGAGGCAAGGACTGAAAACAGGAGTCAAATTGTGTGTGGAAAACCCCCAAAACGGCTGAGTCTCCATGGCCCTGCATCTTGTGTGACTGTCTGACCCAGTGCAAAATGCTGGTACAACTTCCCATTTTGCACCACACCAGACGTTTCCATCAGAGCCAAGCAGCTGCCTGATCCAGTGTTTTGCACCAGGGTAAAAGAACAGCACGAGAGATCAGGGCCTGGAGACTCAGGTCCAGGACTGGGATGGGACACAGGGTGGTAAAACAACCCCATTAATGTCCCCGCTTGTAGCCCTTCGAGGCTGCTGGTGCAATGAGGTTTCCTATGAAAACACCCAACCTAGAAACAAATGCGCACATATACTCCACGTTCCCAGACCACACAGCTGGGATGGAGTTCAGTGACAGATTGCTGGGGGAGATAACAGGCCAGATGCAAGGCTGGGAGCCCCCTACCATTCCCTGCCGTGTTTCAGTGCTGGTTTCAACCCCTCCTTTGGGACAGATGCTGGATGTCACAATCCCAGGATGGCATTGTTTTTGGTCAGCTTCTGCCATAGCTGAGCAAGACAGGACTCCCTGCGATTAGCCAAGGGTTGGGGGAAGCTAAAGGCAGGGGAGTGTCACTTAGACATGCTGGTTACATCAGCTGTTGTCCATTTCTCCATCCACCCCCTTCATTGTCCTCCAAGATGCAGCTGCTGGGAAAATGGACCAAGCACGCCACCTAGCGGTGAAACATAGGATCTTCCTCTGGAGGGTGACTGTCCTGTTTGAAGTGGGAACCCGACAGTGTCCCCTGCTGACTCACTTGGAGATGGGATGGCCTGTGCAAGAACCAAAGAGCCGTGCTGTAGCGGCTGATCTCAATCCAAGCCTCTCTTGTGCTGACGAGAATGGTGGCTGAGTGGAAAGAAGGGGGAGGCAATGAACAGAGGCATGACTCCCTTCCTTAGGGGAACGGCTGGCACCACTGTGCCACCCCTGCATCCCTGTCTAACCTCCGAGCAGCCCGGTTCCCCTCAGTATATTGCCTCGTCCATGTTGTCATCACTGTTGGTCCCAAAATCTTCCCCGTTGTCAAAGTAGGACATGATGTAGTCCGTCTCCTAAGGAACAAATGGGAAGAGAAGGCTGAGGCCCAGGGAGGGCAAAGGCTGACAGCTTCAACTGGGCAAGCAACGGCATCTGCCCCACAGGCTGAGGGGCTAAGACACTGCTTCACTGGCTGCATTGCTGTGCTGGACGCATCAATGAGTGGAAAGGGGGCGACTCTGACAGCATGCAGCAATTCAGCCATTTAGGCCTGGAAGTGGAAGCCCCTGTCCCATGAAGCACTGAGGGAGCCGATTAGGCCAAGACAGCAGCACAGTGCTGGGAACAAGAGCAAAGGGACAGTCCCAAAGACTGGCATGTCCACAGAACAGGTACCGGCCTCTCCATTCTGCCCCGTGCTTCAGCCCACAATGGAGGGGCCCTCTGCTAGCCAAGCCTGGGGCCAATTGAGATGGTGAAACTGCAAGGTGGACATGTGCCCACTGTGAACAGGCCTGCCCAACTCCACCCACGAGCAGGCTGCCGCTTCTTGTGGGGATAAAAATCCCCGATCCTGCAGTCCTTGTACAGCCAAAGCTCCCACTGAGATCAATGGGGGCAGAGTCTTAAGTGAGCATCAAGAGCTCTGCAGAGAGCATGGCTGGAAGTGTCTCACCTCTTCATGTTCCTCCTCATCATATTCCTCTTCCTCCTCTTCCTTGCCCTCCTCCTCCTCAGCTTTCTCCTCTTCTTCCTCTGATGTCACTTCCTCCTCCTTCTTCTCAAGGGTCTGGGGTTTAATCAGAAAAAAAAGCCCAAGTCACTGTAACACTGAGGCCCATCCTGTGCACTTCACTGAGGGAGAGCAAACCCCATTTTTGAGTGGGGCTGGCTCCATCCTAGCCTGCGGAGCCACCAGCTGAGAGCCTGACGTGTCCCACACGGCCACCCCAGCTGCCCATGCTTTCCACCCTGGCCACATACCAGGCCCAGCCATCCATCTGTAGCATGCACCCACAGTACTACATGCCCATTGAGTAATGGTCTGCATGATCTTACCAAAGCGACGCGCTTTGTGTAGCTGCCCCAACTAGTGTGCAACACATGGGTACTCAAATGAGTGTGCAACAGGCTGGAGAGGCATGAGAGGGTGGGGGAAGCAGAGCAGGAAATCACCAATCTAGTACAGAAATAACACCCTTCCAATGCCCAGCAGGCAGGATTCTCAACCCAGCAAACCAGAGAAAAATCACTGTTACCTCCAGTTTCTTAATGGTTTCCTCCTTGTCCACCAGGAGCCGCTGCTTGTACTTGGGGATCAGGATGGTGGTTCCTACACCAGAAGAGAAGAGGTCAGAACCTGGCCAGACACTGGGGCATTACTAGGGGATAGCCTGCTATGGGTGGTGGGAGTGCTGCTTTTACTGCCCTCCCATATCATGACACTGCTGCAGCTGACAGATGCCACCAGGCCAAGCTTCTGTTGCTGGGATAAGGGCTGATGCAGGCACCTCACTAAATACTGGATTTCTGGCTTACGTGCTGGGTCCCCTTGCTGGGTTTTGAGGGGATATAGGGCTGTTTTATTGACTCAGGCTGGAAATCAGACCAGGTGGGGCTCATTACCTCCAATCCTGACCATGAGAGGACCAGCACTGGACAAGGAGGACATAAAACAGGAGCTCTTGTGGGAACAGCAAGTTCAGGGTTTGTGTTTGTTTTCTTATGTTCCTTCTTTGAAAAGATACCTGATTTTTTAGACAGTGGGAATGCAGTAAATCTAATCTACTTGGGTTTCAGTAAGACACTTGATACAGTTCCATGTGGGAAACTATTAGTTATATTGGAGAAGATAAGGAGTAATACAAGATGGGAAAGGTAGGTAGGGAACTGGTTCAAGGAGTGACTACAATGAGTTGCACTGAAATGAGAACTGCCAGGCTAGGGGCTGGTCACTAGTGGAGTTCCTCAGGGATCAGTCTTGGGGCCAAGCTTATTTAATATTTTTATTATTAACTTGGCAAAAAAACTGGGAATGTGCTAATACAACTTGCGGATGATAAAGTTGGGAGGCGTTGCTAATACACAGAAGGATCGGGATGTCATACAAGAAGACCTAGATAGCCTTGTAAACTGGAGGAATAGAAGTGAGATGAAATTTAAGAGTGCAAAGTGCAAGGTCATGCACTCTGGGACTAACAATGAAAATTTTTGGTATAAGGGCAGATATGTCAGTTGGAAGTGATGGAGGAGGAGAAAGACATGGTTGATCACAGGACGACCAATGTGTTGCAGCCATGCAAACAGCTAATGTAGTCCTAGGATGCATCAGGCGAGTTATTTCCAGAGACAGGAAAGTGTTAATACCTTTATACAGGGCACTACTATGACCTCATCTAGAATACTGCGTGCAATTCTGGTCTCCTGCGTCTAAGAAAAATGAATTCAAACTGGAACAGGTGCAGACAAGAGCTACCAGGATAATCTGAGGAATAAAAAACCTATTATTTAATCTAACTGAAAGCAGGCTGAAGAGGGATATGATTGCTCTCCATAAATACCAAGGAGGGAGAGGAATTATCTAAGTTACTCACCAGTGTGGACACAAGAACAAATGGATATAAACTGCCCATCTAGAATTGTAGGACTGAAATCAGGCAAAGATTTCTAACAATGAGAGGAGTGAAGTTCTGGAACAGCCTTCCAAGAGGAGCTGTGGCAGCAAAATCCTAACTGGCTTCAAGACTGAGCATGCTAAATTTACAGAGGGGATATAAAGATGAGACTGCCAACAATAGCATGTAGCCAGTCTGTGACTGACAGCAGCAAATATCTCTAGTGGCTGATGATGGGACACCAGAAGAGAAGGGCTCTGAATTATGCCAGAGAATTCTCTCCCAGCTATTGGGCTGCTGTGCCTTTCCCACAGCTTAGGGTGTAACTGACCACTGCATTTGGGGTGGGGAAGAAATCTTCGCCCAGGGCAGGTTGGCAGAGACTGGGTGGGGGGCACCTTCCTCTGCAACATGGGGCATGGATCACTGGCAGGTTTAAATTAGTATAAATGGTGGATTGTCTCTAATGTGACGGCTTTAAACCATGATTTGAGGACGTCAATACCCCAGCCACAGGTTAGGGGTCTACTAAAGGAGTGTGTTGGTGAGGTTCTGTGGCCTGGATAGTGCAAAAGGTCAGACTAGGTAATCACAATGGTCCCTTCTCACCTTTAAGTCTATGAGTTAGGAATAAAAAGCAGCCCCTCTGAAATCTGTGTAGCCTAATGGATAAGACCCTGGCCAGCGGCTTAGGAGACATGATTCTAATCCCTGCTCTGGTGGGTGACTTTGTATTAATGAGTATTTTCTTTAATACTCACTCTCCTTCCGGAGCTTTCGAACTCGAATCTTTAGCTCCCGTGGTAACCGTCTCCAATCTGCAAGGCCAAATAAGAAATCATCAGAATGAATCAGACCCATGGTTCTTCTATTCCCTTAGCCATCTCTGAGACTGGCCAGAACCAGATGCTTCAGAAGAAGGTGCACTAAGTGGATAATCTACAACTAACAGAAGTTTTCTTCCTGATCCCCCATAAATTAGTGATAGGCTTGTGCCCTAAAACATGAGGGTTTATAATCTCTGCATCCCCGCCTTCCTTCTTTCTTTCTTTAACTGTGGATGTTGTTATTATTCACACAAATGTTTAAACCTCTTTTGAATCCTCCTGAGTTTACTCAGCAATATCCTGTGGCACAGAGTTCCACACACCATGTTAAAGAAAAGACTTTTCCCCACTTCTAAATGCATTGTCTTTCAGTTTCACTGGATCTCCTCCTGTCATGCCATATCGCTGTGCCTCTGGTCTATTATAAAGGTGGCAGATCTAGCCCTGTCTTTTGCAATTCTCCACATCTGTGAATCATAGCCCTCCTGGAATAAAACTCTGAAGAGAGAGGTGAGCAAGGGTCATACTAGAAAATATTCCCACGCATACCTGGGTTCCAATCAATAGTGTTCTCAGTAGGGCCAGACATCTGATATTTATCTGAGTAGCGTTCAACATCTGAAAAGATACATACAAACAGGGATCAAAACAGCTGTTGTATAATAATCATGAGAATGGGCTTGAATTGTCAGCTAAACCCTGCCTACGTATTTAACTGTCCTGGGGTGGGAAGACCATGCCATTCATCGTGAGGATGCAGTTAAACCAATATAAAAATGCTCATACTAGTACAGCCATATTGGAATAGCCTAGCCCAGAAGAAGATACCTTTATATGACACATCTGCATCCACACTATGGGCGGTACTGGTATATCAGTAAAAAGATCATATCACTGACCAATATAGTTACACTAGGACAGTTTTTAAGCACAGATCAGGCTTAAGCCCCTTTATACCAGCCTGGCAGCACAAAGAGGCATTAAAGTGGGTATAACCTACATTTAAGGCTGCTTTATGCTTGCAGACTGGTATAATAATAAAAGATTACTTCATCATCAGAAGGCCTAGTTTGGTGGTTCTCAACTTTTTCAGGTCAGAACATGCTTGGTGGTGTGTTGCAATCCTACAGGATATACCAGCCCACCACTCCAATAGGCCGAATCCAGCCATCTCCCTGACTCTCCATGATACACTTCCTGCTGTGCAGAGACACTGCGTCAAAATGCATTATCACAGGGGTCTCAAACTCAGATCACCACGAGGGCCGCATGAGGATCAGTATGGTAGCCTGACGGCCGCACCACTGAAACCTTGCCATACAATGATATTGCAAATATCAGTAATGATCATGTCATTGTGGGCCGCAGAACATAGCTTTAGAGGCTGCATGTCTGAGACTCCTGCATTACTGTGATTGAGAAACCCAGTCTAGTTTATAGATGGGGAAACTGAAGCACTGGGAAGGAAAGAGTTGCCTACGGCAGCCCAGTAGGTCAGTGGTGGAGCTAGGAATGGAACCCAGCTCTCGTGCATCCCAGCCATGTTCACCAGCCATTAGGTCCCATAGCCTCTTTGTGTGGAAAAGGACATTAGATAACTGAGAATTCAGGCTGTGTTACCATTTGCATTAAAGTCTTCTAAAGTCCTTTAAAAAACAACAGTTAAAATTTGGTCCTAAATCAACCGGCGATGCTCCCAATACCTTTCTTGGGGGCAACTGGCTTGACATAATATGGCAGATTCTTCATGGCTCCCCTTAGCTCTTGTTTTAGCGCCAGCATGTATTCCACCTCCTCCCCTGTCTGCAGAGGGACTGGCTTGTACTCCATAGACTACAGGGACAGGATAGGAGAGAAGCAATTATTAACTTCAAAGGAAGAACATGGCCAAGATGATGACACATACACTGGGTCCAGCATCACTGGAGAGAAAGGGCTCAGCTTGTGAAACTCAGACCTGCATTTCACACCCCCTGGGGGGGGGGGGAGGATCCAGAATATAGACAGCAGGGTGTGTGTACATACATACACATGGGTGTGCACATGCACACAGGCACAGATGGGGATGCATGCACATATGAATTTGGGAGCATGCGTGCATGTGCTTGCACAGACGCATGCACGTCTGTGTATGTTGATGTGAGGGCAGGATGGGTTATGGAGAATTTATGGAGCATGCTAGGGAGTCCACTGCATCCTGGATTCACTTAAAGCCCAGTCTGGCAGCACCCATAAGCTGCTCTCCCCTGACAGCTTAGGAGGAGCCAAGAGCACAATGAGTTTGTGTAGATCTCTTCTTTCAGAGGACACACATCCATGTTGCCCATTGGCTGCTTTGCTGGCTGGGGCTAAAAGGCTATGCAGACAAGCCCCCAGGCCAAGGAAGGGGTGTTGATAGAGCAGCATGCAGGGACATTTGCCCTGCTGCTCTCTAGGTTCTGTGCAGAGTGGTCTCCCCTCCCCAGGGCTTCCAATCCTGTGCCAGTGTCACTGCGTTTGAGAAGACGATACAGATTCAAGGGACTCACAGGGAAGAGCGGCGATGGCTGGAGGGTGGAGGGGGGCAGCGAGTCTCCTTTCCCAATGCCCACAGCTTCCACATTGAAGGTCATCTGGCCCCGACCCCGCCCTCTGCCGCCTCTTCCAGCCATGGTTTCTTCGCTGAGAAGAAGTGAGCATAGAGCCTGGATCCAATGCAACCAAGGCCTGCAACGGGGATGAGAGAGCAATTCGCGGTCATTAGGAACTTGAAGAGCAACCTCCTGAAGCTCTGTGCTAGGGACAGCATGCACTTCATGACACCAGAGCCACCTCGCTCGTAAGAAGAGATGGCAACAAGTAACCTAGCTATTTGGCAAGTTCCAGAGGGGTAGCTGTGTTAGTCTAGTTCAGTAAAACAAACAAGGAGTCCTGTGGCATTTTTAAAGACTAACAAACTGATTTATCACATGAGCTTTTGTGGGTGTAATCCCGCTTTGTCAGATGCATGAAATGGAAGCAGTAGCATGTCAGGTGAATAAACAGAGAGAAGGTTAAGTCACAAGGTCAGTTTTTTCAACAAACCAAACAAGTTGTTTTGATTCAAACAATGTGAAACAACAGATAAAAAGGTAAGAATGTTAAAAGAGGGAAATCACCGTTAATAAGGGTGAGCCAGCCAAAATCTCTATTCAGATCTAATCCATTCATGTCAAACTTGCATATGAATTCCAGCTCTGCAGTTGCACATTAGAGTCTGGTTTTGACGTGTTTCTCTTGAAGCATGGCAACTGTTATGGCTTTCACAGAATGTGCACAGAGGCTGAAGTGTTTCCCTCTTGGTTCCTGAATGTCACTATTCTTGATTTCTGATTTGCACCCATTTATTCTTTTGTACAGGCAGTCCAGTTTGTGCAACATATAAAGCAGAGTTAAAATTCACATGCAAATTTGACACCACTAGAGTAGGTCTGAACAGAGATTCGGGCTGGTACACTCATTACTAAAGGTGATTTTCCCTTTTTGTAACATTCTCATCTCACCTATCTCTTCCTTGAAGCAAAACAACTCATTTGGTCTGCTGAAAAAGATTGAACTGACCTTGTGATTTACCCTTCTCTGTATTTATTTATTCACACAACATGCCACAGTTTCCATTTCATGCATCTGATGAACTGGGATTACACCCATGGAAACTCATGTGATAAATAAATGTGTTAGTCTTTACAAGTGTCACAGGACTCCTTGCTATATGATAAGCTCCAAGGGAGGAGTCATGTTAGTCTAGTTCAAGGGTCAGCAACCCCTGGCACCCATGCCAAAAATGGCAAAGGGGCTGGGTCTGAGCGGCACATGGCACCACTCAGGCCCCGGTCCCCTAGGCTCCGCTGGCTGCATTTCCCCACTGGGGAGCGTGGCCAGCAAGGACTAGGAAGCTGTGGCACGCACCCCCTGGCCCCACCCTCTTCTGGGCAGGGCTAGAGGGGAGTGGGGCGGGTTGGCCAGCCCAGAGTTGCTGCTACCGAGGGTGGGTGCTGGTCCCAACCCTGACCCCCCGAGGCCACCCGCCACTGCTGGGGGGCAGGACCATCCCTGGGGGGGTGCAGGGACCCCACGCAGCAATAGGGGTGAGGCTGGCCAGCCCAGGGGAGGGGCAGGCCCCTTCTCCCCTGCACTGGCTGTGCCATGCTAGGGACCAGGTGAGCTGGCAAAAAGCAGCACCCAGCTCAGCTCTCCTGGTGTCCCCACCCTGCCACGCGTGCTGCTTTCGGCTGGGTGCTGAAGCAGCAGGCAGGGAGTGGGAAGCAGTGCAGCTGGGGTGTACGGTAGCCATACGGGCCCCGTGCTGCTTCACGCCCCCTCCCCACTGCTCTGGCACAGCCAAAAGCAGCATGCATGGTGGGGGAGTGGAGACCAGGATTGCTGAGCTGGGTGCTGCTTTTGGCAGGCTCACCCAGTCCCTGGTATGGGGGGGCACGCAGGGCCCCCAGAACTGCATGGCCCAGGGCAATTGCCCCTCTTGCCCCCCCCCCACCAGGGATGGCCCAGGGGGGTGTCAGGTGGCCCTGCTGCTGACCCCTGGAAACCCCTTGCCGCTGCCAGGGTCAGTCTCCTTTTGGGACCACCCTGGCACCCACTGAAGGTGTGGTGGGCGGGGCTGGCATGGGGGTCAGCAACCCTTTTGCTGACCCCTGGTCTAGTTCACTAAAACAAACAAGGAGTCTGGTGACACTTCTAGACTAATAAATTTATTTATCACATGAGCCTTCCTGTGCTGGGGGGACGGGGTGGCTCCAATTTGGAGAATAATAAACAAGATGTGATAAAACTGGGACACAAACCCAGGTCCCAGACAGCGTGAACTAGACTGCTTAGCCACTGCACCATCCTCTAGAGCACTAGTTCCCAACCTTTTTCAGGCCGGCGACCCCTTTTTAACAAAAAAAAAATCTTTGTAGCCCCCCCCCCCCAACTGATTATGTAACCTGGCCTGCACACACAGACTCTGGCCCGCACCACTGGGACAGCCGGCAAGCAGCGCTGCCACCATGGCCCATGCTACTGGCGAGCCAAGCCACAGCAGCTATGGCCAACTGCTCTTGCCCCTGCCAGGGAGCTGCCGATGCCCCATCCCCTTGCCAGGATCCAGCTATGGGCGGGGGGGGGGCAGCCCTGGCAAGGAGCATCAGGGCTGTAGCTGGATTCTGGCCTGTCGGGAGAGGCTTCAGGTACCCCCTGCAACATGTCTGCAGACCCCTGGGGGTCCCTGGACCACAGGTTGAGGAACCACTGCTCTAGGGGAAACACAGCTGGCCTTGTGCAGAATTACCAGACACTAAAGCATGGAAAAGAGGACAGAGAAGTACAAAAAGGAAGACACTGGAGGACACATGAAGAAAATGTGGTATTAATGGACTATTCTTCTGTTTTTATGGGTGCCTGGAATGCTTCTCCCTAAAAATAGGGTGCTTTGGGGGCATTCCAGCATACTTTAACCCCTGTAAAGAAAAAGCCATTCAAAATCAGGTATTTTTAAAATGCCTGGCGGACGGAAAGCGTGAAGGTAAAAAGCCAGACATGTCCTCCTTTTGCCTGACACTTGGTAACTTTAACCCCGTGTCCCGCGGACTCACTCCCGGGCAGCTAGGCCCTCCTTGCACTCTCCACCCTGCAGGCCGGCCCAGCGCTGATGCCGCAGTCGGCCGTGCAATGCCGAGAGCTGAGGAGCAGGGCCACAGCCCAGCGGGAGCCCCGGAGCGGAGGGTGCACGGCGCTGCACCCCCATGCCCAGATCAAAGGAAGGGGTAAGAGCCGCCAGGGTGCAATAACACGCGGCCCCTGGGGAGAGTCCAAGGCCGGTGCCCCGGGTGCGCAGCAAATGCCCCGGGCCCAGCGAGTGTGACAGGCGGCTCAGGACCCAGGGGACGCGGTGCAGGGTCCCAGCCCCTGCATGCACCGGGCCGCGCCCAGGCTGCAGCATGCACGGAGCAGCGCGCGCCGCGCGCCACGTTCTCCCTTAAGAACCTCCCGGCCCCCGGGGAAATAGGGTGTGAAGGGGCGGGGCTCTGCCGGCCGCGCCTGCCTCCCATTGGGCCGCCGCGGACCGGACCGAACCGAATCAACGCTTTACCCTGGCCCCTTCGCCTCCCTCCGCCTCCACGTGCCTCGCCCGGCGCCCCCTCCCCCGGCCGGCGGCGTCGGCTGCAGAACGCACCGCCCAAAGGCGGCCTGCGCCCTCTCATTGGTGTGTTCCAAAGCCAATCCGGTGACGTTAAGTAAGGGGCGGAGTCTAGGGCTTGCAGGGGAGAGGAGGGATGGGTGGCGTGGCTGGGCAATGGGCAAGCATGGGTGGCTGAGGAAGGCGGAGAGAGCAGCAGGAAAAAGAGGGGAAGAGGAATGTAGGGAGTTGTGGAGCTGCTCCCTAGCCCAGTGGGTCCCAGCATTTTTTCTGCTGTGGCACACCTTGCTACTTTTAATCAATTTGAGGCACACCACCATATAGTTTCCAAATGAATGCATGAAGATTCATAAGCCAATTAGCCAATCTTGAGCTTTCTGAGTAGTTTTTCAAAAAATTTTGTGGCACACTTGCTCAGACCTAACAGCACACCTGTGTGCCACACACACTGGTTGGAAACACTGCCCTAGCCGTTGCTTTGCCGTGTCATTGGGGGGGCTCTGCAATCCCATGAGCAAGGTGCAGGGGTTACCTCCCGGGTCTCAAACATGTGGCACAAGGGCCACCGTGAGGCCACAAAAGCTATTTCCTGCAACAGCTCTATTGTTAGCTGATATTTGCAGTGTTGTTCAATCTTCCCTCTAATTTTTGGTGGGCTGTGTGCACAAAAAATTTCTTTTGTGCAAATTTTTGGAACTGGTGTCCAAATTTGTGCGCGCTCCAGTGAGTGTGGTCAAACTTGTGAGCACAACGAAGCAAATGTGTATGATGCAAATAATATATAAACTTTAATATGATATGGAGATGGAAATGATTTTATAAATTACAAAACTTTATTTGAAATGTGCTACTTGAAACTGCCTTCTTAAAGTACCATAAAAATCTTAGCACTGTTGAATTTTTTTTGTGCGCACTTTATGATGTTATGTGCGTGGGTTTCATGACCTGTGTGTGCACACACATGCACACAGCTTAGAGGGAACATAGGTGGTGGTGTATTAAAAGGCTTCACTGGTGTGGCCCTCAGGCTACCATACTAGTCCTCATGCAGCCCTCATTGGTGGTTTGAGTTTGAGACCCTTGGTTATGTGCTACAGTGGAATGGAGGGACCAGCCTTAGGCTGGGCCAGGACTGCCATGTTGGGAGAAAAACCCTGATTCCCTGTTGGCACAAGAGTTGTTACTAGGATTACCAGATGTCAGGCAAAAGGAGGACATGTCCTCCTTTTTACCTTCATGTCCTCTGTCCAGCAGGCATTTTAAAAATGCATGATTTTGTCCAGCATTTTACTTACAGGG
This sequence comes from Podocnemis expansa, assembly GCA_007922195.1. Taxonomy (NCBI): domain Eukaryota; kingdom Metazoa; phylum Chordata; order Testudines; family Podocnemididae; genus Podocnemis; species Podocnemis expansa. Next base: position 1,752,873 of record ML682090.1, read on the forward strand.
GTTAAAATATGCTGGAATGCCCTGGAATGCCCTATTTTTAGGGGGAAGCATTCTAGGGCCACTAAAACCAGAAGAATATTATATTAGTACAACATTTTCTCCATGTGTCCTCCAATGTCCTCCTTTTCGTACTTCCCTGTCTTCCTTTCCATGCTTTGGTGTCTGGTAACCCTAGTTGTTACTATCCTCTTTAAACCTAAGGAGATTGGGTGTCTGGAACTGGGGTCTCTGTGGGAGCAGGTTTGACATCATGGCCTGACCTGGAGCCATGTGTCTAGGAATTTCTACCCAGCTTATCATCCTCGCAGGCTACAGCTGAGCTTGATGGCAGGCACTCTGGGTAGCCAGTCTTCACTTCTGCCTTGCTGCTACTGCCCAGCCAGAGAGACCTGAACCTAAGGGTGTCAGTTCCCCAAGACTGATGACCTCTGACTGTAAAACAAAGGGCATGATGGCTACCAGCCCTTCCATGGGGGCAACTGACCATTATGTGTCATGGGACCTTGCAAGACTACCAAATACCCAGGTCCTCAGAACTGAACAGACACCAGAATGTGTAGCATTGTCACAAACCCTTGACCTGGTGGTCTTCCAAGATCCAGGCAATGCTACATCCAACCTTTTAGGATCTGAGGTTCCCCATTCCATTCTTTCCCTTACTTCTCTCTTCAGCCCTTCCTGAAGTTGCCACCATGATAGGAACAGATCTCTTTCCTGACAATATGCAGCTCTATAAAGAAAGATGACTCCCCCCACTCTATCTCAGGAGCCAGATCGGCTCCAAGTTACACAGATATAAATAACAAAGAACTGGCTGCTTTCAGAAAGGCTCTTCTGTACTCCTTGTTCTTAGATGAAATTTCGCTCCCCCTCTTCCGCTGTTCATTCGGGATCTCGCTGTTTTGCTGCATGCAAACAGGTCCCTCATAATAAACAAGCCACTGAGCTTTCTGTCTTTTTAACGAATGATTCCAAGAGCAGTAGAGGAAGGCCGGAGAAAGAGTTTGGATGTCAGCCTCCAACTGGGCTGGGTCCAGTTTGGCTTTGTGCAAGTCATTTAGCTGCTTTGTGCCTCAGTTTTCCCATCTGTATGTAAGGCAGGTCTAGAGGCTGGGCATTTCTTGCGCTTAACAGCTGAAAAAGGGGGCAACTAATCTGCATGGGTTTTGTATTTGCATGAACACTGTTAGGTGTTAGCATAGTCTCGCTGTGTGAGGGCAGGGCATGATGGTAAATTGTACATGGGCTGATTTAATCACAAATCTGTTGATATCTGTAAGCTTACTGAAGTGGAAAATGAAATACTGTCTTTTTTATAGTATGCTACCCTTTTGATTGTACAACTGTTTAGTCTATTGGGGAAAAAATCACTATCAGCAACAAAGAACTGAAAAGAGTAAGCAACCCTGTGTTTTCAGCCTCATAAAGATAGAGAAAAGAGTGGGGGTAGTATAGTTCTATGCTATGTTTGAGGCACTGCCTCACCCCTGCACCACCATTAAAGGATAGACTGAATGGCTGGCTCCTTGTGTAGCCTTTTCTTTTGTTATTTTGATCAGAGGTGCTGTTTATGGTGTCCTGAAGACAGGGCTGGTGCTGGGGATCGTGGCGCCCCACCACAGCAAAGCGACACCGGCGCAGATGAGTGACATCATCAGGGGACCGCCACGGCACTGTCCCCTTTTGATGCCCCTCAAAATGCCAGCGTCTCACTGCAACACAGGGGCTGCTTACTGCGTTGCGCCTGCCGTGTCTGAAGAAAAGAGTTGAAATCACTGAGGGCTGAGACCCCTCTAAGAGCTGAAATTATTTGGGACTAATTGGAGGGGCAGAGCCGGTGGATGGTGTGAGTGGCCAGCGGACGGCTGGAGAGCGTGAGTGATCAGTGGGTGGGGCCAGCGCTGTGGGATGGTGCAAGTGGACAGTGGAGGACTGGAGAGTCTGAGTGACCAGCGGGTAGCATTGGCCGACAGATGGTGTGAGGGACATTCTCCACGTACAGTGGGGTGGAGTGAGTGCTGTGTTGGGTTTTGTGAGAATCCTGTTCTGCACTGATTCTCCAGATCAGTGCTGGTTTTGATATTGAATCTATATACTCTTTTACGCTGTGTGGAGTTTTGGTGGGAATCCTGTTCCATACTGATTCTCTGGATCAGTGCTGGTTTTGCTACTGTGTCTACACATTCTTTTATGTTGCTATTAAAAGTCCTGTATACCACACTCGGACTTGTTCTTGTGAGCAGGAAAGCATTACCCCTTTGGGGTGCCCAGGGAGTAGTGCATAATTTCCCTGGAGATTTGGTGGGGGCTCAAGCTAGTTGGTGCTGTAACATTATTTAGAAACCCCTAGATATAGAACCCAGCCCTTGCTCTGCCATCTTGCCTTGGCAGAAGGGTTACAATGGGGATAATTGCACTGCCCTGCCTCACCTGGGGGGTTGTGAGGAGAACTGAATTAAAGATTGGGAGACGCTCTGATGCTGCGATTGCGGGGCCAGATAAAAATCTTGGCTGAAGGAGTTTATCGCAGCACCATCTGCCAAGTTGGGTTGGAGAGGATTGATTTTGAATAGATGTTTTCTGATAGATTAATAAGTGCTTTAATATGGCTGCTGTAGAGTCCAGTCTTGCTCAAGCTGCAGGCTGGGAGAAGCCCATGTGGGTCTAACCGACTGACTGGGGGTGGATGGCCACATCACACAAATCTCCTGTCTCTGCTCAGGTGGGGCTTGGCACACCATTAGAATTAGAGAAGTGTTCTGCTGTCAGCAGTAAGGCCAGGGGCTGGGAGAGCAGGAGCTGTAGGTTGGGACTGAGTGGTGTGTGGGATGGAAAGCCCAGGGCTGGACTAGTGGGGGGCGGTGGGCTACAAATTGGGATTGTGGCACAGTGGCTGTTGGAGGGAGAGAGCCTAGTCCTGGAATAGCCAGGGGCTATGCTCTCAAGGTCCTTTAGCTCCAGCTACACCTTTAGCTCCAGCTACACCGTTTTGCCGAAGAAGGGTTAATGGGTTTGTGGTCATTCAGCTAGCAGGTCCAGTAGGCTGACCCAGAAAGATTGCAGCTATTCTCAGTTGAGGACTCAAAGGAGGCGAAAAACCACTCTGCCTGCAGATGTACAATGTTCTCCTTAGCTGGTTCTCTCTCTCTGCTGCAGCTTCCATCCTGAAGCAGTTGGAGGGGAGGAAAGTAGAGGATGCTATTGCTTGGCCTCCTCACACCAGGCACAAGACACTTTGGTTGCAACTGCTAAAAATTTTGCTATGTGAAGGAGAGTACTCCATGCTGGAAAGGGAGCTGCAGGAAGCCTGGATGTGCCTTTGACTGCTTCCAATCCCGCTCCCCTGCCATGAGATCTACCCCCCCATGGACAGCTGCTCTGAAAGTGCACGGACCAGCCCCCTGTGGTGAAGGCAGATGGCGCACAGAGCAGGGTAGCCACAGGGCCTGAGTAAAGTTTTCACACTTCACATGATGCACATCTTTCTGGACCAGGGCTGTTCCAGCCTCAGTGCACTGGTCCTGAGAAGCTGGGGGGGGGGGGAGATGGCTGTATGGGGAGCCCCTTACAGCTAGTCTGACATGGGATCTTTTAGCTGGATGTATATGTGCAGGATATACAGATGCGTGTGTTTGTGTGACTCGTCAGCTCTGCCTAAGCCTACAGAGCCATCATTTGCTATGGTGAATGTCCCACAACCTTATTTTGCACCCCCCCAACTTTTTCCAGGTTGACATGCACTCCATAATGCCATCTACTTTTTGCTTTCTGCCCCACCCCCACAACATTACAGGATATCCTATAATTATACAATTATTGCTTCTAAGAGCAGAAGGGACCAGTGTGATCTCCTCTGAGCATCCTGTAGTGCATACCATTGGTCAGAAAACTTCCCTGAAATAATTCCTAGGGCAGATCTTTTAGAAAAATTTCCAATCTGAAGATAATATTCTATATGCTGGCAAAATTCCTGCACCAAGCCCGAATTTGTCCAAAATGATGCCTGTGCTAGACTATAACATTAAATCAAGGGGTCCCAACTCCAGCCATGGATCTCGAGTCCGAAGAGCTGCATGCACACGGGCTGGAAAATCTGTGCAAGGGAGAGTTGGTGGATGCTGGCCCTTCTTGAGGATCCAGGTCCAGGTTTGGTGCATCTTTTAAAGTTCCCAGCCCTTCCACACCATTCTTTGCAGCATGATGAAGCATCCTTGATACCTCTGACGCCAGCCCCCCGCCTGGATGATGCTTTCTGCTGAGCATCTTGTTGGTTGCGCTACTGCTGGGGTGACTCATCCTGTCCCCCCATCCCCCACCAAGCTGCCAAAAATAGCAATGAGGGGGGAGGGGGAGAACCCAAAATAACTGCAAGCACCTGGCTTGTGCCAGGATGAGAAGCAGAGAGAGATGCGCTTGGCTCCTACCTCCTACTCCCAGGGAGCCGCGATTCTATTCTCAATAGAATATAGGAGTCTGCGCACAACAGGCCCCGCTGTGAAGTTGCCCTGGCAACCAAGATAGATTAAAGAAAGAAAGAAAGAAAAAAAGAAAGAAAAGACCCCCTACCCCAGACCAGCCGTGTCCTCTTATAGTTCATTTCCTCTCTCCACCTGGGCAACTGTTGGTTGCAAAACTGATCCAAGGTATTTAGAATTTCATTGGCAGGTGGGCACCAGGACCACTTTGAAAAGAGCAAAGAGCTGTGGGGTTCAGAGCCGGGGAGACCTCACAGCAGCCAGGTACCAGGCCAGATTCTGCAGTCCCCCCTGCTGCTCTTACACCACTATGATGCCACGGACCTCCATGGAAATCGCTCAGGATTCCATCCAGGGCTAGTTAGAAGGATAGGGTCAGCCTTTGAGAACCTCTCATCTGCACAGCAAAAGAAAAAAAGATACACAAACACCACCACCACCCCCTGAAGCAGCAAGTCTCAGGGCCCAGATCACTCTGGGGCTAAAAGTAGCAGTGTAGACATTCCTGCTTGGGCAGGAACCAGAAGAACAAATTGGGTTCCCAGAGCCAGGATTCAAACCTGAGTGGGAACATCTACATCAGGGGTCTCAAACTCAGATCACCATGAGGGCCACATGAGAACTAGTACATTAGCCCAAGGGCTGCACTACTGGAACCATTTAATACAACATTATTGCAAATATGGGTAACAATAGTGTCATTGGGGGCTGCGGGAAATAGCTTTAAGGGCTGCATGCGGCCCACGCTCCGTGTATTTGAGACCCCTGACCCACATTATTTTAGCCCCGTAAATCCAAGCCAGTTGATCCTGGCTAGGAAGCTTGCTGCCCTGCAGGATTTTTGCAGTGTCCTAAGAGATTCTTCAGGGTCTTGGTTACATGAAGGACCCATTACATTGTTCTCCCAGTCTAGTAAAAAAAATGAATGTTTGATCACCACTGTTAAAGACTGTCTCAGGCGTGAGGCACCCAGATTAAGGTTGCATTATGGGACTTTCATCCTGGCATTTCCTGTCTCTTGAGTGCTTGACTTTGCAAACTTCATTATTGTAGCATGGGCAAAACAATGTGTTTTTACCTGATCTTGTTCTCTGAAATGGCCAGGTTGTTTTAGCTGATAGTCTCTCACCAAAACATCCCCTGGAGCCAGACCTAGGCCCAGGAAATTTCAGTTCAAATGGTTCAAGTTTGGCAAAGTTATAAGGAGAAACTAAAAACAGGGTCTGGAAATGGAAACTTGGCTATAGGTGGTAGCGACTGTACAGCCTGTGACAACAATGGGGGCACTTCTTTGTTGTGGTTGGGTTCTGGATGGATAGTTATGTGACACACCAGGCTGAGCTTCAGTTTGACAGCAACCCTGAACAAGTCCATTAGGCCCTCCTATGTCCCTCTTCAGTATAGCATCTGAGCATCACCCAGGAGGGCCATAAATAGGGCAGGGCGAATGGGGCAAAGCCCTGGGCACCAATTTTTAGAGGGCACCCTACCTGACCCCAAAGACAAATGTGCTTTTGCCGAAGGCACATTCCTCCAGGACCCAAGCTGGGGCTGGGGAAGTCATCTCCCCCCTGCCCCCCCAGCATGCTAGATCTAGTCAGGTGCATGCTGGGGGTGGGGGGATGGAGAAGAAGCCTCTGGCCACTCGCACGGCCAGGTAGGGGAAAGGTGGGGCACCACCTGGATGGGAAGGCCGGTGGCCAGGCAGGCAGGGTGGCTGAGTGAGGCTCCTGCCGCACTGCCAGGGGACTGTGGCTGAATCCGTCTCCCTGCTGCGAGGACGGATCGGACCCATGGCTGGATCAGGCCTGGGTCAGGGGATGCACCTTCGGGGCTGCTTGCCCTAGGGTCCAGAATACGTATTTACACCCCCGTCACCCGGTCACTAATGGGTTTCTGCCTGACAACACCTCTGCAACACAGGGAAAGATTATCCCCATCGTACAGATGGTGCAAGAGAACTTCATACAAGAGGTTGGTGGCAGAGCCATGGTTTAAGCTCAGCTCTCCTGAATCCCACTCTGTGCCACTCCATGAGGCCAGCTTTTCTATCACCTCCCAGCCTCCACGTAATTTAGCAGAGCAGCCAGCTAACAAGTAGCCTCCCTGCCAACGCAAGTCCTGCTGGTCCAACGTGGCCATCTGTTTTTCACACTGTTGCTCTGCTTTACAGATAACATAGGGCTATGGTCGCTGACAGAGCGGTCAATCCATCCTGAACCAAGCCAGGGAAACAAAGTAACACCAGCCAAAGCACACACCTAGGGCAGGGTGAATGAAACTGAGAAATCACTGGAAAATGAGTTTACCAAGTGGTGGCCTATAGAGTCAGGGCCTCGCTTTCTCCAGGATCAGCCTCTAAGCTGTTTGCTCGAAATAAGAACAGAAATCAGAAAATCTGGGTTTAGTGCCAACCTCTGCCACTGACTGGCTGTTTGACCTTAGGCAAATCACTTCTCTTGTGAGTATAAATTCTGCAGAATTTACAATTCTGTAAATTATGTCTGTATGGCACCTAACTCAATGGTGCTTTGATCTCCACTGGCATTACTGCAATAACAACTCCATTTTAACCCCATAATCTTCTACACCCAAAAAGCTGTATCGCTTTAATTATACCAGAATGGTTAAAGCTGGTCAATTCCCTTACTGTGGGTGTCATTATAACAGTATAAATCTGCTTATTCCAGTGTAGTTAGGCTTAGGGGAACTCAAGTTTTATTCTTTTCTAATTTTGATGGATAATATTTTAGACAATTTTTGGTCACTTTTTATTGATTTACATTTTCCCAGCTGGAGGAAATGGTGGGAGGGGAGCTTGGACAAGAGCGGTGTGAGACAATCATTATTTCATGACAGTAAATGTGCGATTCAAAAGATTGAAGCTTTGTAACCTTTAAAACTCACATTGCCAACATCATGTGCAAAACGTACAAACTCATCTTACATCATGAAGTTCTCAAGCACCGTTTTTCATACTTTGCCTGTCTGTACATTTCGGTGATCATCCATGAAGGTACTCTTTTATGAGTTGGTGTGTGCATGCGGCGAAATTGACTTTTACCCACATTTACCAATAAAAATCAAATCTTTGCAAGCCTTATTCCTGTATGTGAAGGTGTATAACCTACACCAGAAGACTTCCTTATACCAGTATAATGAGATCCACAGCAGAGGCTCTACTGTCATGCTTGCTGATGCTAGATAACACTTGATCCTGTCATAAGTGCAGGGGACTGGACTAGGTGACCTTGCAATGTCCCTTCCAGGCCTATGATTCTATAGGGGCATGTCCATACACAGGTTTTACATCAAAATAACGCTGGTTATTTCGAGTTTAAAATGTTTAGGTCCACATGACGTTTTCTTATTTTGAAATAAGAAGCTCCCTTATTTCAAAATAGGGAAAATTATTTCGATAAAATAAGACCTAGTATTATATCGAAATGAGGGTTATATCGAAGTAGTCATTTCGACAGAACCCTCTATGGACCTGTTATATTGATCTAACACTATATTAATATAATGTGTCTGACTTTCCTCCCAGGGTGCATGGCACCTTGGAAGGAAGCACCCCCCCCAGTGCCCTGGCCAGGGAGGGAGGGGGGCGTGGGGTAGCCCACTTCACCCCCCCGCTGGCTGGGCTGGTGGTGGGGGAAACATCAAGCTCCCAGCATGAGCTGGTCAGTGGGGGGAGGGATCCCCGAACTCCCGGTTTCCCCCCGCGCGAGCCTGGCAGCTGGGGAAGGGAGCCTGGCATGCCTGGCTTCCCCCTGCGCAAGCCGGGTGGTGGGGAGAAGGAAGCCCTGCGTGCCCACTTCCCCATGGGGGAAGCCAGGCATGCAGGGCTTCCTTCTCCATGCTGCCCAGCTCCTGTGGGGGGGAAGCCGGATGCATGCAGGGCTCACTTCTCCCTGCTGCCTGGCTTCCACGAAGGAAGCCGGGTGCATGGGGCTCCTTTCCCCTGCCACCCAGCTCGCATGGGGGTAAAGCTGGGCGTGCGGAGTCCTATCTCCCCCATGGCTGGCTGAGCCACAAGGCTTAAGCCAGTCTGGGGGGGTGTCTTTTCCCTTGCTGGGCTCTGGGAGCCCAGAGCCAGTAAAGGCGTTTTTACCCTACCACTGGCTCTCCTGTGGGGAGAGCCAGGCAGTGGATTGGGTGGCAACATGGCCCTGCTAGGGGGCCATGCTGCCACACCTCCCATGGTGCTCCTCTCCTGAATTGACTTAGCAATTCCTGTCCCTGGATATGCTAGTTAGATTTCAGGTTTTTGGTTTGAACCTGTTAAATCAATTTAAGTTAAATTGAATTAATTATTGTTATATTGATTTAACTTAAATTGATTTCAGTTAAATCGATTTTATGGCTTGCAAGCAAGGAGTCCTGGGACACCTTTAAAGACTAACAAATTTATTTATTGCATGAGTGTCTAAGGAAGGGGGATCTTCTTTGTTAGTCTTTAAAAGTGCCACAGGACTCCTTGCTTGTTTTTCTGAACTAGATTAACATGGCTACCACGTTGGAACTGGTCCCAAACTGTGTCTCTTTCCAGACCTGAACATTGGTACGGCTCCTAGCTCAGTGATGCTCCTGATCTCAGTTGGTATTACTGCAGTAACAGCAACTACTCCATTTTAACCAATCCACTTTCTGATCTGGCTGAGGTCAAAGGTCTTATGGGGCTTAAGAATTATGAAGGAAATGGACATTTCCCCACTGACACCTAGCATTTTTGGAACCGGGCAGTGAGCAGTGGGAATACAATTAGTCAAAGTAACCATGGCAACAGTGCAAGGAAGGCACAAAGGATTACAAAATCTTTGGAAGAGGTGCCTATGAAAGGCGCAGCCACTGGGTGGAGAGCTGTACACGTGCACCAACATATCCACCCCATATGCCTTGTGACCTCCAATCTTGGCCCCATTTACTCTATTCCCTTAGCATGACAGAATCTCCCAAGGAGGAGCCAAGGATCTGGCAGTGGTCATGATATATCACTCAGAAAAACCAGAGAGAGAGCACTCACCGTACTAATACAGAGCAGGTTGCATCCGTGCACTTCAAAGTGTTTCCTGAGTACCAGTCTCTCCTTTCTACTGATGGGGAAACTGAGGCACAGAGCAAGGGAGGGACTTGCCAAAGATCATGTAAATCATCCATGGCACGGCGGAGTTCAGATTTCCTGTCTCCTGATCTAACCACTAACCAACACTTCCCACCTACACCCTTGATGATTCAAAACAATCTTTAAGTCAGGGATTGGAGTTGGGGAAATAGGGAGTATGTCTACACCGTACTGTAAACCTGGATTTAGACTTAGGTTTGAACCCACTCCCCCTCCCTGTACTGTCTACACACAAAGCAACATGACAGGGGTCAGCAATCATGCTGGATCTGGACCCTAGGACCCACCTAGTGGGAGTGGGTTGAGCCAGAATCCCACTGAGACTCAGCTCTAAGCCCAGTCATTTTGCAGTGTGGACTCAAGCCCCAAGACCTCAGTCAGGTTTGCGAAGCATCAGGTTGAGCTGGTGGCATAGGGCTGGCAATTGATAAATTGGTTTACAAGGCCCAGCAAATGCTTGCGTGCAAGATGGGACGCACTGAGTCCACAAAAAAGGGTGGCCACAGACTCAGCCTTACAATGATCCTGGAGGGCTCTGAGTATCTTCAGTCCCTCTCAAAGCCAGGGGACCTTGTCCTCCCTTCGCTGCATGACTTGTGGAGTTATGCACACTGCTACCATGAGAGAGGTAGTGTGGGCTAGTGGGTAAAGCACCGGTCTGAGGCTTGGGAGACCCATGGCTCATTTCTTGGGTGTGCTGCTGCTCTGTGCCTCAGTTTCCCCTCCCACCCATTGTGTGTCTGGTCCCTTTATTTGCAAGCCACTATGAGACAAAGACTGTCTCTGGGTCATGCCTAGCATGATGGGGCCAGTGGCAGCTTTTATCTTACCTAAGCCCTTGGCTGGTAGGTGGCCCCCTACAAACGCCCCTGCGTAACACTGCTGCTGAGTGGGGGCTTGATCGCCACTGCTACCTCTAGGCATTATTGCAATGCTAGCCACACATATTTTTAAGACAAGGTGACTAGGCATCAGTGGCAAGGGCAACAGAAAGTAATGGGTCCACCAAGGATCAAGGGGTAGTGATGCCTAGAGCTCTGCAGTAGTCAGATGATGGTATTTACAGTACAGTAGAAAGCACTGTACTCAAAGAGAGCACCATCAAATTGCTCCTGGGAAAGATCGAGGGATTAGACCAGGACGGAGCATAATTCATAAGCCCTGGAAGGGAAGGGTAGGAGGGTGTGTGTGGAAGAGGCGGGCCCCTTTCCCATATATATTGGGGCCATGTTATTGCTCTCTGTGTTTGAATGGAATAGCTACTTCTCCTCTATGGGAAGGGAGCTAAAAATAGCTGCACACAGCACTGTCTCTGCGAAGAGCCCGTCAGGCTGTGACAGTAAGTGGAAAACACCAGCACTCAGTCATATATCCGCAGGGCTGCAACTGGAATGAGGTGGGAGTGGGGGAGGCGTGAAATAGAGGGCAATGCTACTAATAAAAATCTGCAGCGAAAGGGCTTGGATGGACTGAATTATTTTGCTTTGCTTTGTTTATCCCCTGTCTCCAGCTGAATGGGATCAATTTCCTTTCTTGCATCTAAACACGCACATGCAGTCAGCGCACCTATGGGCAGCAAAGATCTCAAGACATGAGAACTCCACAGGCTTCGGGTCCACTTTCCCATCGGTGAGGCAGCATGCGGCCCAGAAGAGCTGGCAGCAGGTGACGGTAGGCGGGCAAAGCGCTCCAGGTATGATACCTCTTTTTAAAAAGGAAGACAGTGGGCTGGAAAAAAGAATGATAGAGAAGCTTCATTTGGCAGTTTTCTCCTCACCCACAGCTGAAACTGAAATGGGCAAGCCCCACAGCTGATGATCAGTGCCTGGGTCCTGCACTTATGCTAAAATGCAGAAGGGGAAGGGAGAGAAAATCTTTTTCCTAGATAGTATGAAGATGTTTGTCTGTCAAATTAACTGTCAGTTTGTCCTAAAATCCCATTCCTCAATTGCTGCTGGTTTCCAGATCAGCCTGGCTTGCATTGCAACTCTCGGATTCTTTAGTTGCCCTTGTGTAATTGATGATTAATTAACTGTTGTTATTATTAGTAATAGTGTTTCTTTTTAATCATACTAATAATTAATATTCCTAATATTTAATTGCTCCGTGGCAATATTTCCACTCAGCTCTCTTTTTGCTCTTACCTATCTGGGTGCCTCTGGTATTTTTATCTGCTGATCCAAACCAGTCCAGAAATTTGTTTTATGTTAAAATCTAATCATGTTTTAGTGCCACTAGCTGGTTGATAGCTTTAAAACCACCTGTTTAATAGAATTAGAACAGGAATATAATTATCTTTTGTTGAAATGCATCTCACTCTCTGTATCCATCATGAACAATAATATTCAGCATCACAAGTTGCTTTAAATACCATACTATAGATATAAATCCAAATGTTTATATATACTCATCTCACTCCATTCAGTAGTTTGCATTCATTCTCATGTGGTTATGTAACCTGATGAGGGTAAAATCCCTTACTAATTTAAATCAGAATATTTCCTTTAGCTTTCTCTTATCTCCCCCCAGAAAATCCCTTTACATATAAAATCCCAGGGAAAAGATCCCTGGAAGAATTCTGATTCCAAAGAATTCCCATCAGACCATCTCTACACTGAAGTCCACCAGGCATTCTCAGTTCTGTGGGCTTCACCTCCACAGCAGTTTGCCGAAAACCGAATCCCTTCCTTTTCCAGTTGTAACCCAAAAATGTAAAGATGCGGCAAAGAATCAGTGCGACTTTTCCCTCTTTGTTTTCTCCTTTTTCAATCCATTGCATGCCTTTATATTCAGCATCACTGTCAGTGCTTTAAACCTTTGTTTCCTAAAGCCTTATCACTCTGCAGGGATTTGAGGGGTGGGGGGTGGGGTTAAAAAAAAAAAAGACTACTTCATCTTCTGAAAAGAGGCTGTGGTTTTTTTCACCCAAAAGCCAAGAAGCTGTCTTTGAAAAATTCCAGAGGTAAAATGGTTTTCTAGACTTAAAGGTCCTATGGGAACAAGCAAAGCAAGATTTTACCATACCATAGCTTATTTAGCCTGTGTTCATGGAGAATAAACGATGAAAGGTTTACAGGATTCCCAAGATGAAATGACCTGTTTTATTATGCCCCAGCATGACATATGGATTTTTCTGATATGATATACGGCTCTCAGATTTCCTCCAAGTGCCAGAGGAGCTCAGGAAAGAAAGCGTAGGAATGAAAGAGGTAATTCCTCATTCATTCCCGCAGCCTTAGAAATGTTGAAGGCAGCGTATCAACACTGCCTTGAAACTGATATAACAGCAGGAGTGCAAGGGGTGATGGTCTTATGGAGAGAGCACTCAGTAATTAAATTTGTAATGAAAGAGGTGCCAGGGCTCAAACAATTTTTTACATTCATAACTGAGGCAGCAAGCTCAGAGGTGCTAGGGCTATGAATTGCCAAGCCAAGGTTCCAGGGCTCAGCCCCCAAATTAAGCACTGAGGGCACTGCAGTAGGACCCAGAAGATCTGGGTTTAATTCCTGGCCCAGCTACAGACTTCCTGAAAGACCTTGGTCAGGTTGCTTTGTTCCCCCAGGGCTTTAGTTCCCCACCCACCCAATGGGGGTAATCTTTCTCCACTTCACCAGTGGTGACTGTGAAGAGCTCAGCTAGGATGGTGAACAGGGCAGTCTGCATAGCTAAACGGAGGCACATTGCCCAGAATGTTTGAGCCAGAAGGGGTCCAATCCTATGATGATTGTAAATGGCCCTTTGTGATCTTAAAAACCAGTGAGCCTGGAGCAGCGCCGTTCACTCCTGGGGAAGATTGGAGACTCAGAGGAGTAAGGGTTGAGCCCAAGACCACTGAAGTCAGAAGAAGAGCCTTGACATTGGATCAGGCCTCAAAAAGTACCTGATGCCCCATCCCTCCCTCAAGGGAGTGATCAGAGGTGACTGATTCAGGTGAGTCCAGATTTGTGTGTGGGGTTATGGGTTCAGCCTGTAAGAACCCAACTGTACTGGCCTTCCTGGTGCCAGGCCCCCACTGTGGTCGGCTTGAGTAAGGAAAATGGGATTGGATCCAAAGAGCATGTAGGTTACCATCAGCAAAGGACTGACATGGACCAACCTCCCGGGTTAACAATGCAGTGGGCCATATCCTGAGTCAGTGCAAATCAGCAGAGTCCTGGTGACACCACTGGAGCAATGCTCATCAACACCAGCTGGGAGTGGGGATCTGATCCCCCGACTCTAATGGAACTCAGCCAATTACCAGATTTTGCTCAATCATGTATTTTATTTCTAAAGCCCCCATGACTCCCACATCACCACTAAGGAGCCTCTAAACCAGTGGTTCCCAACCTGTGGCCCAGGGGCCAAAAGTGGCCCACAGCTCCTCTCCTGCTGGCTGCAAAAGAAAGCCTCTAAGGACCCAGGTGGAGCACATTACTGTATGGCTAAAAGGCTGTTGCAGGCTGTCTTCTGCAGCCAAAAGGGATGAGATAAGCACTCCCCTCCCCTTGGCTGCAGCAGGGAGCTGTGCACTTAGGTCTCTAGGTGCTGGTGTCCCTGCTGGAGCCAGAAGGAAGAGAATGCTGATCTTCCTTCCTCCTGGCTGCAGAAGGGAGGCACTGCCTAGGGACCCACGTGGAGTTTATGGGGCTACAGGACATGTGCAGTTTCCTTGCTGCAGCCAGGAGATCAGAGAGGAGGCAACCTCCTCTCTGAACTCCTTCCATCTGGCTGCAGTGGGAGGGGGGGTTGCTGGTGGAGACTGGTGGCCTTTCAGGGTTGTAAAAATGATATCTGTGGCCCTCAAGCCAGAAAGGTTGGGAACCACTGCTCTAAATGAGCCATCACAATTACAGTTGCCAGTGATTCAAACTTAGATTGTAAGATCTCTGGGTTAGGGCTGCCTTTTTTTTCCTGTGCTATGGGGGCCTGATCCCTCACAGTCTTCTAAGTGCTACTGGGAAGAGCTATAGATAATAAATAATGACAAACAACCACCAAAGAGGTCCTGCAGGCACCAGCCATTTGAAAGAACGCCCAGAAAGCAGCAGTAATACAAAAATAAAATAAGGGGCTGGATCTGATCTTTAAATGGTGAACCTAACAGCCTGGGCTGTACTCGTGGAGGTCTCAACAGGGCAACAGGGTTGTTGTTGTTGTTTTGTTCCGGAGAACAAAAGTATCCCACAGTTGTTGCCTTCTCTTGCCTCCCCACTTATCCTTGCTGAGATCCAGAGGAGAGAGCAACTGATGCACCAGGAGAGCTCCTCATTTTTCAAGCAGCTGTTGATCAATATCTCCTCGGGCCTCTAAGGAAACATGGCCAAGCATATATGAGTGACCACTACCTCTCTTATTGATCAACTTACTTCAAAGGAGGTTGGATCAGGCCTTTATGTGGCACTTTTCAAGCGTGCTGCTCAAATTAAGAGCCCAATGCAAGTTGCTGGCTCCTAGCTCCTTTAGATTTCTTTGAAAATCCCAGTGCCTTCAGCTAGAGATCTCCAAGTGTTTTGCAAAAGGTGGAGGAATAGCTGTCATCATCAGTCTGTAGCTGGGGAAACTGAGACACAGAGTGGGGGTGTGATCTGCCCAAGGCCGCAAAGCAAGTCACTGGTAGAGTCAAGAAGAGACGCTAGGAGTGCAGATTCCCAGTCCCCTGCTCTACTCACCATTCAGCAAGTAAAAAACACCAAGGCATTCTGATCACCAGACCACTCCCATTCATTTTAACCACTGGTTCATACAGCCCACAAAGCTGGGCTCAAACCATCCTTGCTGCCTCCCCAGTGAAAGCCCAAAGAATGGAGAGTTAAATCTTAAAGTACTAAGGAAATGACTGTGTGCTAATAAAACACTTAATGCAGGTCAGGTTAGCTGGCAGCTCAATCCTTGTCTTGCAAATGACAAATGATTTCAGGGCCCTCCTTCTGCTTTGTATTTCTACACATGGATAGGTTTTGAAATGACACTTTACCACAGACAGTCATTGCACATTATGCCAGGATTTTCTCAAAATGAATGCTCCATTGGCTCAAAGGGAAAGGCAATCTTTTTTTAATATTCTTAATTTGAAAGATGATAGGCAATGTTTAATGCGACAGGTAGGTAGGTATGGAGACACTACGAGAGAGAGACAGAGCTGCATACAAAGATTAGGTAGATAGATATGAAAATTAGAGAGAACTTGAACTTCTTCAAGTTGCTGAGAGTATTTGGGTGCCCAGTTATTAATTTTACTGGGAGTTGACCATCCAAATCCAGTAGAAAATGCATGCCCATCTATTTTCAATCTTCCCCCTCTTTTCTCCTCTCTCACAAAGGGCTGCTAAACGGAGCTGGGCTCCTCAAATGCTTCTCCAGGCCCAACTAGCCCCACAAGCTAAATGTCCTGAATAGAGTTAGTGGCCCTGTCCAACCCAAGAGTGGTGAGCTATTTTGGGGTGGGGCTGGGCTGAGAAGAGTCCTAGAAAGGTTTGAGAAGGCTACATACACGAGAATGACACTGTGGCGAATCATATGTATGCCAGGATCTGACCTTTCCCAAAACCAGCTTCACAGGACAAATAGTGGGGGTAATCTCTTTCCCTTTCTACCTACAGATATGCTGTCTGTCTCTTACATATTCACAACCCTCTCACCACTTTACACGTACACTTCTTTCACAGGCTATTTCTTTGCACACAGTCCATACGTGGATCACACTGCACCTTCTCATGCACACACATAGGAGATAAGGGTTCACTGCCCAGTTCTGCTTCAGACTTCCTGGGTGACCATGGCAATATCATGCTGGACCAGGTTTTCAAGCACTCAGCTCCAGCATTAACTACTCTAACCACTCTCCTAGCGCTGTCCACAGAACCCAGAAGTGCTGGCCGGCAGTCTCCTGCTCTACCCATTAGATGACACTCCCTCCAGGGCAGAATATTCACAAACATGTCAGGATAGGAAGTGAAAATTTTTGGAGCCAGTGTCTACCCCACTCAGGCCACCATCTTTAGCATTGTACCACTAGTGACTACAATTGATGAGGGCTTCAGAGAACACCCCCCCCCAGTGAATCACCACTTGTGGTAATAAAGAGGGCAGGGGTCTCCTATCTAAGCAGTAAGACAAACCAGCTCTGCTCAACTCACAATAAAAATCTGAGCCTCACAAGGCCTGATGCTACAACCACTGGAATTGCTCGGAGCAGATCTACTCAGTGCCATTAATCCACAGCACTCAATGGCCATGATTCAATCAGTCCCTGGTTCCCTGGGGGCACCCAGTCAGGGGATGGCGCCAGTCTCTGATGATTTGTAGGATGCTGCTTGCTCATTAGTCCTGTAAATTAGCTCCCCTTTGTTGTTTTTTCCACACCTCTTTTACACTCTTCTACTTTTCTCCTTAGCTCACCTCTGCTTCCACTTCTATTTTCCCTCCCTTTTCTGGGTCCTTTTTTCTTTCTTCCCCCAACTCATCTTCACTCCTTTCCTCTTCATATCCTCCTGCCTTTTTCTTCCTTCCCCCTTTCTTTATCTTCCCTCGTCTCTTATTCTTTCCATCTACCTCATTCTTCCTCTCTCCCTGCATTCTTCCTTTCTCCACTCCCCCAATCCTGCTTCACCCCTTCTTGCCTCTCCTTTGCCTATGCTTCCCAGCATGGGCACATCCTGGCAGATAATGTGAATCAATCCAGCAGAATTAGTGGCTGGCTTTTTCCAAAAAGCTGCCCGTGCTGCATGCACATTGGGCCCTTCCAACAAGCTGCCCACCTGTGTTGCAATGGGACCTGCACAGAGGCTGCTGGGAAATCTGGTTTTTATTCAGGTGCCTAAATGGAGTGCTTGCCCTTATCGTTGAGTCCTTGGACTTGGGGATCCAACCAGCAGCTCTTTGAGCAAGCTGGACTTGTCTACATCTGACTCAGCAAGCTGGCACCAGTGTTTCAGAGGCCTTTCTTCCATGCCCCTTCAGCCAACCAGCTCATCAGTTGCCAGGGCAGAAGGGGCTGAGGCAGGGGCGGGGATGGGGGGATGTGCTCACCAGGCAAACTCCATTTGATTTGTTAACTTGTTTTTTTCTAAAGCTGAATTAATTACCCTTTTCCGCTCGGGGCCCAGCTGGTAGGATTTTGAGTCAGGCAAGCAGGTTGGGATGGGAAGCCAGGGGGATTTGCCAACTTGCTCAGTGACATTTTTAACTGCATGAGCATATGATTTGCAAATTTAACTCTTTGGTTACCTGCCCACAGCTCTGGGAAAGCACCCCACATAGCAAAGAAGAATCTGGCCTAGGTCATGGAGAATCAAAAGGGGGCAGGCTCCACTACAGGACAGCTGTAGTGAGTCAGATCATTGGTCCAGCTAGCCCAGTGCTCTGGCTTCTGGCAGTGGCCAGTGCCAGGTGTTTCAGAGGGAATAAACAGAACAGAGCAATTAACCCATGATCCAGCCCCTGTCATTCCCAGTCTCAGTTTCTGGCAGTCAGAGATTAGGGACATCCAGAGTGTGGGGTTGTGCCTCTGCCAGTCTTGGCACAAGATGGCCCAGCAATGAGTCTCACAGGTTGACTGTGTGTTGTGTGAAGAAGTAACAGCCTCATCATAGAGGGTTTACCTTAGGTCCTGGTTTGGATTAAGGGATGGTGCCTTAAGACAGTGGTTTTCAAATTTTTCCAGGGCTGTAACTACAGTGGGGTGAAAGGGGCAAGGCCCAGGTGCCAATTTGAAAGGGTGCCAGACCCTTTCCTGGCCCTGAAGAGGAAAGTGCCTTAAAGGCACATTCCTCAGGGAGCTGGGGAAGGTGCTCCCCACCCAGCTCCAGCCATGGCAGGGTAGGGAACTCCTGCTCAGCTCTACCGCTGCAACAGGGAAAGGGAAACCCCAGTCAGCTCTGACCACAGCGGGGCAAGGGGCTCCCTGCCTGGCTTTAGCTGTGGCAAGGGAAGGGGTCCCCTCCGGTGCTCTGGCCGCGGCAAGGGAAGGGCACCCCCTGCCCGGCTCTAGCTGCTGAAGGAGGGGGATGGATGGGCCCCAGATCAGGGTCCAGGTGTGTGTGTGGGGGGTAACTTTGGGGCTGTTTGCCCCTGGTGCCGATATCTCTAGTTACAGCCCTGATGTCTTCCATAGGCTCCAGTTGAAAAAAATAATTTATGCCCATAACCCAGCAATTACATCTTTGAGTAATGCATTCCAGTCTTCCAGCTTTGGCAGCAGGAGGTGATGTGACTGAGTACCTGAGAGTCTGCAACCCAGTGACTCATGGTTTGAAAACCACTGCTTTAAGTTATACCTGAGATGAGCAAGGCTCAGCCCCATAGCTGTCCCATATGCCACAAATGCAGGCTGAGAAAGACTCAAACACCCTGGATTCTATTCCCAGCTCTGCTGCTGGGTGACCCTGGGCTACATACTGTGCTTCAGTTTTGCCATCTGTATAATGGAGGTAACGATCCTCACTTCCTCTGTAAAGCACTTTCGGACCTATCAATGATAAGAGCTAGGCCAGGAATTAGTCTTTTCTGTGCTGTTCTATTGCTGCATCATTGACAACAGAATGGGAGGAAGGTGGGTTTTTCTGAGGCAAGAGCTATGGAATTCCCAACTATCTTTGCCGATGTTCTCTGGGAAATCTGAACATCCCTGCAGAGGTGTGGAGGAAGGAGGGGGTCTGCAAAGAAGACAATGTGGGAGAACACCACTGCCAAGTGCCCCTCTTCAGCATGGGGCCAAGATCCCAGTGCATAATGCTTGGTAACATTCATTGGGAGAGGTGAAACTGAGGTCGTGGCCCCGTCACACAGAGGCCATAAAAATCCAACAGCACTTTTTAGCTTGGTCCAATTCCTGTATGGTAAGCAGATTCTGTCTGCTGCCTACCTTCGCCTCCTATTTCAATTGGAGCCTTCACTTTGTATCCTAACTGGTTGTGTAGCCTTGCTGTACACCATTAAACAGCAGCGCCCCCCAACCCCCTGGCTGAATTTTGGTGTTGGATAATTGATCCCTGTTCAGTCCTGCTATGCAGTGGTCAAACAGGTGCCATCCTCCACCTCATAGCTGGCTGCATTTCAGTGCTGCGGGAGTAATTCCTGGGGAGTGTTTCTGTGGCTTTTAAGCAGCTCCCATGCTGCATCCCAGAATCCGATGCATGTCAGTACTGGGTGAGTGTTCCCATGGCTATGGAGCTGTTAAACAACCACCATGTTCCACTCCAGAGCTGGCTGCATTTCAGTGCTGAGCGAGTGATCCTGTCCCAGCATGGCTGTGAGCTGTTAAGCAGCTGCACACAGAGCAGGCTGCATGTCAGTGGTTGTGTGATCTTTCTGCAGCGTTGCTTTGTGGCTGTTAAACAGCCTCCACGTTCCACCACAGAGAAGGCTGTATTTCAGCACTGGGTAATGGTCACTATGAAGCACATCTGCGTTGCAGGCCAGAGATTGCATTTCAGTGCTGGCTGCCTGGCTTGCTTGGCAATGAAAATGCTGGAGCCAAGTAACATTTCTTGATGCTCTTTCTCTCTCTTTCTCTGTCTAGGGAGGTACCAGGCTCATGCAATGCCCCACCCTGCTTCCCACAGTGCCTATTTCCCCCCACGAGCCTGCCCAGCCTCAGGCCTCGCCTGGCGATGAATGACCCAGCCATCATGCCACACGCTGAGGGGAATGCCCTGCTGAAGGCAGTGTGGCAAGGCAAGTTTCGCCTTACCCGCCTGTTGTTAGAAGGTGGGGCCTATATCAACGAAGGAAACGCCCAGGGGGAGACCCCCCTGATTGCTGCCTGCCTGGCCCACTATGAAGACCCTCACAACAAGCCCCGCATGGTGCGCTACCTGCTGGAGAATGGTGCTGACCCCAACATCCCGGACAAAACAGGAAAGACAGCCCTGATGCATGCCTGCGCTGACCGGGCCGGGCCCTCAGTGGCATCAGTCCTGCTGGAGCACGGGGCCGATCCCAGTGCCAGGGACTACTCGGGGGCATCGGCCCTGGTGTATGCCATCAACCGAGGCGACCGGGAGACCCTGCAGGTGTTGCTGGATGCCTGCAAGGCCAAAGGCAAGGAGGTAATTATCATAACCACGGACACATCCCCTTCAGGCACCAAGAAGACCAAGCAGTACTTGAACTCGCCTCCTTCCCCAGGGCTGGAGGAGAAGTCACCTGCCCTGTGCATGTCACCGTCTGATATTGAAGTCAAGACAGCCCAGTCGCCTGGGGGCAGCGAGAAGGAGGAGGAGAGGGATGTCTTTAACTTCACCATGGCCACCAGGCTCAGCTGCCCGCCACCGCCTGCTCTCAAAGGGCTGGAGGCCGAAGCCTCCTCTGAGCAGCCGGTGGTGGCCCCACCGCCCAAGGGCCGAGCCAGGCAACTCAAGAGACTCAACTCGGAGCCATGGGGGCTGGTAGCACCATCCACCTTGGCCTCCTCCCATCCAGAGAAGGCCCGGACACCAGAGGAGAGGATCACAGCGGAGATGAATGGCTTGAGCATCACCAAGGGGCCCTTGCTATCGCGGAGACATAGCATTGAGGGCCAGGAGCCCTCTGGTTTCAAGACAGCTGCTCCCCAAGGCTCTGGGGAAGAGGCTGTGAGCCCAGAGGCACCTTGGGCTGAGAAGGTCCTTTTCAGTCACCTCCACCAGCCTTTGTCAAGGCGCAACACAGCCCCTGAGGCCCAGGAGAGTGGAGGGGGTCCGGCACCCAGCTTGCGGGGAGTGGCGCACCATAAGCTGGCCCGCATGGAGCACTGCGAATCGGATGCGCACCTCTGCCCGGACTCCATCCCCGGCTCTCCGGATTCAGGCCGTGTCTCCCTGGAGAGGAGGAAATATAATGCCTCCCCGCTGACCCTGCCGGCCAGCTCCTCCCGGGAGTCTCTGGAAAGCATTCCCAGTGCTGTGTCACCCATGACGGGCCGGCGCCGCTCCCCAGGGCTGCTGGAGAGGAGAGGATCAGGAACCCTCCTCCTGGACCACATCGCCCATACTCGACCTGGCTTCCTGCCTCCGCTCAACATTAGTCCCCACCCGCCCATCCCTGACATCCGGGGCAATGGCCGGCCCCCCTCGCCCGTGCACAGGGGGCTCATCCCCATGGCCCCCAGCTCCCCCAAGATGAAGAAGAAGCTGCTAAGGAGGCACTCTATGCAAACAGAACAGATCAAGCAGCTGGTAAATTTCCAGAACCTGCTGGCCCAGGGCGACCCAGCCAGCTAAAGCAACAGAAGCCGCCACAAGGGAAAGGAGAAGAAAAGGCCTAGATTTATCACTCCATTTGCTGCTTCTGGAGGAAGGGGGAGCCGGACACCCCCATCCCATCTCTTCCACCCCATTCTGGGTGGTGAGTCCATTGCGTCTGGGTTGCTGTGTCCCTTCCCCTCCCCAGCTGTGCACTAGTATATGTATCCTAGCAATGGGCCAGGTCCAGAGTCCAGGGAATCTGACCAGAACAGGAGTGCTCTGTTGCTGGGTTGTGACCCAGCTGGGCCAGGATCCCCATGCGACCAACTTCTGGATGGCGCTGTGCTTCTTTAGCGAGGCCCTGAGACTGCCACATGGGAGGTGGAACACCCTTATGCATCCCAGCCCCTGACAGCACTGCAAGGACACATTGCTCCCAGAGTCCCATGGGCAAACTGGCCTACATTGGGGGTGTGAGACAGTGAAAGCATCAAACAGCTGCTCCCAAATGCTGATCAGGAATCCAGAGGGGATGCGTGTGTGCATACTGTCCTGCCAGGTCATTCCAGGCTTGGCCCGGAAATGCAGAGGAGGAGGAAGAAAAAGAGGACAAAAAGTTTGATGCGGGTGCGAAATCAGGAGCATGGCCAGCTAGAGCCTCTTCCAGTGTTCGGCAGCAGGTCGTTTGTGCCTGATCCAGATGAAAGCCAAAGGCATCTTGCATTGTTTTCATGGCTCTCCAACCCAGAATGATGCAGTGGAGAGTCTAGAGACAGATCCCTGCTAACCTGGCAGCCCATCTACTGCTCCCTGCAATATTCTGTTTATTAATATGACTTCCACTGGGACTCCTGGGTTCACTCCCCACCTCTGTGGGGGCAGGGGCAGTGTGGTCTAGTGGACACAGTAAAAGGAGACCTAGGACTATGTTTTCAAAAAGGCTGAATGATCTGGATGGCCCATCCTGAGGCATCTGTTCTTCAGACTGTGGTGAGCAGTCACCTGCCGGCGATCAGGCCACTTTGAGGTGTCTTAGAGGGAAATGCTTGAAAAGAGAGGCACTTTGGGCCCAGGGCTCTGTTCCCGGCTCCAAGAGGGAGAGCGTTGTCTAATGGTCAGAGGACTGGGCACCAAAGACACTCCAGTTCTCTACCATTGACACACGGGGTGACCTTGGACCAGTCACTCTCTTGCTCTGTGCCTCAGTTTCCCCACCTATCGAATGGGGGCAAAGATACCGACCTGTGTCTGTAAAGCGCTTTGAGATCTTGGGATCAGAGGCGCTATAGAAATGTTACACTCTATTTGTTATTTATTTAGCATTCGGCCTATGGAGAGGCCCTAGACAAAGCAATATGACTGAGAATGCACAGGAAGTTACCCCCAAACACAAGGGTTGGGGGGAAGGGCTGGAATAAAGCATCTAGGCAGGGTGAGGAACTGAGCGGAGCATCACTGATTTATTTTGGAGGAAGAGGGGGCTGAGTCAGTATAAATCCCATTGCAGACAAGGCCAGGGGCCCAGGTCCTCAAAAGTATTTAGGTGTGTAATGCCCAGTGGAAAGATCTGGCCCATAATTAGTAGGCCATGATGCTGCAAAGTGCTCAACTTTTTCTGCACTTACCTGAGGAGGCTGCAAAGTCTCAGTTAACTAAGGGAATTAATGCAGGGGTCTCCCTATAAGCACAAGGAGACTAACTGGGGCTCTGAGTATCCCCTAATCTGCTGAACCCACTCCCCTTGCTGTGCTTCCCTTTCTGTTCGCAGATATGGAGGTGTTTAAGGCCCGGCTGGACAAAACCATGACTGGGATGGTTTAGTGGGAGTGGTCCTGCCTCTGGCAGGGGGTTGGACTAGATGACCTATGAGGTCCCTTCCAACCCTATGATTCTATATACACTTGTAGCCCTTATGGGACTGGGAGATAAGCAGTCTTCCTTGACTGGCATGTATCTGATGCAACGTGACCTGTGTAGTCTTTAGATAGCCTACAGTGCTCACTCTATGAAATGTGAACAGCTCCCATCAGTTCCAGCTGGGTGTTGACTCTGAAACCCACTAACTATGAAATAGGCAATGACATTGTTAACTATTCCATTGCTGGTTTTAGCAGAAATGTTGCATTGTGATGTGTGCGTGTCTCACAATTCCCACTTAATGCCCCTACTACCCCTTACCACCTCAGAGGTGCCCAGCCTGAGAGCAGGGTAGTGCTTGGCACTGGGGGGGGCCAACAGAGTGGCCAGCTGTGGGGTCTAGGTGGGCTGGTGCTTGGTGGTGGGAAGGTCTGGACAGCACTGGGGTGGCCCAGAGCTCGACACTAGGGGCAGCCAGCGCTGAGGGGGCCAGAGGCCGCTGTATGCAGTGCTTGCACCTCATCCCTGGACCGGTTCGCTTGCCCCAGCAGGTCTGGGCACAAAATGCAGCCTCTGCCAGCTACTCACTAGGGACAGGAGTGATGCTGAGCCAGCACCAGGGCCCCCAGGGGTCAGGCCCAGGCGCAGCAGCTTGACAGTTCTCCTGATCCTGGAGTGCATGCACCAGCCGCCCTCACCCCTCCAGCTCCTAGAGTGCAGCTGCCACGCAGTGGTCTGCCTCACCCCCTGGGGCAGACCAGCCAGTCCAGGGACATGGCAGCAGTGCCATGGCCTGCAGCCTCTGGCTCCAGGCTCCTAGCCCTCCCATACCCCGCCCCAACATCAGCCAGGCCTGGCGGGCACTGTGCCAGCCTGAGTGGGACTACATTGGTGCAGGGTGATGGGGCCCCCTTGTAGGCTGGAGCCCAGGCTGCAGCCCCTACAGCCCTTGCCTTAAGCTGGCCCTGGCCCCTGCCCCATCCCTTCTCCTGATTGTTCCTAGGAAGCACTCACTTTTTTTGTTACAAAATTCTGGAGCACACTGAAATGAAGGGCAAAATCCTCAGCTAGAGTGAACCAGTGCATCTCTCGGCTGACATCAGCTGAGAAGCTGGATTTAATATTATAGGGACGGCACCTGATTAAACTTGTGAACAGATTAGTTAGCACATTTTATCCAGTGCTGATTGTGTTAGCTGCTACCTTATTCAGTTTAATAAAAGCCTTATTTATTGCAGTGTTTCTGATGCCGCACTGGGATTTCCAGTTTCCTGCAGAATCCAGGGCCTTTCCTGCAGGATTCAGGGCTGGTGTGTTACAGACACACAGAGTCATCCTGTACCAAGACAAATGCCCTCTCAGCATGTGTAGGTCAGAGAACATACAGTATGTTAGCATGGTTTCAGTTTATGTCTGGGATGCCTGTGGGGGGATCTGGGGTTTTCAGTCAGCAGATTAGGAGGATAGAGCTCAGCTGTGAAATCTGGCACCAAATTCATAATGAGATTTCAAAGGGCATCAAAATTGTTTTGAGTATATCTGTCTCCAGTATATATGTGGGTCTAAGTCAGTGGTTTTCAAACTTTTTCTTTTAGGACCAAGTTGAAAAAAAAATCATACATGCTTGTGACCCAACCATTACATCTTTGAGCAATGCATTCCAGTGTTTGGTGGCAGCAACGGGAGGCCCCGCAACCCAGTGCCTGAGAGTGCTATCTAGTACTGGTCCTGACCCTAACTCTGAAAACCACTGGTCTAAGGCACCAGAAAGCATATTACAGGCCCTGATCTGTTCCTGAGCCCCAAAAGACAAGTCTCTGCTACAGTGCAAGCTAAGGATATGGGGAAGTTAGGAATTTTTTCCACATGACAGTTTTTGACCCGGAAGCACTGATCCGTCAAAACCAAAATGTCCCACAGGGAGGAATCAATTACACCTAATTTTTCATTTAAACAAAAAATTGAAACAAAAAAATTTTGGAAATGTCCAAACAGCCCATTTTGACAGTCGTGGGACAAATATTTTCATATTTCAGCTCCAAATGACTTTTCCTTTGGCAGCATAGCTTAATTTATATTTAAAAAAATATTTTTAAAAAAGAAAATCAAGAAGGTCAAAACTGAAATGAAATGTTTCAACTTTCTCAAAACAAAATATCAACCAACAAGACTGGGAGGGGAGTTTTGATTTGCAAAAACATGTTAAGATGTTGGGATTTAGTCACAATTAAAGAGTCTAAAACTTTTCCCTGGAGGGGCAATCCTAACCACCAGTCAGTAACTAGATGGTTAGGTCCTTAGCTGTGGCAATTCTTTCTTTTTTGCTCTAGAGGTCCCCTATTCAATCCCTGGTATCAGCCAAAATGGTGACTGTCACCCATATAACCCAGGTGCATTTCTATCAAACCTGTACAAATCCATCCATGAATCTGTAACCAAGCACAGCTTATTAACCCTTTAACAAGCTTGGCCCATGGGTCTCCCAGCCTGGGCCACCTTCCTAAAGTGGTACAAACACAGTGTTGCCTGCTGCTGGCCAAAAGCACAAACTTCTGAGAGGTGTTTTCCTAGTTGGGATCCTCTTATACATTTCACGTAGTAGGTTCTATCAGTGATATGCAGACCTCAGTGGTTTTACATATATATACATATATAGTTCTCACAGCAAAATGGCTGGCCACATGTTATTATTTTATCACCTACAATTGGTTAATAACAGAGTAAAAACCTCCTGATTGAGTAATAACTGAGACTAGTTAATAATTAAACCACAAAGTGTTTTAATATCATGCACGACAAAGAGCGTCAAGGGACCGTTAAAGAGGCACGAATGGTGCACAAGCCTAAGTCTGAGTATCACTTGTTTATATGGACAAGAAATGCATACATAAGAGACTGATTTCTTGGGGGAAGAGGGGGGAGGATGTCCCTTCATCCCAGTCTGGGGTGCATTAAAGACAACTGACAGGAGGGTTTGGCTTTAAATCAGGTGCAGGTTACTAAGTCAAAATGGGTCAGAACTGGCTTAGGTTCTCAGCTCAGTTCCCCCAACTATGGTGAGGGGAGTCAGAGATCCATCTAGCCAGGATCTGTGTTTAGCCATGTGGGAAGGGCAGGTAGGCTGTGACACTCCTCCCACCACCCAGGTTGTCTCTGGGATAACCAGGTCCTTGCAGGCCGCATACAGATGCATATTACTATGTTCACCTGATTTCCAGGCCTCTGTGCAGGAGCACTGCTCCCATTCCATGCTAGGAATCTCTCTCTACCGTCTTGTCCTCCCGATGCACTGCTCCCCTCCCCTTTGCCGATTGGTACATGAGAACTGAGGACTCCTGGGGACCATTTGCAGCCCTAGGAGGAAGTGGAGGCTAGTGGTAAGAACAGACAAAGAGGAG
This sequence comes from Podocnemis expansa, assembly GCA_007922195.1. Taxonomy (NCBI): domain Eukaryota; kingdom Metazoa; phylum Chordata; order Testudines; family Podocnemididae; genus Podocnemis; species Podocnemis expansa. The sequence continues at coordinate 1,779,875 of ML682090.1, forward strand.
GAAGGCCTCTAGGGTTCTCATCACAGCTCCAGTGGTTATAACAGGAGGCATGAAACCAGCATGAAGTCCCTGGTGCTTCCCCCTGCAAGCCCCTTGTGCTTCAGATAAGGAGGGAAGCTGTAGTTTTGGGTGCTATTGTGGCTCTGAACTTCTTTGACGCAAGCTCAGTTATGCGGCTGTCCAGACACCATGCTTCCAGCCCTATGATTTGATTTGATATTTAATATTTGATGGTGTGGCAGATCACTAAATACAGAGATGGTCAGAGAATTCAGTGAGGCAGCCAGGCTGAAGGGTACCGCTGGGGGTGGGGAGGCAGCTCACTCCTGTCCAAGCTCTGGGGACTCCCAGAGGAACACACCAAGGTGGGAGCGCAGTTACTGCCCGCTGCTTTCCTGGACCATTTCAGCACCAGTCATGCAGATGCCAACCAGGGCAAGACCATTGCCCAGGGACACAGTCTCCACCTTCTGTAGAGCTTAGCCAAAACACCCGGATCCAGCAGCCTCAGATTCAGGGAGAAACGTGGAGCTAAACACAGGTAATTTGGTTCAGCAATAAATTCTTTAAGGGAGGAATTTTCAGATATTGCTGGCTAGGCACCTAATTCCCATTGGCTTTCAAGGGGAATTAGGCACCTTATTCACTGAGGCATTTTGAAAACATCCCTCTCCTATGAGACTTGAGGTTATCCTCTCAGCATACACAAGGTCCAGTCACCACCCAGAGCTCCTGATCCACCGGGAAACAAAGCAGTGCCTGGATCATCGGCAGAACAAAATGATGTTCTATTTCATGCCAACAGACCTCAGCGCTAGTTACAGTAGAGACAGAAATCCCTTTTCCCTGCTCCCACCCAGAGCTCATGTGCTATCAGTTGTGGAGAAAAGAGTGGCCTTTTAGGGCTGGGAGCACAAAAGAGGATTGTAACCAACTGAGGGAACATAGGTCCAAAACTTGGGCTCAACAAAGGTGCCACGGGTGCATTAATGAATACCAGGACTCAGGACTATGGAGTCATGTCCACCGAAAGCACTTGCGCCACGTCACATTTTAGTGCAGGGAAGAAGCGCTTTCCAAGCACGGCACTTCAGGGGCCTTTTGGGCTGAAAGCCAATAGGTGAAACGTCCAGCAAATCCTTGCTGTTCAAAATGGTGCTGGGTATATTTCTTTGCACAGGCTTCTCTACTGAGATGGCCTGTGGGCTAGATTAACAGAGGGCTGTGCCTTCTGCTCACCTGATTGCTGGGCAGTGTTGCTGAAGGGCTGGAGGCAGGCAGAGGAGCCCCACACTCTGCTATACATGTTCACAATTCAGGCCTACCTCTGAGCCAGTCACAGCATCAATGCCATCCCCTGGCAAAAGAATCTGTCTCCATCTGATTCCTATGATTCCCCCCTTACAGGTAATCCACACTGCAGACACGGGCATGGGGCAGAATGGCAGGATTCCTGGCTCCTCCTCCCAACCCAGCAAAGCAGCACTGTCTAACGGTTAGAACAGAAGAACCAGAAGGCAGAGCCCCCAGATTTTAATCCCAAATCAACTTCGCAAGAAGAGTGTTATTTAGTAGTTTGAGCAGGGACCTGTGGGTCCAGACTCCTGGCTCAGCCATTGATTCACTGCATAACTTTTGGTGAGTTGTGGCCCCGCTCTCTGCCTTGGTTTCCCCACCTGCACCATAGTGCTAAAGACCCAGACCCAGTCATAGGATTGAGCAGTCAGTGTGTGAATAGCTACTAGCTCCTCCCCAAGTTAAGTAGTAAGGGGATGGGGGCTCAACCGTATGGAGATGAATTTTGTCACGTTTGTGTGTGGATGTCACCCCCCCCCCCGAAAGGTGGCCAGACTTGTATTGATGAGGCCACTTGCTTTCTCTGCCTTGGGCGGCGTCTGATCACCCCCGCCAGCCCACATCCCTGCTGCTGAGCTCTTCCTTTGTGTCTCTCCTGGAAGGTGGCAGAGGAGAAGGAGGAGAGATGGAACCAGAGAAGAACCCTGATGGGGGAAGTAATTGCTGTAGGAGTCAGGAGATCTTGTGGTCTTTACATAGCCCTGAATAAAAGTCCAGCATAGTTCAGTCTGGCCCCAACCTGTGTTTTCTTGGGGATGGGGTCATTCTACCACTTGGTGGCCTCATGCTGGAAGGGAAACTCTTGGGATTTCAGCTCCAGTATGCCACGTAGGTTCAGCCATACAGGAAAAGCCACTGATCCATCAATGTCCCTCCTGCTTCCTCCCAGTCAATCTTTAGAGCTCAATTCCTCCCTGCACTGTATGGCCCAGATAACTGGTCCAACTAGCCCTGCATCCTCTCTCTTGTGGCACCAAATCAGAGCACCTCTCCCTCTAGTTAAGGGTCCCTCATCATGTCACATCAGACCCCATCACTGGTGCACCAAGGCCAGTCTCCCTGCCACCAGCAATGGCCACTATCCAGTCTTTCTGAGAAAAGTTTTATTTCTACTTGACTTATCATCTGTAGCTCTGCACATGAGAATGAGGCAAATCTTGCCTGAGCCTGGCAGATGTCCCACTTAGGCCCTGATGCATGCTCCTTCTCCAGGCCATTCTCTCAGCTGGCATAGCTAGACATGAGACTCCTGTGTACCATGTCTCCAAACATGTGCATTAGAGGGAGGGTGCAGTGTGTGCATCTCCTCTGCAACATGTTGCAGCAACCCAGGGGACTCTGCACAGCCAAGCCCTAGGAAACTCAAAGGTGCAGTGCATTAGAAAACAAACTACCCAGCAACATGACCCCTAGAATGACCCAGCCGTTGCTGAAAAGTCTCCCTTCCTGGCATGAGACTCACAATGTGAGATGCAGTACAGTAATGCCTCCCTTGCCTTAGTGCTGCTTTCTAGTGTGCTGCCCACCTGGCACATTGCTTTCACTCCCGCTTGGCACCCTGATTGCTAAGCTGGCTCCCAGCCTCTTTGTCCTGCTTCCCTCCCACACAGGCATTCAGCTGAGGATGGTGCTTTCCAGTCCTGGCTCAGCTCAGCCCACTCATTTGGAGCAAGAGGCAGAGAGAAAAAGGTAAATGTGAAAAAGGCTGAAAATCCAGGACTTCTGGCTCCTTTTTGCCAGGAATGACCCTGTGCCTTGGCCTATAGCCAGACCTCCTCCTTTTGTTCCAGACCCAGTCTCCTGGTGTGGGCTAGGCCTGGCATACAGTTAAAAATGAGATCAGCCTGGCTATTCACTCAGAGTTGTGGAAAATGCTGCACCCTGAACATAAAACTGGTGCAAATGCAGCTCATTCATTGGAAGAATTCTTCCATCAGTTTAGCTACTGCCTCTTGGAGAGACAGATTAACCACACCAGCAGACAACTCCCTTCAGCTGATTTATCAGCACAACAGTGGCAGAGCTGTCCCACTGTGACACAACCAGACTTGTAGGATGAGGCTCATAAATCCAATTCTGATGCACTGTTTCCTAAAAGTTAGCTACTAAAAGTCAGATACCCAGTCCAAATTCCAGCCAGGCAGCTTACGGGAAACCAAAGTCTTTGGGTTCCGGGGGGAGTATGGTTGCAAAGCTGAAACTTAAAGGAATTGATGGAAGGGCACCACCAGGAGTGGAGCCTGCGGCTTAATTCCATTCAGCCTCCCAAACACCCCTCCAGCTGCTCTACTTGTATGCAGGATTCATTTTCATTTTCTGCCCTAAATCCTTGCCTCTTGTTGGTGAGCACTATGAAACTGCTGCAGTGTTCCCCTCCAGGGGCAGCTGCATTTCAACACCAGTTGCATGATCCCTGGACAGTGTGGCTGGGACTGGAGGCTGGTAAGCAGCCACAGCATTCATTCCCCCAGAGGTGGCTGTGTTCCAGGTCTGGAAAACCCTTTGGAACAGACAGTTCACAAATGTCAGTATCGATGGTTGTTGTCTGTCTAGGGCTCCTACAGAAAGCTTTGCATTATCCAGAAGCGACGCAGGTGGGAACTGAGAGACAAACACACATAGATAATGGCTGAAATCCTTAATATACATCCCCAATAACTCCATGTAATTTTTTGTTAGACATGTCTTCCTTTTTACCTTCAGGTCCTCTGTCCAGCAGGCATTTTAAAAATACATGATTTTGTCTGGCTTTTTACTTACAGGGGTTAAAGTATGCTGGAGCACCCTGGAACACCTTATTTTTAGGGGGAAGCATTCCATGGCCCCTAAAAACAGAAGAATATTACATGAATACTACATTTTCTCCATGTGTCCTCCAATGTCCTCCTTCTCAGTCCACCTTTCCATGGTTGGTATCTGGTAACCCTACTTCTGGGCCTAGCAATGTCTGCAGGTTAATTCCTTTATCTACCATCTCAGCATTGGACACCCCACTTTCCTTTCTTGGAGTCATGCTGCCATCTGGTGGCTCTAAATGAGGTTGCACCATTGCGTGGTTTCAATGCTCCCCTATTGTCTGTGGCTCAGATTTTGACACTCCCCCCCCCCCCCCCATTTGAAATCAGGCACCCTTTGGGAGTGGCTCCTCAGAGAGGCTCACAGGCAGCTGAGCAGCAGCAAGGATGTCACTTGCTAATCAGTTTCCCCAGTTCTTGGGGCTTAGGTGCACATAGGAAGGAGCCATTTGTCCATTCATTGGTGTAAGGGATTTAACTCCTCGACAGCAACAGCCATTGACATGTGGGATCCAATAGGGAATGGGACTTGTGGGAAAAGCTGCTCAGTAAGAATGACTGGACACACAATGAGCTTGTTCAGGGGCAGAGACTGAGACGGGGACCAAGACTGCTGCTGCCCATCACTGGGGACCACTTGGATCCAGGGGTTCAGTTCTGCTTCTCGTAAAGATCAGGGACTGGCTGCCAGCCCGGTTCTCGCTTATTTTGGGGGCGCTGACTCTGTAATGAATACATGAATGCCTGGAGGTCAATACACTGACATCAACAATTTGCTGTAATGTGGGTAAATTTCATCCCCATTTTGCAGATTGGGAAATTGAGGCATTGTAGGCAAATCCACCCTGGGGTAGCACTTCTGAAGCCCTGGAGTTGTCATGGGACTTTCCCAACACCATTCGGTGAGTCAGTGACAGAACCAGAATAAACCCCAGAGGGATCCTGGCTCCCAGCTCCCTGCTCTGGTCAATAGACCATGATCTGGTGGAAACAGATGGAAGAAGGTGATAACAATCCTTAAGGAAACTGAGGCAGAGAATAGGAAAATAAGTTGTGCAAGGTCATATAGTGAGTCAGTGGAAGAACCAGAAATTGTCTTGACAGCACCTTGTACAGACCACAAGACCCAAGGTGTCCCCTTGGCCAGGCCTGGGTTCTTCCCATCAACTTTCTTCTCTATGCAGATTCTTTTCTGTATTCTTCCTGTAGTATTGGAGCACCTCCACCTGGGCATGAAATGATGCAACTAACATCCATCCCATGAGTGTCAGTCTCTGTCTCACCTCTCCCCAAGGGAAGACTTGGGTGTCCAGTGGAGTGGTTATATATTGGGTATGGGGGTGGCTCTTGTCTTCACTGCACCATGTTTACATTAGCACAAGCTGGTCAGAGGAAAAAAAACCAAGGCGTCTTGTGGCACCTAAAGACTAACAGATTTATTTATTGCATGAGCTTTCGTGGGAGAATATCGCACTTCATCAGATGCTTTGAAGAGGGAGAACATACAGAACTGGATGAAAATAAATGCAGGGGAGTGTATGACTGGGATCAAGTCATACTGCAACAGCAAATCAGAGCATTTGTAAGGATTCAAACTTTAGGAAACAGCATACAGAGGGAGGGTGAAGTCAAATTACCTGTTATAATGTGAAAAGAATCCATAGTCACGATTCAGCTCTGCTTTCCACACAATTTAATTTGCATATTAATTCGATTTCAGCTGTTTCTCTTTGAATATTTCCAAAGGGATAGCCGTGTTAGTCTAGTCCAGCAAAAAAAAACAAGGAGTCTTGTGGCACTTAAAGACTAACAGATTTATTTTTCACATGAGCTTTCGTGGGAGAAAATCCCACTTCGTCAGATGCTTCGAAGATTCGATGTCCCATTGATTTTTCTTCACGACCATCATTAACAAGTCATCAATAGACTGATTAGGAAGATGGTAGTGCTCAGCAACTGTTTTTTTTGTGTATGTTATCATTTCTGATACCAGTTTTATGAGCATTAAGCCTTCTCCGTAGGGTCTGTCCTGTTTGTCCAATGTATAAGGCGAGGGGGCATTTCTGGCACATGATGGCATAAATCACATTAGTGGATGAGCAGGTGAAGGACCCTTTGATGGAGTAGCTCCTTTGATTAGATCCAATGATGGTGTCTTTTGTGCAGATATGGCTATTCTCCCACAAAAGCTCATGCGATAAATAAATCTGTTAGTCTTTAAGTGCCACAAGACTCCTTGCTCTTTTTGCTTTTACTAGACTAACATGGCTGCCCCTTTGGAACATGGTCAGAGAACATGGTCCTGTGCTGTTGCAGCTGGGAAAGGGAAGGTTTGGGACAATCTATCCTCCCCAGAGGGTTAGTCCTAGAGTCTGGGACTGGCTCTTGAGAAAGCTGCATCTCCCACTCAATGTTTTCCGGATAGTAACACGTCCCCCCTGGGATGTGGAGCACCGTTGTCAATCACAGTCCCATCTCAGAACTTCAGGCTCTTAGAGATGCTGGGCTCAGATTAACAGTGAAGCTGGGGATGTTGCTTAAGGTAGTGGCCACTGCGGAGACAGGAGGAAAGCCCAGAGTCAGCAAGTGTGACCTTCACCATTTCCAGTCTCTTTTCTATTCCATACTTAAACCATTTTTCCTGAGCTGTTCCGTTCTCAACCCCCCCCCCAGGGATCAGACAGCCCATCTGCCATGACAGAGGTGTGAACAGGGGCTCTTACTTGAAAACCAGAAGGAGCCATAAGAAGATGTGCTGAGGAGTAAGAAACGAGGTTGATGCTGGGGACACGGAAGGGAGGGAATAAAAAGGGCTCTGAATCCCACTGGTGATGCCAAAAGGAGTATCAGTGATGCTGCTGATGCACATGGTGTGGAAAATCTACATCATCAAAGCTCTCTGCAGACTGATTTAACCCTCCCAGGTCCAGGTGTGTGGAAACAGCTTGTCTTGTTCCCAGGCTCACAGAGAAATAATGGGCCAAGTTGAAACACCATTAGACCTGGCTCCCAGCCCACTACTCTAATCTCTACAAAGCACTTCTACCCTCTGTCTACAACCAGAGGAACTAAGGAGTTCTGAATCCCACCCTCTGCTCTGACAGATAAATGATAAGCTCTGGGGGGAGGAACTGTCTTTTTGTTTTCTGTTTGTACAGCGCCTGGCACATCATGTCCTTTTCACAGGGGCTCTGGCTAATGAAAGCTCTCCCTCCCAACTCCAGCAACAGACCCAAGGAGTTCTGGTGCCCAGCCCCCTGCTCTAGCTCATGCTCCCTTCCAGTTCTAGGCATGGACTCCCAGCCCCATGTTTATGCCACTCGCCCTGTATCTTTCATACACCATTCACCATAGCTGAAAATCCCTCTGCCCAGGTCCAGCCCTCTCTTTACAGAATCACCTGCTGAGCACATTCTGGGGTGGGGAGTGGGGGGGGGGGGTCGATCCAGTTTTCTCTGCTTTGGGGCCTGCTCCTGCTCCCACTAAGATCAGCAAACAGAGCCATAATGCTCTATTCCAATGCCCAGGGCATGTTCCAATCAGAACATGCCCCCTGCAATTAGCAGCGCTTGGGGCCTGTGCTGCGAAACACGCCTTTAAATAGAGCGGCTCTTTTGAGCTGCTCAGGAGTACCCTGGGCAAAGCCCCATTCACCCAGCCATAGTTATGGCTGTATCAGTGACACCCCAAGCTCCCTTCCTTGGCATCATAGTTTGCCAAGTCAGGAAGGATCACTGTGATCATCTAGTCCAGGGGTGCTCAAAGTTTTCAGACATGGGGGCGACAGAGCCTGATTGGTGCAGGCCCGCAGGCTGCAAAATTCCAAAACCGGTTCTTTTTGCACTATACACAATATATAGTTGTAAATTTTCAGTGTGTGTGTGTGTGTGTGTGTAGTACTCCTTCATCACTGCTATTTTTTGCTGGCAAATTAAACACAGAGGTTTTCTGTCTTGCTCAATAACCCTTCCCTTACACTCCCCACCCTGTGCCACCGCTTTCCTGAGTCCCGACACCTTCCCTACCCACCCACACTGCACTGCTGCTTTCCCCAAGTCCCAACACCTTCCTTAACCCCCCTGCCCTGTGCCACATCTCCCCCCGAGTCCCAACACCTTCCCTCACACCCCTGGCCCTGTGCCACCACTTTCCCTGAGTCCTGGCTCTTCCCTAGCCCCCCAGCCCTGCACTGCAGCTCTTCCTGAGTCCCAACACCTTCCCTCATGCCCCAGCTCTGCATCGCCACTTTCCCCAAGTCTCAGCACCTTCCCTCACATGCCCAGCTCTGCACCGTTGCTTTCCCCAAGTCCTGGACCCTGTCCCTTACACAGCCACCCTGACCACTCCGGAGGCCACAACACATGTTGAGGCTCCCATCCTGAGCATGCTGTGAGCATGCTCAGGATGGGAGATTTCAGAATTCCCAGGCTGGGCTGGGGCTGCTCCCTGTCCCAGCAGCCAGATTTTTTCTATTTTCAGCACTGCGACCTGGTTAAAATTTTTTATTCAGGGGCTGCAGAAAAGCCATTTGTGGGATACATACAGCCCAAGGGCCACACTTTGAGCACCCCTGATATAGTCTGCCCTCCTAGATAACACAGGTCGGAGAACTTCCCTGAAATCATTCCTGGGGTAGATCTTTTAAAAAGATAACCAGTCTTGGAAAACATCCAGCCATGTCAATGAGAGCCATTAAGGTTTGCAGCCAGCACCATCATCTGTGGATCTGGTGCAGGCTGAAACAGATAAGCTGGGTAGCTGCAAAATGCAATGAATTATTTACCATTGGCTGAGTTACTCATCCTGCAAAAAGCTGATAATGCTGACTCAGCATCTGCTTCCATAGGTCTTTAGACAGCATGAGCAGGTCAAAGGGCTTGAAAGTTTTGATGGAGACATTTCCACCAGCCCTAATACAGTTCAGAACAGATTATGCTGAGTACAAGTGAGAGATACACACTCTGCTCTGTCTCTGTTAAAAGGAGGGTTATAAGTAAGATATGGGAGGAAACTGTCCCACTCTGCTCAGCATTGCTGAGAGGTCATCTGGAGTTCCATGCCCAGCTTTGGGTACCAGCGTTCAGGAAAGACTCAGACAAATTGGAAAGCATCCTAAGCAGAGATACAAAACTGACACAAAGTTTAGAAAACCTGACTTGGGAGGAAAGTTTATGTTTAGTTCCGAGAAAAGAAGAAAGAGGAGAATCTCGTAATGGTCTTTAAATAGGGTCAGGGCTTGTGTAAAGAGGATGGTGATCAACTGTTTTCCACATCCAGTGAGGACAGAACAAGCAATGGGCTTAGTATGTAGCAAGGGACATTTAGGTTGGATACTCCAAAAACCTTTGTAACTATAAGGGCTTGTCTGCACTTAAATGCTACAGAAGAGCAGGTGTTACTGTCAGCATGAGTAATCCACCTCCATGAGAGGTGATAGCTGTCTACACAGGGTCTTTGTGTGCCTTACTGAGCTGTTCAGGCAGGGCTGGCATAAAGTACATTGGAGCCCAGGGCAGAAACTCTCATCTACCTCCTTTACCAGCTCACATGCTGGATTTCTGTAGCATTTCTGTATCTGAAGCCTGAGCTCTACAGTGTGGAGCGCACTGTGGCATGAGGCCCTGGCAATTGCCCTGCTTAGGTTCAAATTGAAGTCATGGAGCTGGTATAGGAATCACTAGGGTTGAGTCTCTGGCTTGGGTTAAGCAGGAGACCAGATGAGATGATGAGCAAGGTCCCATCTGGCCTTGGAATTTATGAATGAGTGCTGTGTGTTAGCAGGAGGCACAGAGAGACATCATTAAAGCTGTGACTTTATGGAGATCAAGGCCCTGTTATGTTGCCCAGCCACCTGGTGAAAAACAGTCTCTGCCCCAAAGAGTTTACAACCTTAAGAGTGAAGACAGCCACAGAGGAATTAAAAAGCAACCTGTCCTGAGCAAGGAATGGCACCCAGGCAGAGAACAGGATCCAGGGCATCAACACACGCAATTGTCCTCCCCTGGCTATGAAAGCATTGTTTAGAATACAGCTGGAGACTTCAGTGCAAGGTTAGACCAGACTGGCAGCCTTTTCCATGCGATTAATAACTAATTCATTTTGCTATGGCTGCAGGCTTCATATCAGCCACGCTGCCAGCTTTCAGATCAATGCAAACTAATACGGAGACTTTGTCTTTCAATAGATCCTTCCATAAAAGGCTCCCAAGAGCCGAGGAAGAAATTTCCATTTCACTTCACCAAGTTCTTGCTTTTCCTAGAATAAGGGCTCATCCCGTAATAGACAGTGTTAACTCCATTATCCTGGCCACACATCATTCCTTCTGAAATCTTTCAAGTGGATGCAGCATTTGTCTTCCTCTCAGGCCTAAATGATTGTGTAGTGTTGATATATGACAATATGTGACACCTGCGACACCCCACCACAGAGGTGACTGCATTTCAGTGGTTGGTGCAGGTGTCCCTTACACACCTCACTGACTATGCAGCTGAGAGTCCCAACTGGGTAATATTTTGTTAAGCGCTTTTATGCTCTGGGGCCAAGTCTTAGGGAAGGGGTAAAAAGACTGGATTGGAGATTGCCCATGGAGCTGGGAATCTGGACTCCTTGGTTCTGGCCTCAAATCTGCAGCTGATGTGCTATGCGAATGTGACACCACCATTCTATGCCTCAGTTTCCACAAATTTAAAAACAGGGAGGATGATGAAGTGTGTGTGAGTCTTAATTCCTTAATGTTTGTGAAGTACTTTGACACTGCTGTATTGAAGGACAAAGAGTCATTTGATTGAGCACCTCTCTGACTTGGCATATGCAGGTTCTCTGGTCTCTTCCCAAGAGCTGATCGGATAGATGGTGTCCCACATCCTGAAGTGCTTTCGGATAGAAAGATCTGCCTTGGATGCTAAAAGGGGGCTTCTAATTTGCCAGAAAGAGGAGCCAAAGGGCTGAACTGAAAAAAATAAATCATTGTAAGTCAAACAGCATGTGCAACAGCAGGGACAACCTGGGGCTAGTAGTTGGCCACCGTGAGTGGCTCTAGAAGAGTTGAGTGGCGGAGGGGCTTGGGATCCAGTAGGCTGTTGATCCAAAACTGAGTTAAGGCAAAAGATTCTGCCTGTGGCACACAACAGTTTAGCCTCCCAAGGACTGAAACATTTCATTCTAACCCTCACTATGGCCCCTCCAGAGGGGAAACTGGGAGCAATTCAATGTGCAGATGCTGGGCTTTGAGCTCCAGCCTGAGCCAGACCTTCAAAGAGCTATTGGCTGCTCCTTGGGAATCCAAGGGCAAGTTATCCTCCCTCTGACAAACATGCAGTTTATTTGAGCTTGAAGATTTCCGAAAACCTCTCCCTCAGCTGCAGTGGCGCTCAGAGGACAAGCTAGTTGGCACAACTGGCAGCATAAGACCTAGTGGAAATGAACTTGCTGCATCAGCCACTAACATGACCCTTCTGTAGCACAGGCTTAGCCTAACACCTCGCAATGATTGTCAGCACCTTAGGGCACAGGCCATCCTTTTGTTCTGTAATTGTACAGCACCTAGCGCCATTGGGGCTAGTCCAGGACTCCTAGGCGCTATGATAGCATAAATAATAAATAATAACAAAACAGCCCTCCTGTGTGGATATGCAACACCCAACTGGACTATTACTAAGAAATACACATTTAAAAAGCAATGGAAAATAAGACAGAAATACTAGGAACAGAGACCCCCATCAGATCCCTGGTCCATCTGGCCTAGTACCTAGTGCCTGGTGCCAGGAGTTTCTGAGGGCAGCTGGTTGCAATTTTTGAAACAAACCCAAATATTGATTTTTTAAAAAAATGTCCTTTTAACAAAAGTGAACATTTTTGTGATTTTTTTCTGTAAAAATGCTCAATTTTTTTGGACAAGTCCCTGGAATAAAAATTCAGTTTTATGAGAACTAAAATGGAGACAGGCGTGGTGGGGGGAAGAAGAGGGACAGAGAGACAGGAAAAAAATAAAATCTAACCTTTTTGAAACTGAAAATTTCCTAGAGAAAGGCAAGCTGAAATTTTAACAGATGTTTCTGTGCCAAATTTCCACCAAATGAACTGTTCCTTTTTTTTTTTAATAGCAGTTTGCAAATGAGCTTGAAATTTACTAAACCTTTACCCAGAAATGTGTTACCTGTTTCTGCCAGGTGCTGAGAAGTCTGCCAGCTTCAGACATTCCAACAACAGGACACAGGCCCCCTAAAAAAACCCTTTATTTGCATAATAAGCAGTCTTTTTTTAAAAAAAAGAAAAATTGCATCCTAGGTTTGGAGCCAGCAGCTGTAACATTTGCAACCTTTTCTCTGCAACCATCGAAAACTTTTTAAATTGTAACAAACACTCACATCATCATATCACATTCTCACATCACATGACTCCAAGAGCTGGGAATTTAGGGAAAAGACCAAATGTTACCAACAAGCCTGCATAAGAATGTCACTGTTGCAGGACAATCTGTTTCAGGAAACCAAGTGCTCTTACCTAGCCTTTGTCAAAGCACTTTACAAAGGAGGGCAGTAGCCTTAGCTCTGTTTTACTGGTGGCGAAAGTGAGGCACCAGGAATGTGACTGACCCCAACTCATCCAGCAGCAGAGCCAGGAACAGAGGCCATGTTTGCTGAATCATAGCCCAGTGGTCTACTACTAGAGGTTAACTTATACCCTGAGGCAGATTTGTAACTCACCAACTGAGGGACTTTTGCCCCATATTATCCACTAGAGCACTTCTTGCACCTCACTGTGAAGCAGTGGGGGATGCTGGACTGGCCTGGAAATTCCTATGACAGTGATCAGTGCTTTGATTTAACCCTGAGCTCCAAACCCCTTGGGCCAAGAAGCATGTCCTGCTTGCACGGGCCCTGCCCATAAATAACACCTCAGGCTCCAGTTCGTCCTCTGCAGTAGAGCTGGATCCTGCAACTTTCATCATCTGCTGCTCACCTGGCATCATTCAAGCATACAGATGGGGTGGGGAGTGATGCACCTTTAAATAGCTGGCAGAGATGATGGGGGGGGGGGAGGCAGCGCAGAAGGCAGCCAGCCACTGCAGTGACCTCCAGGAGCTCAAGGAGCGGGTGTGGAGCAATGGGAAATTAACTGCCGGGGTTCGGAGAGTCTATCTGGTGACAGAAAGCTTTGCCAAGGAGCTGGGGTGCCTCACTGGACAGCAGCCAAGGAGCACAGGAGCATTCTTCAATCCCACCCACCTGGAGGGCGCTTTCTGCAGCAGACACACTGATCTGCAGGCTTATAGGGCTGGCAAACACACAGGGACGGTAAGGGAAGTTCCACCTGCACGGGACGCATGGGGCAGCAACAAGAGACGGCAATGGGAGAGGGAAATGAAGGAGGCTCCTAAATGGACTGCACTATGAGCTAAGCTGGGGAAGTGGGAGTGAGTCTCTGGGTGCAGGGTGGGGGGGAGGGAGTTTCAGCGACAAGCAGCAAATCTGATTGGAGGGATTTATTTCTAAGGAGTGATTTACACTCCTGAATAAATCAATTGACTGTTGGGGTCTAGGCAGCTGGAGTATGTAAATAGGGATGGGGCATGGATTACTTATGGGGGAGTGATGAGGAATATGGGGCTGATATTCAGGATCAGAGTTTTCTTACAGCAAGGTTCCCTAAGCTGTGACCTTGTGTCCCCATCAGAGCCCCATCACTTGGTGGGACTTGGACCGTGGGGCCTGATCCCCTCTTGATCACCTTCTGCCTTCATTTCCATTGACAAAGTGTGGGGGGGGGGGGCAGGGGGGTTGGTGAAAAGCCACCAGGCCAGGATGGACCAACTTTCCCCCGGCTGTTTTGACAGGCTGTGAGATTCTGGGTGAGAGAGACTCAGTCCTTGGGAAATAGCCCTAAGAGCTTCTGAGATCCAGGTAAAGTGATGGCCAGACAAACTCCTGAGCACCATTCGCTATAGGTCACTGCATGGCAAAGAGGATGGGGGCAGAGACCATCCAATGAAGTGGTGGGGCGCAGAAGTTGGGCGCAAGCACCTTTGCGGCAGAGACCCTCTTGTATTGCCTGTGATGGAATGAACCCATCACTCCCAGGTGGCAGGAGATGGGACAAGGATAGTGGATTCCTAGTCACAGATTTTGAGCCCCAAGGGGCCCAAGGGATCACCTAGTTTTTCCCCCTGTGGAACACAGATGGCGGTAGTGGGGTGGAGGGGCCACAGCTGTCTGATTAGCATTGCCATGGTTGGGCTAGATTTGCAGGTGGGTGTGACTAACAGGGCTAGAAATGGCCCTGGCAGGGAGGAGGGGAAGGAGCAGCTATGCTGCCCGAAGGATCCAGCTGCCAGGATTTTTTGAAGCAGCCCCAGGGAATCACTGCTGAGCCTTGTGGCATTATTCTCAGTGGAGCCCTCCTCCAGAAAGCAAGAGATGAGGGCTCCCGGCCTGAAGAGCCATGAGAGCCAAGGGCCCACTGAGCAGACTGGAGGGCTCAGGGCAGAGTGGGGCAGGTGGGAGCCAGGGACCTGGCCCCCCCAAGGAGGGGAGTGACTGCTGGCAATCCAAAACACTGAGCTGGGAATGGACCTCCTTGCTCTTGCACACAAACTGGGGCACAGAGAGAGGAAGGAATAAGATCCATGTCCTGCAGCCAGCCCAGGGCAAAGCCAGGAAGGAATCCAGGAATCCTGACACCCCTTACCCACGCTAACTGCTAGATCTCATGCCCTGCCTGAAGTTGGAAATAGAAGCCAGGAGTCCTGACTCCCTCCTAGGCCCCTCCTGCTCTAACTGTACAACCATGGTAGGGCTGGGCATAGAACCTAGGGGTCCAAATGCCGAGATCCCCCCCCACTCATGCCCCCTTCCCACAGAACCCAGGAGTCCTGACTCCCAGTCCCCCTTGTTCTAATTTCATACCCCATTCCCTCCCCAGAAGGGTTGAGAGCCATGACTCTGGGTCCCCCTGCTCTGTAAAGCAGGAGAGGAGGAAAGTTTGTCCGGCACTGAGAAAGGCAGGCTTGCCAGCTGTTGTCTTCTCCTCCTGCCAGACTGGATGGAAAAAAGTACCCTGTATTAGTAAAAATAAAGCCTGCCTCAAACATGATCTGGAGCCTAAATGCTCAGCAGCCTTGCTGGGCTCTGCCTTTCAGGCCAATGCCAAGAACCGTGCACCCAGTTTTGTGACTGGTTAGTGGCCTAAAGTGTCATCCTCCCAACCTGAAGTTGCTATTCTTTATATTGCAGGGGCCTCAAACTGAGGTCAAGGCTTCATTGTACCAGGCGCTACATATACACATAGTGAGAGACAGACCCTGCCCCAAAGAGCTTACAGTGTAGAAAGACAAGGGAAATGAGGCACAGAGGGGGGAAGCACCTTACCCAAGGTCACCAGCAAAGCCAGGCATGGAACCCAGCTCTGCTAAGTCCAAGGCCTCATAGATAGCCATTAGGCTACACTGCCCTCCCTTCATTACTGGCCTGTTTCCCTCAAGGACTCCAAGCACAGAGCCATGGCAAATCACATGCTTGCTCTCTAGCTATGGAGTTCAGGCTGTAGCTAAGAATCAGGCCCACAATGCTGGTTTCAAGTCACAAGCTCCTGAGCCATGAATCATGACTGGCAGTGGTGAGGGCTGCTAGTTCACGTGACAGCTTCTCTTTTCCTTGTGTCCCCATCTCCATGTACATTCCCAAGCAGCAGCCACTCACCCCAAATCACCAGGGGTTGGCCATGACAGGTGTCCTCGGTGCAGTGGCCTCTGTCCCCAGTGATAGAACAACAGCAGAGCAGGCTGGGTTTGGGATCACTGAGTCTCCCGGCAAGATGGTATTAAGTTAGCTAAAGTCGACTGAGGAAGGGGTTTAAGCTACACTGAAATAAGCAATTGTTAAGTTGAAATAAGAGACCCCAGGCAGAGGCCTGCTCTGGTTTGACTCAGGTTTAAGAAACAATTGTAGTTAAACTGATGTGATTGCCTCATGCAGACCAGATCTAAGATGCACATCAGTGTGAATGCAAGCTTCAAGCTGAGGGAGTGGATAGCATTCTAGTTTACATCTTCAGCCTCAAGTAGTCTCACTGCACTGGTCTGACAGCGGTGCATTAAAAGGTGCAGCGGGAGGTGGAGACCAGGGAGGGTCCAGCAGTGAGGAGGATATGAGTGGGGATAGCAGGAAGCTGAAATGCCAGTCAGTCTATCCCTCCCAGTACATCCCACTACTCCTCACCAGAGGCAAGGGTGTGGTGGTCAAAAAGTTCCCAGAGAGAACAGTTAAATTTGGAGGGCAGAGAGCATCCTGGCATCAGAAATATCAACCCCCTGCTTGACCTGAGCTTCACCCTGAGGGGCCTGAGTGTAACTGAGAATCACCCCATCCCCACATCCCAACACATGCCCCCTTAGCCATCAGGGGAGATCCTAGGGAATTCCACTGGGGGAACACCTGCGCTGACAGCTCGGCCCTGGGCCAGGCCTCTGTGTCAGGCCCTGACAGGCGGCTACACTCCACTCTTCTACCTTCCCTGTGTGAGCTGCTGGAAATAGCCCCCTGCCACTTTAACACCGGTTCCTCTTTACTCTTCCCTGCCAGCAACTAATAAATCAGCTGCCAGCAAATCCTCCCAGCAGCTGAGCTAAAAATAACACAGCTAGGTCAGGACGAGGTGGCTGCGATGGGCACATAGGGACCTGCTCAGGAGCAGGCGGACACACATGCAGCCTGCACCAAGGTGTGGCTTGGAATCTGCCACGGGATGGGCAGCCCCATGGGGCTTAGCTCAACTGCACGGCTCCTCCCCGGGTTCTGGAGAAGGCAGGATGCAAGCCCCAGGAACTGAGTGTGTCTGACACTGCTGCCCAGGATTGCTCTGGGTCTCAGTCCTGGTGGGTATCATCCCTCCACCATGTATCTAGCCCTGCTGCTCCCTAAGGTGAGCCATGGTCTCCAAGGCTCAGTCTGCAACTTCCTGCTAACTCTGAATGGTGCCACCTATGCTTCAGTCTCTGGGGTGCTGCACCCAGGGGACGTTGCTGGGGCATGATGGGGAGCTGCTGGCAGCCTGAAGAGCAGTGGATGGGCACAGAGCAAGTCTTCAAGGAGCCTTGTTCCTCTGGAGTCACAGAAGATCCCCAGCATAAGGCAATAATTGATTAATGAGCCAGCAACAGCCAGCCCATAACGGAGATCGATGCCAGCCAGCTGGCGTCGACCTGGTTTGCACTCTCAGCCAGACCCTCAACTCCAGTGGACACTGGACTATCTTACCTATAGATCACAGGGGATCTGGATATGACACGATGGTCAGTGACTCCTTAGCCATCAGAAGAGGGGTCATCAGGTACAGGTACATGGTCTGAAAGCTGTTCTAGGAGCCAGAATCTTTTGTTCTTAGGCACCCATTCACATCCAGGTTAGCAGTGGCTGGAGGCTGAACCCATCTGGTGGCCTGCATAAGATGAGTTTGGTGGGTCTCAGACCTATGCCAAGATGCCAGAAGTATCCCTCAGGCAGAGCTGTAACTACAGAGGGGCCAACGGGGCTTTGCCCCAGGCGCGCCAGAGTGGCTCAATAGAGCCACTCAATTAAAGGGCAGGTTTCACAACGCCAGCTGCAAGCACTGCTAATTGCAAGGGGGGCGTTCTGATCGGAACGCGCTCTGGGCAGCAAAACAGAGTGTTGTGGCTCTGCCTTTAGGGTGAGGAAGAAATAAGCCAGGGCTGTATGGACACAAACAGGAGCAGAGTCTGTCCTCAGCACAGGGATGCTCAGTCCAGATACTGATCAATGCCAGTTCCCACCTCATCAAAATCTCTGCCAGCCCCAGCTATACTCAGTCGTAGAGGACTGTCTGGAACACATATCTTTGCCCCAGGGCGCTCAGGCTCTGGCCCAGTATACATCAGCCACTGGGAGCACTGATGCCACTGAGTGGGGTTAGGGCCATAAACTAGCCACCAGGGCTGGCATCCTTCACGGTGGGCCCTGTCAAATGGGCTTCAGGACCCGGACCAGCCTTTTGCTCCCTTGTGGCAGTTAAAAATATGGCAATTGTGTAATATACCTGCATCTTCTGGTCCATTCATAGATCACTGGAAACAAAGGCCAGATCTCTGGGGCACCAGTGGTTCTACAGCATCCTGGGGATCGGAGTGAGAGACTGACACACACCATGTAAAGCACAGTCCTCCCCATATAGATTTGTCTACGTGTTGCTCTATCCATGTGCATCCACCTGGGGTACCACACAACAGACACAGCATCCTTGGATGCTGCTCACTGTCAGGGCAGAAAAGCCCTTGAGGGGATCCCACCTCAGAGCAGCTGTAGCTACAGTACAATTTGTGTCCCAAAAGGAGACGGCTTCAGGAGGGTCTGCTTTTGGAGTCACAGCTTTGAAGAACCTTAGAAGCTTTGTATTAAAGCTTCCAACCACCCCAGCAACGGATTGCCATTAAGAGCCGAATTCAACTACAGCAGCCCTTCTCCAAGCTCAGGAGCAACACCCACCATCTTCCGTCTGCCAATTGAGATGCAAGCTAGGATTGTTACCTTGTCAGAACCAACAGTGATTGGCTGATCAGAAATTCACAGGAGCTTGCTAACTCCTGTGAATATGGGCCACACCTGGGGCAAGTGGAATCACTAGGAAAGCCAAGGAGAGCCACGTTTCCTGCCAGGTCCTTAGTCCAACACAAGCAGAGATTTAGAAGCATGAATCAACCCCAATTCTCTCTGTATTCATTGGATATTTATCACTGGAGGACTGGTTCCCATTGATTCTCAGCAGCAGAGGCCACGAAGGGGTTAACTGCTGCCCAGTGAAGGAGGAATAAATTTCCCTATGCCAGAAAAAGGTGTTTCTTGTTAAACTCAGTGCAAAATCCAGGGTGCTCCAGATTAGAAGAGTCCCCATCCAAAGAGCAAAACATGTACAGGGTCTCCGAGCCCTGCCAAGGTCTAAGAGGAGCGGGCCTTCCCAGGTACAAGCCGGATTTGGCACCCTGGATCCTGGCTACTCACATTCCCCTTAGACTGCTGTGCAGATTGTGTGTGGGAATGCCCAAGCCTCTGAGATGAATGCTACTTTCCACCTGAAGGTGAGTGGGCTGCTTGAACCAGGGCCTCCAGCAACAGACAACCAGAGCTGTGGGCAGGCCAGGGAGGAGGGGGAGGTCTCCCTGGGCAGTGGAGCCAACACCAGCCTGCCTGGAGAGGAGGTCTTCCTGCTGCCCACATTTTCGACCGCCGCCAAAGTCCGGGTGGCCATCACCTTTGTCCTCTTCCTCTCCTCTGCCTGCTTCAACATTGCTATGCTGTGGACTGTCACCCAGAAGTACCGCAAGAGACCACACGTCCGCATCCTCATTGTCAACCTGGCTGCTGCTGACCTGCTGGTGACCTTTGTGGTGATGCCCCTTGATGCAGCTTGGAACATCACGGTGCAGTGGTACGCAGGTGATCTGGCCTGCCGAGCCCTCATGTTCCTCAAGCTGGTGGCCATGTATGCTTCAGCCTTCATCACTGTGGTGATCAGCTTGGACCGGCAGGCAGCCATCTTGAACCCGCTAAGCGTAGGCGATGCCAAGAAGAAGAACAAAGCCATGCTGTGCGTGGCCTGGGCCTTGAGCTTGCTACTGGCGCTACCTCAGGTAAGTCTCCGTAGCAATGCATGGGTAACTAGAGAGGGCTCCTGATGGTGCAGCACCCTTTTGCCATGACATTTTTGGTACTGCCAGGGACTGGTCTAGGTTGAACAGGCCTCTGATGCACTGCAATGTGGGGTGATAGACTGGAATAGACGGCCTGCTGTAGAATGGGCAGGATACAGGGACACCAGGCTAGATGGAGCGGACATAGAGATGCAAGATGAGACAAACCATTGGTTTGATGATGGACAGCCAGGACACAGGGATTCCGGCCTGTGGGCAACAGATCTGGGCTGGGCAGAGGATGAGCTAGCCAGACTAGATGGACCAGTTGTCAGATAGTCTAGACTGGAGCTGGGATAGATAGATGGCTGAGTGGGCTGATCTGGTAACATGAGCCGGTGGCAGAGAGGCAGCGCTAGAGGAACAAGTGGACTGATCGGGTATGAGCCAAGAGGCAGGGATGCTGACACATGGGTATAATAGGCAGAAGTCTGATGCTGGATAGCCAGAGCCACATGCAGTGCAGAACTCCTCTGGTATGCTGAGCTCTAACTGTTTCTCTGGGGTGGGGCGTGGGCGGGTCTCTTCCAGATGTTCGTCTTCCACACAGTGAGCCGCTCCCAGCCCATCTACTTCATCCAGTGTGCCACAGTGGGCAGTTTCCAAGCCCACTGGCAGGAGACCCTCTACAACATGTTCACCTTCTCCTTTCTCTTCTTGCTGCCGTTGCTCATCATGGTGCTGTGCTACTCCCGCATTCTCATCGAAATCTCGGGCAAGATGAAGAGAGCTTGTGGTGAGCCCAGGCTCATCATGTGTCATTCAGCCCACGCCCACACCCACAGGCTCCCAGCATGCATGCCTCCAGCTGCAATAAAGGGTCTGCCTTTGGGGGTTGAGGGGGAGGGACCAGCTGCCTCTGCTCTGATGTCATTCTAGCTATGGGTGACTGCAGGGATCTGTTTGTGTCCACCTTCATCTTCCCCCACCCCCACACACTAACTTTGGGGGGGCATAAAGACCCTCACTTTTTTTTCCATTTCTTTCACACTTCCTTCCTTCACTTTTTAATTCTCCTCCTTTCTCTGCTCACTGTTTCTTTCTTCCAAACGGGCAGCCATGTTAGTCTAATTCAGTAAAACAAGGAGTCCTGTGGCACTTAAAGACTAACAAATGTATTTTTTGCATGAGCTTTTGTGGGGGAAAACCCATTGTGTAAGTTCCCCCATTTTCAAAGAATCTGACAAAGTGGCATTTTCTCCCATGAAAGCTCATATAATAAATAAATTTGTTAGTCTTTAAGTACCACAGGACTCCTTGTTTGTTTCTTTCTTGTCCTCATTCTCTTTAAAGTACTCTCCCTCAGCCTGCTGCATTTGCCTCTCTTTCTCCCTCCTCTGTTTTATTCTCATTGTTCTCCCCCATCCTCTTTGCCCTGCAGTCTCCTCCAAGGAGATCCATCTCCGCCGCTCCTACAACAACATCCCCAGGGCCAGGATGCGCACCCTGAAAATGTCCGTCGTCATCGTGCTGACCTTCATCCTGTGCTGGACTCCCTATTACCTTCTGGGACTCTGGTACTGGTTCTCCCCAGAGATGCTGAGCCGGGAGCAGGTGCCTCCCTCCCTTAGTCACATTCTCTTCCTCTTTGGCCTCTTCAATGCTTGCCTGGACCCCCTCATCTATGGGCTCTTCACCATGC
Organism: Podocnemis expansa; assembly: GCA_007922195.1. Classification (NCBI taxonomy): domain Eukaryota; kingdom Metazoa; phylum Chordata; order Testudines; family Podocnemididae; genus Podocnemis; species Podocnemis expansa. The sequence continues at coordinate 1,801,365 of ML682090.1, forward strand.
ATTTCCGCAGGGAGATCCGGCGTGTGTGCCAATGTACCCACCACAGAAAGGAGCAGGATGCGGCCTCCATGGTGACTAGCTCCTTCCGGGCCTCCATCACAGCTATGCCCAGCAGAAGAGCTGGGGAAGAACAGGGGGGTTCGGGCAAGTATGATCTGGAGGTGATGGCTAACATGGCCCTGCCTGCTGGGAAGTGTGAGCTATGCCGGAGGAAGATGGGGGAGAGTTTCATATGAGTGTACCTTTGCTACTCCTGGATTCATCTCTGCTTCCTAGCATCTGGGAGAGCCCAGCTGGACCCTCAGAATGTGCCCAGTGAGGGTTACATTAGGTGGTTCCTCCTTCACTCAAGCACCCACCAATAAATCAAGATTATTTTCTCAATTTGAACCACCTCCTTGATCCCATCCTGTCATGCCCATCTGTTTCTTCCTACCCAGAGCTGTGCTGGGTTGTATGTTGCCCAGCTGGAATGGGTGGTGGATGGAGAGAGCGGGCTGCTGTAGGTCGCAGCTATTTGGAAGGGTCACCACTTAAAAGTCTGCTAACAGTGTGGCCTATAGGACAGAGCACTGACCTAGGAGCCCCAGGCTCTATTCCCAACTCTGTTGCTGTGTGACCCTGAGCAAGTCATGTCCCTGCTTTGTGTCTCAGTTTCTCCATCTGTGAAATGAGGATGATGAGCCTGCCCTGATTTGGAAAGTGCTTTGAGATTGAATGATGACAAGACAAAGAAATTATTTTCCAGATCCACCTTCCCACTCAAACACCTATGAAGGAATCTGTTTTCAAGGGAGGGATCTCCACATTTGCACTTCCATGACACCACCCATCAAGTACCAGGTGGTCCCTGAATGCTGAAAGCCTCCCTTCTCCAACAGAAATACACATTTTGGTGAGGGAGGGGGGCCAGGTCCCGCTTTCTTTTCTAAGAGGTTCTTCATACCCCATAACTTCCAGTCAGGTGCCATCAATCACATGGTGATATTTCCATTCTCTGATTGACTGGATCACAGAGTTGGCTTTATCCAGCATAAATCTGAATAAGGAAATTGTTTCAAACGCCAACTTGCTTCTCAGGACTGTGTTACCAATTTGATAGTCTAACACCTACTCCAAAAAGGCTGGAAAGCACAGCAGCAAATCAAAATCTTTCAAGATTCTGATATTTTGGGACAAAATTCCAATTTTTTTAAAGTCAGTAAATAAAAGGGGACAGAAGGAGAATTTAATTTTAACAGGCTATCATTCTTCATTACCTAGCAGGACCACCGTGGATGCTGGTTACGTCCCAGACAGTTCTCTTTCCTGATTTCCAGCCTCAAGGTTCCAGCACTAGGACTTCCACCCTTCCCAGGGCCGGTGACTAAAATAAGTTCATTGGCTGCAGGGAGCATGTTAAAGTGACTAGGCAGCACCACTCACATGGATTGTGCACTGATTCAGCAGGCAACAACCCAGGTCAAAGTAAAGTGGGCGAAGCAGAATGAGCAAATCATAGACCCAGTGGGATCTGGGCTTGTGGCCTTGACGTTTCTGGGGACACCCTTGAGCATCCACACTGCACTGCAGATTGTGCAGTGCATTAACTTCCAGTTGCTGGACCTGGATTTCACGGCCCTGCTAATACATTAATACTGCTCTCCACAGACCTCCTGGCTTGGGTTTACAGCTTGAGCTGCGGCCACATGGCAAAATAACAGGGCTGGGATGAGAGTCACTCACAGCAGGTGCTACAATCCAAGTCCTGCGTACTTGCTGACCCATGTCAGACTGATTTGGGTGTGGACAGATGGAGGCTTTGGGCCTAAACCTGAATCAAAGCTCAGACAAAGGGTATGTCTACATTACAATAAGGCATCAGACAGCTGGCCCATATCACTTGACTCTGGCTTGTGGTGCTCTCAGGACCTGAGAGCCTGAACTCCAGTACCAAAGGGGCACCCATGTTAGTCTAGTTCAGTAAAAAAACAAGGAATCCTGTGGCACTTAAAAGATTAACACATGCATTTATTGCATGAGCTTTCACAAAGTGGGATCGTCTCCCACAAAAAGCTCACGCAATAAATAAATTTGTTAGTCTTTTAAGTGCCACAGGATTCCTTGTTTGAGCTCCAGTAGAGAAAGAACAGCTACATTGCTGTTTTACAGACCTGCAGTCCCAGCCCAACACATCAGCCATACAACTCAGTCTGTCCATCCCTGTACCCATAAATACAGATCTCCAGCAACCTTTGTTACATGTGGTAACGTAATCTTCTCCACTCAGCCGTCCACAGTATCTAATTCACACAAACGTCTACAATATGTCTTGTATGCAAAACTAGCGGTTTGATCCACAGGCTGGGAGTCATCCCAGGTCTTGTTCCCAACTGTAAGAGGGAAATGTGACCTAATGGTCAAAGCAGGATAAAACACTCCAAAGTTCTAGACCGAATTCCATCACCGAGAGTAGGTTTACACTCCAATTTTATAGCCCCCCAGCCTGAGCCCAAGTCAGCTGGCCTGAGCGAGCCATGGCCATGGCCTACATCTTTAACAGCAATTTATACCTGTCCTGACAACATGGCCTCACCTATGGTCTTTTCCCATCCTTAAACCTAGTGCAGCAGGAAATTGATGGGCTCTCATGGTAGAAAGGAGACTGTCCCAGGCAGAACAACCCAGTACCTGACAGACAGGATTGTCTAGTGGTTAAGACACAAGACTGGGATCCAGGACAAACCCCTGCTCTGTCACAGACTTTTTGCATGTATTTGGGCAACTTAGCCCTTCTGTATGACAGTAATAGCCCTGGCCTGCCTCACAGGAAGCTTGTGAGAAGAAATACAATGAAGATTAGACTTTATGGTGACAGAGGCCAGAGAATGACCTCTGAACATGGAGAATAGATGGTTTCTATCTATCTCAACCTCACAGCCTGTAAACTGGGCTCCTCTGGGGCTTAGTAATTTCATTTTAGGTTATTTATGTAAAATTCCAAAAATCTGGGCTTTTCATACACACAAAGTAGTTTCAAAGAGCACTATGTTAAAGCAAAGCAAGGAACCTTTTGTGTACACCAGCAGTCTACACCAATTTATAAGTAACACTTAGTGTGCATGGAAATCACCCCCCCACACACACACACACTCCACATTCCTGTGCTGCCCTTAGATATGAACCAGGGAACAGAAACATCACCTATGCAAACTGCAGCAGAAGGGGGTGCATAAAACACCAATATCCATTGGTGGTGTTTACTGGATAAACACCCATTTTGATTGTATCAGGGTATTTATCAGCTAAAATCTAAAACCATGGGCCCTACCTGTAGGCTGGACAAAGACTAAACTCTGCTTGAGAAGAAATGGAGATGTTGGACATGGAGGCTGCTGGAGAGAGAGGGCTCCAGGGTGATTCCAAGAGGGCTCCCCCTCCATATTCAGACATCTGGCTCTAGCTGCAGAGATGAATTAGAATTGATCAGCAAACCTCAGGGGAACAGCTTCACTGTGAGCCCAGCTTGGGGAGGATGCACAGAGGAGGAGGAGCTGGGTTAATCTGCTATCTGTAAGTCCACTTTAGAAAAGCCCACCCAAAGGATTTTGACACAGCAGGCATGAGAGTTGAGTGGCACAGTCCACATGGAACTGGGTTATAAGCAAAGCATTTCCCTGCCAGAGGTTATGCTCAGCTTCTGCGGGCACACCAGCTGAACAGGTATTCCCACCCCACCACACACACTTGCTCTTTAAACCACCTTCCTAAGGCTCCAGTGCAGGGCAAAGATGGCTTGCTGCAGCTCAGAGCAAAGCTAGAGTTGAATGCAAAGGTACACAGCAGCTTTTGAGAAGCAGTAAGGTCTACTGGCCTGCAACTCACTAGACCTGGGTTCTGCTCCTGGCTCTGCCACTGGCCTGCTGGGTAACCTTGAGGCAAATCACTGTGTCTTTCTGTGCATCAGTTTCCCCTGTTTTCACTGATGCCCTAGGAACTGCTCACAGTCAGGATCAGGAGTGTCTGAAGAGCTTACTCCTTTGTCCTGTCTATTTAGACTGTAAACTCTTGAGGGCAGGGGCTTGTCTCTGAGTCTATGCAGCAGCTGGCACAATAGGGGTCGATTTTGGCTGGGCCATCTGAACACCACTAACATAGGTAATAATTTGATAGTACTTAGCACATACATCATACTCGATAGCCACAGACCTCAAAGAAATTTAAGGCCAGCCCCAGTTTTCAAACCCAATCTTTTTCACAGGGAGACACTGAGGCACAGAGACAGGATATGACTCCACCACAGCCATGCAGCAATCAGGAATGAAACCCAGGCCTCTGATGTCCCATCCACTTGAACACAATCTTACAGATTCAGGGATATCAACATAAGAGGGCTTTAAAAAAACCAAAACAAACAGACTTTTATTCAGTATTTACGGGTAACATTTTTCCTTCAGAACGAGATTCTCCAATTGCACTATTCATTCCAAAGCCTTCAGCACACGTGGATGAGTTCTTTCATTTGAGGCTTCGGAGGTCAAAAAAATTTAAAGTCTTACGCTAATTTAAACATAAATCAATAACTTTATAGATGCTGTCAAAAATATGACCAAAAACTCATAGGTAAAAACGTAGGCACAATTAAAAACCCAGAAAGAGATTGAGGCAGGCGTCTGGACGGACGGCTTACGAGAGACATCCTGGTGCCAGAGCTCTGCAGGGAGAATTTACGCCTAGGAACCACCAAAAGGAAATGGAGAAATGTGAAATCAACGTCTTCTCCTGTCTGGACTCCTGCTCCGCCGACGCCCACCCCTGGAAGACAGACAACAAGAGAGGGACAGAGTTATGTATATTCAAACTTGAGCTAACATCTCTGAAGAACTTAAAGCAGTCAACAACTTCTATGCATAGATACAGTTTTCCTTCATGAAAAAATTCATCCAGCTTTGGAGAGGAAGCTGGCAGGGGTTTAAAAATACAGAGCAACAAGAAACTATTCTCTTATTGGTCATTTGAGTTGAGTCCCAATTTTTACAGAAGCTGAGCACAGACCAGCAAATGACTTGCCTGGGTTCATTTGTTAATGGCTGACTCCAGACTAGTAAACTCTCGACTGCCAACTGCCTGCTCAGACCACTAAAGAACAGAGTTCCAGATTGGGAGGAACTATTAGCCACTGGAAATTTAGCCAAGACCCCAGGGTCAACATGCCTGCACTTGAATTTCTCGTGATCTTAAGCAGCCAGACGTTCAGTTTTGACCCAGCAGAAACGTCAAGATCCTAAAACACGGAAGAGCTCTGAAACATCATTCCACTACAGGACGTTTCCCAGGGTCATTCAGGGAAGCAGGTGGCATGCACTCTAGAACGTTTCCTGCCCTGCTTCAGGCAGTTCCCTAGTGTAAAGGACAAAGACCATTTTTCTCTGGGAAGATCTGTTCCCAGAAATTTCAAAACTTGGTTCCCAATGCTTCTGGATGGAAAGCATGGGACTAAAGCGTGAGTAACCAAGGAATGCACTAAATACAGGGACTCAGAGATCCAGACAACACTCCAGGTGACAGAGGGAGAGAATCACCCCTTGTAAACAATTTCCAGTTGGTCTAATTTAAAATTCAGTTTGTTATTCAGAGATCCCAAGCCCTCCCATTCCTTCTGCGCCACAAAGCCCTGAGCATCTCCCTCCCACTGTGCTCGAGGGACTCTCTTTAGGACAGCTCAATCCTCAGCACCTCTGAGACTACTAAGGTGAGGACCATGTCTCCTCAGCTGGAGTGCAGCCATCAAAAAAAAGAGCTTAGCTGTGGCATCATCATACCTTCTCTTTCCTTTCGGTGGCCCCCTGACAAAGCACCAGTCCACACTGATTGGCTGCCCCATCAGGTCCTGTCCGTTAAGGCCCTCCATCGCTGCCTGTGCCTCTTTGTATGTTTCGTATTCTACTAGAGTATATCCCTGGAGTGTGAAAGGAGACAAGCCTGAGTCACTGAACGGCCTGGCGGGGGAACAGCAAACAGTGCAGAGATTGGACCAGCCATCAGGGCAGACCACAGAAACCCTTCAAGAGCTTTCAGTATTCTCTGCTTCACGGTTGGCATAAGGAACATCCGCAACAACAGCAGGAGAAATACCAGCTTGGCAGTAAGTGGGGTAACAGAGTGGGCCCTACTGTAAATAAAATGACTTTTAACCAGAGAAGGGCGCATTTACTATTATCCTGATATGCCTCTCCCCAGCAAGCTCAAGCACATTAAAATGAAGCAGATTAATTAATTGCCCCAGGCCTCTCTCTGTGGTAGTCTCCCTTATTTCAAGGCAGAGGCCCAGAGAGCTGACATGACTTTCCCCACCTCACACAGCAATTCAGCATCTAAGGTGAACTCACAGATCCCAACCCCCTGGCCCTCCTGCTCTCACCTTCAGCTTACACTGCCTCCTCTCAAAGCCGTAAACACAACCAACTGCTCTCAGCTCCCACCCCAGTGTTCAGACAGTCCCTTTTCTTCTCCAACTGCATGGGAGTAATTTCACCTGCATGGCTTCCTAATCAGGGTCTTATCTGGATGCCCCCCCCGGAGCATCTGAGCACCATGCAATTGGTAAGGTAGTTAACCTCACATACCCATGAGGTACGGCAGTGCTGTTATTCTCGCTATACAGATGAAACACAAAGACACTTAGATTCAGGTCTTCAAAGATATTTAGGTGCCTAACCCCTACCTAAAAGCAGTGGGAGTTAGGAACCTATATACCTTTGTGGCTCCGGGCCTAAATGACCTGCCAAAGGTCACACACAAAGTCCGTAGCAGAGCAGGGAACTGAGACAACTGCTAATGCTCTAACCACTAGACTACCCATCCTGTCCTACCTTCAGGTAGCCTGTTCGTCTGTCGAGATTCAAGTGGATGTTCTTTATCTCGCCATACTCTGCAAACTTGTCGTGAATATCCTCTTCAGTGGCCTCCTCGTGAACTCCGGTGACAAAGAGTATCCAGCCCTCCACCGCTGTGGCCATTGTATGCAAGGAAAAGCAACACTCATGACCCTGAATGCAGCGCAGAACTGCTGCTTGTTGCACAAACAGCTCTGCAAACATGCAGCTCCTTGATCCATACACCCATGATGGAAAGGGATCCAAACCATACCTCAGCCAGCTGGCCTGCTCAGCTTAGAGCTCATTGGCCTCACTCGGCTGAGTGAAAATAGGCACAATGAATGAAAGAATGAACCTAGTGCTAGTAAAAAGACAGCTTGCTCCACAACATGGAGGGTCTGAGCAACAGCAGGGGAAGTTTCTGACCCAAGCTGCCCTGTACCGGCATGCGATCAATTACCTCAGAGAAAACAACGTTTGATTCACTGCAAGTCATTATAACGACAATCTTTAGTTTGTATGTGGCGTTTTTCATCAGTCGACCACAAAAAAATTGTACAGATGAGGAAACCAAAGTGCAAAGAGTTAAAAAGTGACATGCCCAAGGTTATCCCAAACAGCTGTGAAACGGAACCCAGATCTCCTGGAGTTCCAGCCCACTCTATCCACTACAACTCATTGTCTCTTCTAACAGAATTGGTTTCTCCTTCTCTTTAATGCAACCCAAGAGCTACCCTGTATGAAGACCCATGCGGCCAAGGCTGGGTGCCCACAAGTCCTAAACCAAACATCTCTAGCTGATACTCACATCTCTGAGGTCCAGGTTCATCCCCATCCTGTTCCACGCTGTCATAGTCCTCACGTACTCTGGCCCTTGAACCTTCCTCTGGATACATAGTGGGGAGAAAACAAAAAGATCTTTTTAGCTGGCTAGAATTATGCTAGTGGCTAGGGACCAGCCAAGCATGCAGCCCCTTTGTGCTAAGCATGACGCACAGTGGCAGACAACTCCCGCCCTGAAGAATTTACAGTCCAAATAAATGGAAACATGCATTCAAGCTGTTCTAAGCACTCCTAAGCGCGTGCGTGCATGCACACACATTTATATTTTACAGCACATAAAATAATATAGGATTGCACAGGTCTAGTAGTTAAAACAGTGGTAAGAAAGACTCATTGTGACCTAGGTCAAGACACGTCACCCATGTCTAAAAGCTGGAAGGATACAGTTTACAAATAGGAAAACTGAGGCATAGGGAAGTGAAATGATTTGCTGAAGGAAAAAGCAAGTCAGTGCCAGATGGGATCCTTGAGTCCTGATCTCATCCTAGATCACACTTCTGGGGCGTAAGCCACCGGGCAGTTTCTGTGCATAAGCAGCCAGTGACTGTGGTAAACCAGATCCCACCAGTCATGTAACAGCACTAGAGACCTCTCACGATTCACACTCACACTCAGTCCCTAGAGTATTCACAACAAGATCTTCACCTGAACCAAATCCGCGGCCTTTCCTCTTCTTTGCTTTCTCCTTCAATTTGTGGATGCTTTCTGGAGAGAGAATCAAACTGTTAATTTCACCAGTAAGGAGATCTGTAGCATGCCAACGGAGGTAGACCAAGGGTCTCAAGCTCAAATCACCACGAGGGCCACATGAGGACTAGTACATTAGACTAAGGGCCACACCCTTAAAACCTTTTCATACAATGATCTTGCAAATATCCGTAACGATAGCGTCGTTGCAGGCTGCAAGAAATAGCTTTAGGGGCTGCATACGGCCCACGCGCTACGTGTTTGAGCCTCTGACGCAGACAACGACAGGGAGGCAATCATGAGCGCTGTTGCCCCAGAAAAAGACCTGGCCCCGCCCCCTGGCCCCAATCCAGAGTTGGGGCCCCAGGCTCCTGCTGCTGCCAGCCCAGCCCCAGATCCCTGGCTGGAGACAGAGCCAGGCGAGGCGGTGGCTGCTGCGGGCACCGGGCCGGGAGAGACAGGCGCCACTTTGGCCAGCCTGGCCCCAGATACCTGGCTGGGGTTAGCAGACGGGGGCGCCTCAGCCATTCGGGGCACTGGCTCCAGGACTCGGGGCAAGCGCCCCATGCGCCAGGCGCCCGCGACGCCCCTGGAGACGATGTTACTGGATCAGAACCAGGCTGGCTATGAGGCTCAGAACAACCCCAAGGCGGGGGGGGGTTCAAGTACCAGACCCAGGTGAGATGGGCACGAGGAGGGACTGGGGTCACAAGCGGGTGAGAGGGGCATGGGGGGAGGGGCTGAGTCAGAACCAATCAGCGGCGGGGACAGGCCCCAACCACGGGAAGCGGGCGCGAGGGGAGGTGGCCCAGCCCCACTCACCGTCCCCATCCTCGTCCATGGCGAAGTCCTCGCCGCCCGCCTCGTGCAGATCCAGCACGTCCGCCATCTTGGCCGCCGTTGCGAGGGGAGCCAGAGAGCGCGCCGCGGTCCAGGCCTAGACGGAACGGGCTACAGGAAGCCGGGCGGGCCGGCAGCGTGGTGCACGCCGGGAAGCGAGGCGGAAGTGCCTCTCGTAAGAGGCCGCCATCTTGAGAAGGGTCAGTCCTGTGCCTCCGCCCGTGGCTGGTGCGTCACGGCTCCCCCTCCGCCATCTTGGTAAGGGCGGCGTTGCTCGCGCTAGGCGTTCGCCATCTTAGGAAGGTCACAGAGGCTCCATGTTTCCCTCCCACTGCCCGATAGCCCCAGCTCTGCCTCTCGCCCAGAAATGGGGTCACTCCCTGCCTGGGCTGTGGGATGCCCTCCAGGCTAGGGTTACCTGATGTCAGGCAAAAGGAGGACTTGTCCTTTTTGTCTTCACGTCCTCTGTCTGGCAGGCATTTTAAAATACAGGATTTTGTCTGGCTTTTTACTTACAGGGGTTAAGCTATGCTGGAATGCCAAGGAACACATTATTTTTAGGGGAAAGCATCCCAGGGCCCCCTAAAAACAGAAGAATATTACATTTTCTCCATGTGTCCTCCAATGTCCTCCCTTCCATGCTTTGGTATCTGGTAACCCTACCTGAGCATCATCCCACGCCCCATCCCCACTCCCAGGGCACATGCTGCCCCCTCCCACCCATGTGGCTAGGCCCTAGATTTACACACACATTCCAGGCCCTGGTTCTCTCTCCTGGATTGGCCATCCTAGAGTCTCCAGGAATTAAAGATCAATCTTTATGCCAGACGATGAACCATTCAGGAGTATGGCCAACCAACATTTGGAACCCCTTTTCAGTGTTACTCCCCTCCCTGGTGGTGTGGTACCCAGGCTTCTGCAGTGTAGGGCCCAGGGAAGCCTATAACCAGCAACCATGAGCATAACAAAAAGCGCCAGGCTGACCTCCACACATTTTGCCTTTCCCACCTGTTAACAAAGCACGAACTAGGCCCCCAAGAAATCATGAAATTGACTTTAAAACTAACCCCTGAGACACTCCATTCACTCCACCTTTCACCACAAGAGGGTTTGTTTAGTTTTTCAATGATAAATTTTGGGATTGTTTTTGCCTTTTTTGAGCCTTTGCCGGTCATGTTTTCAAGCTTCCTCCTATACTCATTTGGACTAGAAACTTAAAAAGTGGGTGGGTTCTTTAATAAAAGTGGAGACTGTCACATGACTCCTGAAGGTGGGGCTTTGAGGAAAAACACCAACTACTCCAAGCTCACAATAAAATCTTGAGGGGGGGGGGCTGCATCACTAAACCAGGTTGCTGTCCCATCAGTGAAATATAAAAAGAATCCCTAAAATAGCTGCTCAGATACAGAGGTCTCTGCTCTGTCCACAAATCAGGTCGGAATCAGTTTCCCCAGTGCACTATTGCACCACAGCATGCATCCCCTTTTCCCTGGACTCTCATTTCAGTTCTTTGATCAAGTTCAATCTCTCCCAGCCACTCTCCATCAGGGCTGAGATGACAAATAAATGCAACAGGTTTTTGCTGATAGGAGCACCTATTTCATGGGAACTAATCTAAGACACCCCTCTTGCCCCCCCACCAACTCATTCTTCCACACAAGCTAGTAAATAGTCATCCAAAAATGTCACAACTGCCATGCACTAGATTCAAACCCATCATTTACAGGTAATGCCAACCCCACCCACTAGTGTACCTTGGCCCTGTTTCATGTCTCAGTTTATTTCTAAAAAGGACATGTATGGAGATCCCATCTTATCCCAGACATGGAGGCTGCCAAGTTACAATTATTTCTCAAACAGCTCACAAAGGCCAAGTGGTTTTGGACAGCTTCTGCTCTGCGTGCAGCAGAGGCTGTGTCTGCCAGGGGGATGGCCCACCCACTTTTTCCAGATTAAAAAAACCCAACCCACTAGAGAATCAAACTCTGTTATTCATGTATTTCTAAGAGTGGAAACTGACCATGTATTCCACTTGCAGCAGCTTGTCACCTGCTTTTTCAGCACACACCTAACTTGGTGACAAATCTTGCCTCCTTCCCACCCCCAAAATGAACCAACTAGTTGGATGCTTCTTCCAAACAAGCTCTCCCAACAAGCCATGGAGTTTAAATGACGCAGGCAGAGTATTAAGCAACAGGGAGAAAGCAACAGTGGATGAAATTGGAAGAGAGAATGCTGAGTTGGAAACTAAACGTAATATTTCCATCTTCTTGTACTCCCTGTTCTTGCTGTGGTCTTCCTCAGGAAGAGAACACACTGCCTCCATATTCAGTCACAAGTAAAGAAACCCACCTCTCCTTATTCAGTTTGCACCAGACCAAAGGCATTGCTCTTTAGCTCAGTCATAGCTTCTTGCCTGCTCTCCCTTTACACAGCAGGTGGCAAGGGACAGAGCATCACACAATCAATCAGCAACCAAATCTCTGTCTTTGACCCATCCCTGCATGGCTCTGTACCTCAGTTTCCCCATCTGCAAAGCAAGAATTAACACCTGTCTAGCCTGCACTGCAAGCTCTTTGTGTTTTTAAAGCACATGATATTCAGAAAGTACCAGTGTAGGAGCAAGCTTCATTGCCTTTATGAGTTGTTTCTAATACACAGAGAATGGTCAGTAAGTAGAAATATGACAGTTACTAGTTGCATAATTTGGTTTTATATACCCACTAGTGCATTTAAACAGACAATGGGACCTTGCAGAAATTGGTTGTGAAGTAGCGCAATAGGGGGAGAAGAGGCCAAGAAACAGGACTGGTGCTGTGGGGGGCAGATAAAGAGCTCCTCACACCCAATTCTCATTAAACAGAGCAATGCAAAGCAATCATTAGCTCACCATTTAAACCCAGGCTAGTTTAGCAATACCCAGAAAAGGCATTCAGCTGGCCCTGAGATATCTCAGTGCAAGCCCACTGATGGTTATTACTCCAAGCTGATTACACAACATGCTGAGAGATCAGAAGACAGCTGCTTTTGATTCACAAGTACCAGGGGCATGAAGTAATAAGACTCAGGTCTAATCTACACCAAAAACATAGGTTGACCTACATACATTGGAGTGTGAAAAATTCACCCTCCTACCCCACCCAATCTAGTTAAGCTAACCAAGTCCTGCTGCAGACATGCTACAGTGACAGAAAAATTCTTCTGTCAGCCTAGCTACTGTCTTGAGGGATCAATTCATGACACAAGAGGAGAAAAAAATTCCCTTCTGTCAAGCGTGCTACTGTAGCATGGTGTGTAGCCAAACTCTGTCAGGGGCTGCAGGAGAGATGCTCAAGGACAAAGGAGCAATGGCCTGCCACAGTTTGATACTGCAAGCTCCAATATTAAAGACAGCTAATGTCAGCATTCCTTTTGGGGGACTGCTGCCATCAGTATTCCCATGGGGAAAGATAGCCATGTAGATGGTGAGGACTGGCAGCTGGCAGATCTGACTTGCACCTGGCAAAGTAGGGGCAAGGTAGAGCTTGTGAGACATTAACAGGGATCAGCTCAAAAGAAATCCTGTCTGATACCACCAGACACCCCTGCAGGAACTAATTAGTAAGCAGCCAAGGAGGACAACTGTGTTATTCCAAGAGGCTTAGGATGAGTGCATGGGGCTTCCAGCAGGGAGGATGGACAACAGCACAGGCCTGACAGATGTCCTTTCCATCACACTCCCCCTGTGGCTGTAGGAAAGCCATTGCTTCTGCAATGTTAAGTGAAAAAAAATTTTAAATTAGAACCCAGCAGCCCTGTGGCTTCTCCTGGCAATTGTTCTCAGGCCAGTCTGGCTTAGACCCCAAAGCAAGAGTGTAAACCAGGAAGGAGGAAGAGTGGATTATTTTAGTTTTTCATACCCACACAGCCAGTGCTGCTTAAGAAGTGACCTTTATATGCTTTAGGGTTGAAAGGGGAGCTGCTCAAGCTGTCTTTCTCATGTATGTACTGCTGTTGCACATGGTGCAGCTGATGGGGAGAGATCTAGACCAAACTCACACTGAAGCATTTGTCAATCCAGCAAGAAAGAAACCAGCACCTCAAATCTATTTTATTGTATAAAATCATATATATAAAATACATGTGAAGGACAAATGTGACAATGTAACAAAAAGAGATAGCATGTGAAAAGTCATTTATCTTACTGGAGTGTTTTATTTCAGAAATATAGCATGAAGGCTGGAAAGAGGTGTTGGACATGCAGGAAGCCAAGATATTAAGAAAGTTGGTGTCCTGGATTAGATCAGCACCCAAGATTCTGCCTTAATGCTAAATCCACCATACAGATTCCAAGATAATTTGTGATTAGAATGGTGGAGAAAAGGATGCTCACAGACACTTGTTGATGTTTATTATAAAGCTAAACTGGGTCCTGCCCAGGAAATCTTCTCTAACCCCAGAAGAAAAAGGTCCCACAGTGCTGCATCAGTTCTTGGACTGTCTGTAACTAAGATGCCAGAATTCTGGCTAGTTCACATCACTAGCCAGCCTGAGTTCATGCTGGCTTCTTAGTAGAAAGCAAACTCTCTGACATGGCTCTACTTAAAGAGATATTATATTATCTACCTGGAACAATGGTCATTAAAGGCTGATAGCCCACCCAGGGGTAAAAAAACCAAAACACCAACCACCACCGCCTCTGCTTTCCAAACTTTAATCAAGATAAGGAAACTAGACATGTTTTACTGCCTAGCAGAAGATTCGCCCTCTTAATGAATAAGATTTTACAAGGTAGATAATATGTTAACGTATCATCCTTTAAACAAACTACTGTGTATGAGGTCTTTACATGCCTCACTCGCTGTAGGGAAGCTCTATTAAGAAAAAAATCAGTCTGATCACAGAAACTATATAAGCCTTAAAAGGGTACATTTGTTTCAAAGGATCATTCAGTACCAAGTTTTTGAAACATATTGCTTGTTACTCACAGTATAATACTGCACTGATGACAGGACTAGAGTTAGAGTTTCTGGATTAACTGAAGAACCCTTAAGGTCTCCTATAAGCAAATAATTCTGGATATTTTCAAGATGTGTTTAACACTGAATGGGGACAGGCCCTAAGAAGTTTTCTGTGCAGGCCAGGGGCTTCCCCTGCAGCACACAGTCCTTCAGAAGGGAAAGAGTGAGTATTCAGCTGTCATAGGGAACATAGACATTTTCTCATTTAGCTAAATACAGACTAATGCAATTTGACTACTGCAACACTGCCCTGTGTCGGGCTGTAAAGTGTACCACTAATTCAGAAAGGCCAGTTTACTAAAAAAGAAAAAAAAACAAAAACAGCTGAAGAGTTTTGTCCAGATTCTCTCCTGCACCAAACAAGATGTGGGAGAAAGTGTCCAGCTCCTCATGCCTGCATAGGAATCATGGAGAAATGTGGCAGCTGCAGCCCACTGGCACACAAGAGCAGCTAAAAGGCTGTGCTAATTTATGCCAACTGGCTGTAGCCTTTATGGACTATAAGCCAGTTGAAATGGTGAAGTGCAACTGCACTCCATCCTGACCCCAAACACCAGGGAGTGTAGAGGCCAGTCGACACAAAAACTGAGAGCTCCCTAGGACAACTGAATTCCTAGCTAGGGTTAGGTGCACCCCCTTTGCACTGCCAGCAGGAACATAATGATCAGAATTCTCCCCAGAACTTTAAATGGGAGGGCGTTGGGGTTCTCACTAAATTAGTATACTACTACTACTAGCTGACAACTTGGGGAGGGGAGGGGATGTTAGGGACATCCCTGATAAGGATTCATTCTGGTCCATAATTAAAAAAAAAATAAATTTGATCATGAGCTGGCCTACATTGAAAAATTTGATCAGCATCACTACATTTAAGAGCTGTGAAATATCCACATCCCTAAATGACATTGTTAAGCCAGCTGAACCTGTGGTGTAGATACAGACCAAAGAAAATGTCTGTCAACCTAGCTACTGCCTTCCAGGGAGATGGATTATCTACACAGCAATGGGAGAACTCCTGCCACTCGAGCTCCAGTACAGACACTATTTAGCTGTAACATGTTAGGCACAGGCAGCCTTAATGAAGAGAAAACAAAGAAACATTTCTAAAGAGACACACACATTAATGTGAATACCATCCCACTTGTGTAAAGATACTGGAGGGCATAAGCAATTGCAGGATTAGGTCCTTAGACAAGTTAGTGTCACATGACTTAGTTTAAGGATACAGACACATGAAGGTGCTAGAAGAAAGTTAAGACTGCTGTTTCTAGGGAAAGGAACACTTAAGTGTCTCATTAAGGGTACAGACACCAAGAAACCAATCTGCAAAAAAACAAAGAACTAAAAAATACCATTTACAACTCATTTATAAATGCATTAAACATTAATACTATCAGGTAAAAAGGCTGCATATAAAAATATATATATACACATACAAAAACTCAGACACAGGATTGTTAGGAAAGGAATACAACACTAAAAGGTCCAAGAATAACAGTTTCTTCTTGATCTCACTCTTGAGATAAAATTGCTTCAACATCCAACATGTTACTAGTTTAAACCACCTCTGTGAGAGGTTGCTTTAGAAAGATGAAGTGGTGTTGAGCTATGGCAGGCTCCTGCTCCCAGAACATTAAAGCTGGACCCCAGAGACTAGTTTAGTGAGAGAAAAGGAGTCAACTTGAGAAGATAGCTACAATAGCAGGGTTTTTGTTGTTTTCTTTAAAAAGGAGACAACTTTCAACTCAACTTCCCAAAAGAGAGCCCACCAGCTCTTTAATCTGGACTACACACTGAAAAAGGCTTTAAAGTGTTCCAAGAAAAATCATTTTGTGCCCAAGCAAGTCACTGCTTTGTTAAACTGCATTGTCTAGAAGTGCTCTATCTAGCTGGCTATTTAACCTGAACTATGCTACTAAATTGAGAATGCAAGTACTCTACAAAGTGCTCAGCTGTTACCCTTCTTCCCCCATCACCTAGGAGGGCTTCTACCTCTGCAGTGCTGACCAGAGGAAAAGGTTCATAAATCTAGGAATAGTGATCAACATTCTGTGTTAATTACAAGCAAATCCACTGTATTGCACACTACAAATAGAATAGAAAAAATACTACTTGAATGTTTTATAAAACATTAATTTTGCTTTAATTCACAAAGGAAGAGTCTAAAGTGACAAAGACCTTGGCCTACAAAGGTTCTTATGACCTACAAGCAAGCTTAAAATCTGGTACCATTACAGTGTGAGTGGAGCTAAAACACAGTTCTGATACCATGGCTTTCAACTCCATCAATTCCTGCGCTATTTGTGTCACCACAAAAAGATTCAGACTGTGCTATTAATGGAGAGAACTCAATATTGTAACTTTCCTTTACAAAACTAATTTCGAACACTAGCAAGCTGCCACAAGCACTAAAGAGTCCCCTATATTCAAATGAATGCCTTACACAGCAGGCTTACAAAATCTACAAGTGAGTAGACAAAAAGTTATGGTAGTTATGGTCTGAGAGATTAGACCAGAGTTATTGCTGTAAACAGGAAACACTAGTGTTACTTCCTATTGGGAACAGGACAGGTAATGATTTTGCTTTTGTGCATTAATATTCCATTTTAATTCAGAAGAACCAAACGGATCTGGATCTTTGATCAAAGTGCAAACTGGGCCTTAGGCCCCACAGCAAAATATGAAACATGGGCTCCCTAATACATGTTGGATTTGTTACTGACACACACTAGGATCAGAAATCCAGGACTTGGATGGTCTGGGCTGGAATGACTTCCCATTTTACCCCAATGCAAGCAGTGAAATATTTTCAATTGGAACAATTAATCCCTGGCTTGCACTGTAATGGCATTTATGTGCACATGACAATTCAAAAGACTGGAATTATTTGAGGGCAGATGGAAAATAAGGGGTGCCCAAGATTTTAACAATCCTTTCCTTACTCTCCCACCACAAACTGTGTAGAAATCAAAGATCAAACAGTTGAACAGTTTTTCTTTTACTCCATCTTTGGTAAATATGGCCCAATAAAACAGTGCTTTCAGCTGTCACCAACTCTACAAAGCTGCAGTTTTTCTGTCTATGACACAGACATCGAGGAACCTATTTCCTTAACATGAGGATTCTACTTGGATTGACTGGGTAAACCCCAAAGAGTTGAAAGAACTCAGTTTAGGACAGTTGTAGCTAAGAAACAGCTAGAAGCTCTTAGCTTGTTGGGAAAACTTAGTGTCATCAACTGGGATTAGCAGACTCTGAAGAGGCATTTGGAACACAGTTTGAGTGTCTTGACTGGGTTTCCCTTTTGAGTTGCTGTTCTGCTGCTAACAACTATTTTTCTTTTTTGTGCTATCAACAGGAACTAAAGAAACATCTGAGTGTTGAAAGGATGCTTTTAAGCTACTTGTACTACAGGACTGGTATTTATACTAAGAACAGGATTGGATCAGTTTAAAAAAGTGCAAATATGGATTTATATTTCAAGAATATTTTGTTCAAGCAACACTATAAAAAGCAGAGCAAGTTCCAAAGTGGAGATTAAATGCAACCTCTTGCAGCCTGTGCTTGCAGGGGTCTTCTGGACCTTTCAAGCAGTAAAGCCACATGGGCAACTGTTCTTAGTGTCCTCAAGAGTGATCTGACCAATATTAGAAGCAAATTAACTCCTGTGCTATAAACAAGGGGCAGCCCAGTTTATAACTTTATTCAGAGCTCCAATGCTGGCCAAAAGAATGCAACTGTAATTGAAGCTGTTGTAAAGGGTTTGTATTGAGATCTGAGCTTTCACTGCTAGAGGCTGGCTTGACCCAAGGTTCTGCTTCAATGGGTTAAATGCAGTTCTGGTTAACGGTGGAATAAGACATGGGGCCTTCAACAATACACATGGAACAGTTCCAACTGTTTCCCAATGTTACCTAGTTCTAAATAGATAGCAAGTGTTTATTTAGGTCTTCCTAAAGAAGCCTAGTCAGACACCCTGTTCAAAAGCATCCCAAAGCCAGGTTGCTAGTGTGGAAACAACAGCACCAATTTCAGGCAACTGTAGGACAGACTCAGAACTTTGACTTCCCCAGGCTAGCTGTGGTGAGACTAAGCCCTAGACTACACTTGCACAGCTTTTCAGCAGCAGCAGATCAGCATTTACACAGGGCATATAAAATAGCTTGCATAACTGCTGGTGACTTCCTAAGCTGCTGGGACACACAGGGGGAAGCCAACTGCAAACAGCTTGTTGTCAGCTTTCCCCTATGCCTTCTGGGGGCCAGGACTTCTGGTGCCAACTTCCAGGAGTGCAGCAGTGAGTACATACTCCTACTAATTGTGCCCAGACCATCAGGCTGATGGCAGCCATTTTGACACCATCAGTGAAGACATACCTTAAGTAATTTATGAGGATGCTTAACTCCTAGGAAAAAATCTATCCATTCCATAGCACCACCTACTAGTCAGTCCATGAAGCAGCATTCTAAGCTCATCCACCCCTGCAGGCTAGGGGTCAAGTACCATAAGTTCAGAAGGAATTCAAGAGGGGGACTGCAGAGCCCTGACAGCTGGGAGCTGTCTCTAGTACTGACTTAAGAAATTGGGCTCAGCTTTTTTTTTTTTTTTTTTTAAACACCAAAGTCAATCGCTGAAGCACCACAAGAGAGTTTTAGGAAGCTCTTTGAATATACCACCAGTTGACTGTTCTTCTGGATGACAGACGAGTGAAGCAAAAAAATCAGATCTATACACCCACCCCTTGGACACTTCAGGGTATTTTAATCTGATCTCTTATGCAAATAGCAAATTTGTAGATGGGCCCAATATTTCTGTAATGGGAGCAATTCAAAATCCAAGATCCAAAATTCCTTGCATGTGCTTTGGTGTGTTCTCCATTGGAGCAGGAAATCAAATACAAAGAGCAGAACATATTGCTAGGTCTTGTGCTTTTCAAAAGGAACAGGGGTTTGACCAAGCCGCTTAGACTGCAAAAGCAGAAGGAAAGGCAAGTTTGCGTAACATGCTCTCTGGATCGCCTTGGGCAAATGCTACATTTCCATTGAATACTGGCATCTGTATAATACCTGGCTTGAACAGAGGTCTTTAGTGTTATCAAAAAAAGGTGCATTTTAAAAAGAATGCACTTTTAAAGAGACAGAAGGAATTCTCTAGCAAATAGAAAGGTGAAAAGTAGATCTAAAAGCTAGCCTTACGAGGTATAAAATTCTATACAGAAACTTTGAAAAACATCTTTAAAAAATGTGCAAATGGGCCACAACTCTGGAAAAGGAGGCCGCTATATGCTCTAAGTGATGCAGTACAGAGCTCTTCGACATGGAATTGTTAGTAGGCATGGGGAAGAGGAATAGTTTACATGCAGAATCTAGCAGTTAGAGGAGTGTATGCTCCCCAACTGGCCAGCTGCCAGCATGAGGATGTCTTTCTTCTCCTTGTGGAAACGCAGCTCCTTCCCAGCCAGCCGGGCTTCATCCAGCTCCCTCTCCGTTGAGGACAGCTCTCTGGAAAGGGCTCCCGGGGTGCTCTGCTCCCTGTTCACCCAGTCCATGGCCATCTGGTTTCTTATGTCATCATCCAGAGCACGGTGCGAATAGTGAGCCAGCACCTCCTAGTGGGAAGAAATATGACAAGTGCTTATAAATGGTGAGTCGCTTTGAAGAGCACACACCTTGGTTACAGGGATCTGGCTCAGTCAGTCACAAACTACAGCATGATGGGAAATAACGGACCTGGACGAGCACTGATACATAGAAGTCCAAAAATACCATTGGCACCAACACAGCAGCTGCCAAGCAGCTCCCAACCATACCTGTCGTGAGCACTGCCTCTCTCGCATGGCTTTGAGGCTGCCATTCCAATGCAACAGCTGAAAGACAGTCATCAGCTCCTGCAAGTGGAAAGGACAGTCAGGCTTCGAAAGACAAGAATGTCAATAAAACCAACTGGTGAATCGAGAGAAAGGGAACAATGAACATACACAGATGAAATGCATCTCCAGTACAGGGATTCTCAAATACTGTCGGGACACATTACTATCTCACCACACATCAGTGTGGTGCAGAGAGCTGGGGAAATGCCTGGATTTGTCCTGGGGGCAAACAGGTCGCAACATGCCACAAAGTATGTCATAACTGCAAACGGTCAAGGACCACTGTGTCTAGCCTACAGCTAAGAAAGACTTCTTTCTTGCAGCAGAGCCTTCAGGGGGCAGTATGGCTTAGTGGCTAAGGCACAGAAGATCCACTGTTGCCTTGGCAAGACACTTCACCTCCCTGTGCCTGTCTCCCCTCACCACACCCCACACCCCAGTAAAATGAGGATTTTGACCATCTCTGTAAAGCACTTTGAAATCAATGGCTAAGAAGTACCGGCACTACTGCTGGTCAGAGATACAAAACTACTAGTAAACGACTAAAGTGGGGAAGACAGAGGAGTGGAAGGAAGGACTAATTCACTTAAATTTTTGCCCATCTAGTTAGTGGGCCCAAAGCAGAGAGACTTAGTGGTCAGAATAGAGGACTAGGAGTCAGGACTCCAGGGTTACATTTCCAGCTCCCAGTGTGGCTTTTACAGCCTGGTTCTATTATCTGGACAAGTGGCTACATCTTTTTCCTCATCAGCAAGTTAATCACATTGTATTACAGGGACTTGAGGTTTCAGGGGAAAAAAGACCTGACGTGTTTTAAGCTCCTGAAGCAAAAACAGGCTAGAAACCATTACCACTACTTAGATGAAGAGCTTGCCAGGCCAGGGATCATTGAGTTTGTACAGTGCCTACCACAGTGAGAATCTGACAAGAGCCCTTCAGCGCTATTGCAATACAAATTAGCGACCAAAGCTGGCTTACTTAGTGCTGAGATCATACTGATAAAGTTCTATGGCACAGAGATGAAAAGACTCATTCATGGAACAACTATTTAGAAGTATGTTTATGAACAGTAAATACTGTTCTCCCAGCTAAGGGCATGCCCATGTCCTGTGTGGCTAGACTGAAGAATACTACCAACAATGGGATGGAAAAGATCTTTAAGACTGCTGGATCTTTTTGATGCTTCTGGTGCCAAAACATCCTCTGCTTGTGCTTCCCTATGGCATTTTTATCCCTAGAGCTATTGCACTAGACATAGACAGGGGAGAGTGCAGATCCCAGATGTAATGTAAACCAAGCAAATGTTTCTCTCCAATGACTGAACCAAGCCTATTCCATAAACTCTGACAAAGAGCCAGACTTCCCACAGACAACGCAATCAGAAGATTATACAGGATGTGGCATCACAATGTGTAAACAAGGCTATGAACATAAATATTTTTATCCTCCGCCTACTGAATATTACTATTCAGGAGAGACCAGCTGGGCAAAAAGTTTGTGTCAGGAAAGACTGCCTACAGCAGAATCCCAATAAAAATTAAGTTACAAGCATAAGACGCCTGCATTTGCAAAGCTGCCAAGCTCCATTGTGCATTTGGCAACTGAAAGCAAGGCCTGTTTCTCCTCTTCTGAGAGTCAAGTTCCTGAATCTGGTCAAATCGGCTACTTGCGGGATGCCTGTAAAATCCCAGTTTCAAGTTACTAGTGACAGTAATATCGGGAGGAAAGGCCCTTTATGGAATCCAAGGATCTCAAAGCACTGTAAGAACAATGAAATCCAAGAAGGCCCATGCAGTAGGTGTCCCCCACCCAACAGTGAAGGAAATACAGCAAAAGATGTGGAAGCAAATTGGATGCAGAATTGGGAAGAGAATCCCAGTTCTGTGTACCCACTGCTCTAGCCATTCAACAAACCTCCCTCCCAACAGCAGGGAATAAAAACTAGAAAAGCCTTGACGCTTGGAGTATTGTCACACTGCAGGTTAGAGTGACATCTCAGTAAAGGTGTCACTATGGGTAGAGGGCATGTCTACACTGGAGATGCAATTCCCAGCTCAGGCAGAGGCATGCATAGTAGCACTGATGAGTTAACACAGTAAAGGAAATCAATGGAGCCATGGCAGGGGAACAAGCTATAGTCCCAACCCCTTCATGGGCAAGGAAAAACGACAACACATGAAATGACTTGCCAAAGGTCACACAGCATGTCAGTGGAAGAGCTGGGAATAAAATCCAGAGTTCCCAGTCCTCTAGCAACAAGACCACGCCACTTCTTTCATAACCAATATATACCAGTACTGGAGACACCAGGTCACGTGAAAAATGTATATCATCTTCCTTGATACTAGGCTACACAAGTGCCTCAAGAGGTTAGCCCAAACCAGAATGCCTGCATAATACAGATTTCCTTGAACTTTGGAAGGCTTGAAAAAATCCTGATCTGGATTCTGTGGCTGGAGCTCCTATCTAGCATTAAGTGACTAGCAAAAGAAGAGCCATAACTGCGCATGCTTCCTGAATGTTCAGACCTGGAACGTTCTATAGCCCTGAATGAAATAACTCAAGACTAGAGTGGGGATTGAGTTATGATTAGTACCTGAAACTCTAACATTGATTTTCCTTTGTTGGATTCCAGCATGAAACGGAAAGCACCAATTCCAGTGTTTGGGTTATCGGCTTCTTCTCGATTACCCTGCAATGAAGTGTAATATGACAGAGTTACAACCCCCTAGAGCCGAAGCAAGCAATCACACAGCTGGCATGCTGAGACACAATGGTGGTGTCCCACAAGGCCTGGCAGTTACTACAAGCAACATTTTCAAGCTCCACAGATTTTGACTCTACTCTGATAAGGCAAACTTTAACCAGCTTGCACATTTCATGGATTCTAGAAATTTTGAACAGATTTTGAATTTCTCCACCTGCCACCGAACTGTGTGCTTTGCTAGGAGATGTCCCATGATAAAAGCTTTCAGAACAAGATTAAAAGCCAATGACTTATCTCCATCTTGGACAAATGTCATGATACTTTACAGCAGCCATATCTAGATGGTGGGCACTCAGAGGTACTTTGGAATTACTTGGAACACAGATCTAACACGAGACCTGAGATTTGAGCTGGAGTCTCAGAATGCTCAAGAAAAGTCTAATATCTATGGCTTAACGCATTGGACAGATCCTCACATACGACTCCTCACACTTCTGACTGGGGTGTGAACCTTAATGTATTTTCACAGAAACGTAAGGCTGGAAGGAACCTCAAGAGGCCCTTTAGTCCATCCCTTTGTGCTGAGGCAAAATTAAGGAGAGACACAGGCCATCCCTAATAGATGTTTGAGCAGCCTGTTCTTAAAAGGTTCTAATTTTATCTAGTTTGAAGGACAAGTGACCATATTGAATCTCTAGGATCATCACTGAAGTCTGGCAATACCAGCTTTCCAACCAAGATGCTGTATTTTCCTACCTTCAGTAGTTCATGAGATACTGGGTCTGAGATATTGGGTCTGACAAGTCAAACTCACACCTGCTGTATCTTCTGCTTGTTGACTAGCATATTAGCCAGCCCCTGCAAAGCATCAATGCAAATTTTGATCCTGACTTCCATGCTAACTGTACCACGCCTTTTACACAAGACAGGGGACTGGACTTGACTTTAAGGTCCATTCCAATCCTATATTTCCATGATTTGAGACTCTTTCAGTAACATTTAGGATTGTAAGATGGTTTTTCAAGGCTCGAAACACTAGTTTGGGTTCCACTGGGTGCTGTCTGAATGCACCAGTATTAACTCACTCTGACACACCATTAACTAAGCCAGTCTTTTATCTGAGCTAAAACGAAGCAATTCTATACAAAAGAAACATGGCCAAAATTGTACGAAAGGGTGTGGAAGTGCTCCTCCTGAGTTCTGGAAGTAGAATAAGTCTGGGGTTAATGGGCCTTCAGCAGCAGGCATAAATGAAACATTAAGGGCAAGTACTGCCCACCCTTACACTAGGCCAGAGTAATTCTGCTGCCCTAACAGGGTGCAGGATTTGACCCCAAATGCAGGGCTATGAGCACAGATGTGGAAGGGAGTCTGAATCCACAAAGAGAACAGTTTGAGAGAAAACAAAAATTAGCATAATTCTGTAGTTGATTTTAATTTTAAGTATTTTTGTAGTGTTCCAAGAATCACTGGAAAACCTGTCTTAAGGATTTCCAGATGCAAAAGTATTTTCCCTTCCTACAGATTTATGAGACTTCCCAACCTGTCTGTCCCTACTAACTGCACCAGTCAAGATATTCAAATCCCTTACATTAAATGATGCCAAAGCTTCAGAGACACTCTTCTCAATGAACTCATCTGTGATCCTCCGGGAGGGGTGCTCATTAAAGACAGAGTTCATTAGTGCAATCTTTGCAGCACTCCTCCTGGCTTCTGCCTTGGTGGGACAGAACTAAGGAGAGACAAACAGAAAAGCACAGAGACAGCTGAGATCAGTTAGGGCTGACACACTCCAGAGTTTTTCCTGCATACATGAAACGGCTGTTAGGTGGCAGTTGCTGCGAAGTGCTGGAAAGCTGTTTTCTCAGACATCCTGATGTGATTAAGAGTGAGTTTTAAACCACACCAACCCCAGCCATGCTGAATGCAAAAATTAAACTGGAGGTTGAAGTCAGCACATACTATGCGGATAGGGAAATGCCACCAACTGGCTTGCCAACCAACAACATTAATTATCTAAAAACTAAAACACAGCCAATCCTACTCTAAACACGAGTGCTGCTCTGCATGATGGGGAGACAGCTCAACTGCTAGAATTGTTTCTTTTGGAAGCATTCTTCAAACCAAGACTAGAGCATAACTCTGCCTTAAGCCACTACAGTAAAGGAATCTGAAATGCAGTCAGGACCCCGTGTGATTTTTGGACTTTAATCTTTCTGGTTTAGTATTTGCATTGGACCTTTTCCTTTGCAACAAAAGAAAGGCAGCAGCTCTTTATCAAGCCGTATTAGTTTGGTTGCCAAACTTTTCTATGCATCTTGGGAAAAGACAAAGGGTCAAATTCAGGGCCTGTAAGATGGGTTGTGAGTCCATCAAAGTTCGTTGTCTCAAGAATTCACACTGTAACCACGCTCGACTCCTTAATCCTATGAAGGGTAAGGTATTTAACTTAAGGCAAATGTTGCTATGCAACAGTCACCCTAATATTGCCAGCGTTCTTGATGCCATATATGTTACCCTACTATTTGCAAAATCCTTCTTAATTCCCTCTAGTTATTGTAGAGCATATGCAGTCCTGGGGTAACATATCTACAGCAAAACTCACAAACTGAACACAACCACTATACTTACCATGCAGAACTAAACTGAGTTGGATTTAGCTCTCTACTGAGGGGGCTGGATCCATCAATGTTTTAGGGTTCCCAGAAAAATCTCCAGAGCTCAGCACACCCAGTGAAGAATTGGATTCCATTAGGCTGAGAACTTAAAGGGAATTACCGATAAAATCCCCCTATAGAGGGCAAGTCATGCAGCTAGAGCAATGGTTCCCAGCCTTTTCTCCGCCGTGGGACACCTTGATACCTCTAATTCTTTTGAGGCACATCACCTTATGGTCCCCAAATGAACTCATGAATATTCATGAGCCATTCCAGAACTCTTCACTTAGTTTTTTCAAAAAAAATTTCCATGGCACACCTGTGTGCCAAGGCCCAGTAGTTGGGAAACACTGAACTAGAGCAGCTTAAGTTTCTGTAGCCATGTGGTCCTACCTGAAAGCTGCCAAAGCAGCTCCCCCCTGGCAAGGTGACATAGCAGACATAAGGGGGACTGGTGGAAGGGACCATTTCATACACCACAAGGGCTCCGTTTTTCAGATCAGCACCACGTGACTGTTTCATCTGCCAGAATTCCTGGAGGGCTTCCACGACATTCACTGAAGATACAGAAATTGGGGAGGGGGGGGAGAGGAAGGAGAAGAAAAGTTAGAGATGGACATCAGGAACGAGAGAAATAGTCTCATCTTACCACAAATATTCAGCAAAGGAAACTGAGCCTGAGAAACTGGTTTTACTTCATTGCTTATGACTGCTGGCCCACAAAAAAAAAAAAAAAAAAAAAAAAAGCCATTTGCACATTAACATAGGCTGAGCTGTATAAACATGATGGGCAGAGTCCCTCCCCATGGAGCTAACACCTAACAGTCTAATTCTGAGAATGCCCAAGTTGAAGAAGAACCTTTCATCCTAGTCTTGAGATATATCAGTCAAAACATACAGTGGATCAAAAGTAGTGAAATTTTCCTCCCACTCATACCCAAGGAAAGGTGGCAGTAAGACTGGAAGATGCCTGGAAGAATATTTTAAAGGAGAGACCTGAGTCTATATTGGTAATAATGTGTATGCCCCTTGCTTGGGTCAATCAGCTGGGTTGTCAATGTCAAGAACAGACTGGACTTGATTCTTCTAACATTTAAGACCAGAAAAGATTCTGTAAGGTTCATATGGCTCTGTGCTCTAGGTGAAGATGGGGCTAATGAGAGCCAATAACCTGACTGGCCTGCCCTGGCACTAACGTGCCTAACAGAAGGAGGTCTCCATTTTACAGAGCTGCACAAAAGGATCATTCTAAGGTGCAGGCTGTCCAAATCAAGCTTCACATAATTTGCGCGGACTTTTGCAGGAGTCATGAGATGGCAGATGTGATATAACAGTCTAGAACCATAGAGGAGACTGGAGAGGCCTAATTCAAGAATCATGTTTGCATCTTCCTGAAGTGGAGGAGGTGTAATTGAATGGTGAATCATACACCAAAACCAGGAATATCATTTTTAGAAGTGTTTTTTCCATTCACGTCAGCAAGCCAGAATCCAAAGCTTTAGCCCCTGTTTACTTTGACAATTACACTCCCATCAGAATAACAGTCAGTCTTTAACAGTCTTCTAGATCAGTGGTTTTCAAACCATGGGTTGGGACCCTCAGGTACTGTGTCACAGTGCCCCTACTCCTGCTGCTGAAATACTGGAATGCATTACTGAAAGATTTAATTGCTGGGTCATAGGCATAAATGATTTTTTTTTTTCCCAACTGGGTCCCAAATGGGGGGGGGGGGGGCGTTGAAAAGCTCTGCTCTAGACATTCTTTAAACAAACAGAATATATTCATTTACCAAACTAGATTCAAGAATATTCCTCTAGCAGGGAACAATCCCCCAATGTGTCAGAGAAAAATAAATTCTACCATGCAACCAGCTAGCCATGCAAGGCTTCACATGGTGGAAAGATTACTTCCTAACCTCTGTGGTGATAGGTCTGTGGCCAAAATTCAGTTACTCTTATCTTTGCGCACATGCAGCGATTAGAAATGTTAATGGTCAACAGGATTCCTTGTAGCAGCAATGAATTTCACGTGCAGTGAGAAATGAAGCATTTCCTTTTATTTGGTCTAAATTTATCTGCCCTGAACATTAAAGCCATTCCTCGTGTCACCTGAAGGACCCCACAACTTCCATCAAAATCTCAATCCAGAAAATTCCCTCTTAAGCATCTTTTGCACTAAATAATTCTATGTTTTTGCAATATCTAGTTGTAGGAAAATCCTCTCCTTAACCCATCTGGTATTACCCATTTCTAATCCTTTTCCAACCTGTTATCACCTTAAAGGGAAAATCTGTGAAGAGTAACATTTTGCAAAACAGAAGAATGGGATTGGCAAGAGATACTAGAATAATAGGTGTTTCCATGCAGAATCCTGCTAGAGAGCTATTCCACTTTTCTACAGCAAGACAGAACAAGCAAGCTGACTATTCTGCTTAGAGAAATCCCCTCCACAAAAAAAAAACGCAAAACAAACAAACAAGATGGAAGATCAGTTTGATGATAGACAGGAGAACCACACTCTCTACTTCAAGCTATTCCTCTCTCTCTGTATATATATTAGCCTGCACACAGTACTGCAAGTAACGTCACAGGTTTTGAGGATAAGAGAACTGGTTTTATCATAGTTTATAAAGCTTTTAGTGTCATTCATTTCCTGTAGAACAGAATCAAGAGGATATTTACTAGAAGTTTTTCTCTAAAACATTTTACCCACTTGTCTCAGATGCAGGGCTTCAGGGAGTTAGTTAATAATAAGCACTCGATGTGGATGACTTTCAAGTTTGGGGTACAGATTTTTCCTTAAACGCAACATGGGAACGGTTTTAAACCCAAGATTAACAGGGAACCTTACACAATCTGTGGTTCCTTGGAACTTCAGCACACCAGCCTAAACATGGAACTCATACATGGGTTAGCAGATTCCCTTTCTATTGACAAATAAATCATGCATTTAATCCCCCATAGGGAGCCAGAGACAATGCCTCTTTCAACAACCACTGAGACACCGTTTGGCAGAGGGCAACTGAATCTTTGTAGCTATGACCACACACCAGCAACTCTGCAAACAAAAACCTGAAATTAAGCTAAATCATGCAGCATGAACTGGCTCAGAACAGCCCTCCTCCCCCTTGTTACGAACATTCAAAGCAATGAAGTTTGTTAATTTAGTTAAAACAAGAAACTGGATGCTCAGCACCTAAGTGGAGATAACAAGGAAACAGTGTTTAGCTGGTGCATGGGATGTGAGTTTTCAGTCTGGGAGACAAGCGCCCTTCTATGTTGCACACTGCCCATTTGTATTGCAGGCTGCTTTGGTAGCAACTGCAGAATTAGGTCTGGCAGCTAAGGACTGTCCAAGAGCTTCTGTCTCGAGGACAGATAACAATGCTTCCAGCTCAAGAGAAAATACAGCCAATTCGGGGCGGGTGGAGACAGAGAGAGAGATTTGAACAACTAACTGAAGTTCTGTGAAGATACTTTTTGAAAAAACTGCCTTCAGGATTAACGCAGAGAAAAAAAAAAAAAAAAAAACCAAAAAAAACTTTGCAAGCCTGGTTACTGTGAATTTGGGGGTGGGAGGGGAATAACACCTTAAAAGGTCACCCTACCATGCATATTTATCAGGTAACGAATGTTAAGTCAGTGGAGTGATTTTTCAGTCAGTTGGATCGCAAAAACACATTTGTTCAAAGTTACACATGGATTTGGGGGTGGCAGGTGGGAGAAGGCTTCCATCTTGTTTTTGTTCTGAGTACCAATCTTCAACTCCTTCCTGACCAGAGTTCTCAAAATGCACCACTTGTTCACTTCCATCCTCCCAAAGAGGATGTGCTTGAAGAGTGGATGGATATTGTTCAGAGTTCCGTTAATTAACAGGGTGGCAGTAGCAGAAGAAGTAGGGATATAGGAGAATTCAAAAGCCACGTGTAAACAGTACTGGAGGTTTTCATCCAAAAACAACATCTGCGCCACAAGTGAGATGCTTGTTTTGGCTGTGACCACTTGGAGATGTGCAAGTTGTCCTGTTTTCCATTCAAATGGACCAACCACCCAGCTTATAACACAATGATGATTATGTTTGCAACTGAAAAGCGTAAATAAGATTAGCGTTTTGAACATCTTTAATGACCAGTGGTCCACATAAAGGAAAAGGTTAGGAACCACTGCTCTAGTGGTAGCCAGAATGTTACAGAAAAAGAAGTCACTAGATACTGCTGATCAGGGAAAGGCCCAACTGAATCAACTGGTAAATTAGTTTTGCACAGAGGTGAGGTCCAGTGACTAGAGCAAGGGAACAAGTTTGGACAACTCCGTTCTATTTGCTGCCTTGATGCACAACCCTGGAGATGTTTTCCATCTCTAACCAGAGGTGGTGTCGCCAGGAAGCTGTCAGGTATATTTTAACATTTTAAGTGCCCCAAGATCCTATTGCACTGGTAACGACAGAGCATTTACATGACTCCTTACAATCTTAGGACACATTCCACATCCAGAACAATTTACTTTTTAAATGAGACTGTGAAGCGCAGCACTTGTGGCTTGAGGAAATACAAGAGTTTTTAGCTGAAAAAGGAAGATGATGGTTGGAGTTTGGGAAAGGATGTGACAGAATAGAGAGGCTGCAAGGCAAATGAAGTATCAACTTCTGTCTTGTATGACAGACACTAGTGTTTAGACAAAGGGATTTTAACACATTTGAGAAGAACAGACATTAAGTCAAATGAGCACCAACACTGGGCCTCTTGCTGCCAGTGTCAAACAAAATCCTTTTTCAGCATTTATGATGGCCACCAATGGGGGACTGGGAAATGCGAAGCACCACATCGAGAGGAAAACTACCGAATCGACAGAGTGCTGCATTGAACAAAAGCATTTCTCCCTTTTCAAGACAACTTGTAAAAAAGCAACAGTTCCCACTTAACTTTGCTACTCAAAGCCAGGACATGGAGATATGCAGCCCAGTCACACATATATAGAGTGCTTTGGCCAACAGTCGCATCTTTTTTATTGCTTTGGAGCGCAGACCCTGGTCCCTGTATCATGTACATGATAGCACATCTGACTTGCATATTAAATAAGGAGAAGTAAGTGATTCCACATGGTGCTGAACTGCTTGTGCGCCAGAAGAGCAACCATTCCAGTGCATTCAAATCAAATATCGTCTGCCAAGCATTTACCAGTTAGGACGTGTACAACTGCCTCTACTGGACCAGTTGCCATAACCGGAACTTGGAAATTCAAAACAGTCGCTGTGCGTCTTCAGATGAGGGGAGAAGGAGGATGCTTTCCACATTTGTGCCAGGGAAATCTGAGATTTAATCATCTTTATTGCTTCCACACTTTTTAAGAGGACCAGATGGGATGTGCCGAAGACTCAGATTTGAGGCCTCCTTGGAGCGCACTCATATGAATTGGGAGCATTTGAGGCAATATCTGGAGTCCTCAGGATGGAGTATGGTGTAATACTTAACACATCCACAACAACCCACTCCAGTGCAGGCGTACAGTCTGAGGAGCTGGTCATTTTTTTCTCCCCCTGCTCTGGTGAAAATCTCCTGTAGCCACAGGTGGCTGAGCAGGAAGAGGGATCTCAAAGAAAGCTTATGCCGAAAATAAATTTGTTAATCTTTACAGATGCCACAGACTCTTTTTTTTAAAAGGGAAAATATAGTTATTTAGAATGCAGTATGGGGATGAGAGAAGAGGAAAGCATACTTGTCTTGGGGGTGAGAAAGAGCTTTTTGTCAGGCATAACCAGAGTAAAGGCCTCATACACATGCCTAGGATACAACCATTAACCCAGAGACAGTTATCAAATTAGAAAAAACCTTAGTTCTCTGACAGAGACTAGTAACTCTCATACATTTATGCAACCACTGCCAGAAGCACCGGCTACCTGAAACCTACTTCAAACAGAGTTAAAAGCTGTTTCAGATCTTACAGCTAACCCCCTCTTCCTCTTCTAACATTCAGGTCACCCTGCCACTCTTACACTGCTATTTTTCCCCAGGCCAAAATTTTCAGGGACTCTAGTGATTTTGGATCCCTGACTGGAGAGACATTAAAGGGACGTGGCTTTCAGAAAGCAAGGGGCTCAGCACTGGGTGCCAAGTTCCAAAGGAGTAGCCCTGGTAATCTAGTTCAGCAACAGAAGCAAGGAGTCTGGTGGTACTTTTAAAGACTAACAGAATTTATTTATCACATGAGCTTTCCTGGGAGAAAATCCCACTTCATCAGGTGCTTGAAGATGGGCATGAAGTGGGATTTTCTCTCACAAAAGCTCCTGTGATAAATCAGTTAGTCTAAAAGTGCCACAGGAGTCCTTGCTTTGTGAGCAGTGTGAATCACAGAGGCTTTTAAATCAAGATGGGCATGCAGGGAGGAAAACAAAAAAACAAGCAGCAGGGGAAAAGCGTGAAATGGACCCTACGCAAAGTACTGTCAACGGCATAAAGTGAAACAGAAGGATCGCTTCCCCAGCTCTCCCTCACCCCAATCTTAGGAGGGTCACTCACAGGAGTGCCGCTGGCCCGGAAAAAGACTCTGGGCTCAGTGTGCTGAGATTCAGGGCTTGTGCGCCGCCACTGCAGCAGACAACCCCGCAGCGGACCCGGGACTCGAGCCCCATAAGTCCGGCACCAGTGATACCCTTGGTCACTCGTGAACATAAAAAGATAATCTTTCTCAGAGGAGATCAAATACTTCTCAGGGTTTTCTGGGGACCCCCAATCCCTTAGGTGGCAGTGGTGAACCATATTCCTGCATGTAAAGGGGTCCCCAGTCCCGAGTCCCCAGCTGGAAGTCAGGATGGAGTAGTAGGACTCCTTCCTCACTTTTCTATCTTCCTAACAGCACGTCCCCCCTTAGAACAGAGAGGAGTTTGGGAGGGGATTCCTCTGTTCACTCCTAAATGGTCATACAGCTTAGCAGTGGCCCTGCACTGCTGAGTAGAGGACCCTGGCTTTCTCCACTCCCAGCCCCATGTGACGGGACCAGTATTCTCCCCAGGACTTGAAACTGAGGGGGTGTAGGCAAGTGCTCACTAAATTGTTTTAACAATGTTACTAGTGGACAACCAGGGGGGATGCTGGGAAATTCAGGGGGTGTAGTGGGCATTGGGGGTGCTCACTAAATTAGTCTAACACTGTTACTAGCTGACAACTGGGGGCATTGGGAAATTCAGGGGGTGCTGGGGGTGTTCACTAAATTGGTATAAAACCAGCTTTCTCCCTAGGACTTGAAATTGGGGCAGGCACTGGGGTGCTCATTAAATTGGCGTAACACTGTTACTAGCTGACAGCTGGGGGTGTTGGGAAATTCAGGGGAATGTAGGGGGTATTGGGGTGCTCACTAGATTAGTGTAACACTGTTACTAGCAGACAGCTGGGGGTGTTGGGAAATTCAGGGGAATGTAGGGGGTATTGGGGTGCTCACTAGATTAGTGTAACACTGTTACTAGCTGACAGCTGGGGGTGTTGGGAAATTCAGGGGAATGTAGGGGGTATTGGGGTGCTCACTAGATTAGTGCAACACTGTTACTAGCTGACAACTGGGGGTGTTGGGAAATTCAGGGGTGCTGGGGGCGCTCACTAAATTGGTATAGAACCAGCATTCTCCCCAGGACTTGAAATTGGGGGGGGGGTGTAGGGAGGCATTGGGGGTGCTCAGTAAATTGGTGTAACACTGTTATTAGCTGACAACTGGGGGGATGTTGGGAAATTCGGGGGGTGTCAGGGCAGCCCCCAGAGGCGGGACCAAGGATCCCCACCATGGTGGGGGGAGTCCCTCCCCCCTCGCCCAGCTAAGCCCCAGCGCCAGCGGCTGAGCCCCCCACTCACCTCGGCCGTAGCCCTGCGTGTGCTTGGCGAAGCTGCGCACCACCGCCTCCACCGCCTCGCGCAGCACGGCCGGGGGCCCCGCTCCGCCCGGGGAGGCCCCCGCGCCCGGCAGCCCGACGGGAAGCGGCAGCGGCAGCCCCAGCCCCGGAGGCGCCAGCGGCGGCGGGGGGGGGCGGCGGCGGGGCGGGCGAGGCGACGGCCGCGGGGGCCCCGGTGACGCCGGGCCGCAGGGAGCGCAGCGTCCCCACCCCGGGCTGCAGCCGCTGGGCGCGCAGCGACTCCATCCCCGCCGCGCGCGCTGCCCCTGCCGCCGGCCGCCAGCCCCGGCCCCCGACTGAACCCAACGGCTCAGCAGCCCCGACCCCTGCCACTCACCAGGCGGGGGGGCGGGCCTGACGGGAGGGAGAAGCCAATCACAGCGAAGGGAGGCGGTGATCGAGAGGAAGTCGCCCAATCACGGAGTGGAACACGCAACGGTCGGCGGATGGGATGCCCAAAGCCTGGCCCAATCACAAGCGAGGACTCCCAGGAGAGGGTGGGGGTTGGAGGAGTGATGCTCAATCACAGCCCCGACGGCTGAGGAGAGAACGAATCAAGACGC
Source organism: Podocnemis expansa (assembly GCA_007922195.1). Lineage (NCBI taxonomy): Eukaryota > Metazoa > Chordata > Testudines > Podocnemididae > Podocnemis > Podocnemis expansa. Next base: position 1,835,263 of record ML682090.1, read on the forward strand.
AGAGCGTCAATAGAGAGGGAGGGGACTGAGCGAGTTGCCCAACCCGCCTCCAGGCTAGTCGAGAGGGGCGGGAGAAGGAAAAAGGAGCCAATGAAAGGCCAGCTCTCTGAGGGAGAGGCGTGGAACGTGGTGAGGTTCCAATCACAGCCTATGAGGCGTTGGCAGGTGGCGGGGACTATGGATGATAGCCAATCAGAAGCCACCTATCGTGGCCGAAGAAGACCACTCATATCTAGCGCAATAGATTTGGAGAGTCTGGGCAAATGCGAGGAATTCTGGGAGTCTGGCCAAGTGCAAAGGATTCTGGGAGTTTAGCCAAGTGTCAAGAATTCTGGGAATGGGGCCAAGCGCAGAGGATTCTGGGAGATTAGCCATGCTCTAAAAATTTTTCGGAGTTTGGCCACTGGCCATGGATTCAGGAGAGTGAGGCGCCTAGGACAAAGGGTTCATGGAGCCAGGACTCCCGGGGGGTTTTTTCCAGTCTTTGGCGGGTGAACGGGGATGCTTAGGCTGGCCCCCAAACCCATCATGTAAGGGATCAGTCATTGGATCGTCCCTTCTCATTTTTCCCACTTAGCCCCCTTCATTAGCTGCCATCTCATCTGCCCCCCCCCCATTTAGACCCATCCTCCACGTGATCAATCACCAGCAAATTACTCCTTTAAAAGTGTGCAACATCCCTGTAAGCCAGGCCTCCTGAGATAACGACTGGAATATGCAAAGGTCAGGGCAAGCAGCAGAAAGGAGAGCATATTCTCCCAGCACTGGTGGATTACGTGGAGATAAACTGCCATACCAGTCACAAACAAAGTTCCTGATCCCCCGTGTTGGATATCAAGAAGCAACCATAAAATAAACTCAGCCCCCTTTACTGTGTTTCAGTCACTAGTTCCCCATACCACCACTGGGTCTAGTAAAGAGAGAAGTTTCTTAAAACTTCTAGGTCTTTACCCAGGACGGTTTCGCCTGACCCCAAAGGGTCAGCCACTTTACACAGAACAGTAAGGTTTGGATCTGACCCAAAACATCACACTGCCAGCCAATCCTTTAGTAACTAAAAAGAAACAAACTATGAGAGTAGGGTTAAAGTAATCACATACATACAATTATTTGAAAGTCCAATACATCAGGTTCCCAGCAGAACTCAAAGTTTGCGAATCTTAGGCTTACATCCAATATCCAGGTGGGTTTAAGACCTTGTTTCACAGCTTCAGTTGTTAGAAATCCATTTTAAAGGAATATAGACCAAATAGTCCAACTGCACAGTTTGTTCTAGTTCTCCCATGAGAATTATTAGGGTGATTCCAGGTCCGTGCTGGCTGGTATCTCAATCCTGCAGCCCAAACTTGCCCTGAGAAGCTTGGACAGACATGAGACCAAATGATCAAGTTCTCAATTTTCTTTTATAAAAAAGGTAGGCATTTGCAGGTCATTTCTTCATCTAGCCTTTGATGAATGTAATGTATATTGTCCTTTGAAGTAAAACCTTCACCTCTTGGTCACCACAGGTACTTAGCTGTATTAGCACCATAATAGACACTTTATACTGGTATAGGAAAGGTCCATCTAGATGTTAATGTTCCCTTTTGACCTCTTCAAATAGATAGTAACAGATAGGGAAGCAGTTCATTTATCTTGCTAACCTTGAAAAGGATATGTGTGTAAGGCAGGCTTAGGAGCTGTGCCTAACAGTGTCTGAAGGGCAGCAACTAATCTGCATGGGTCCTATATTAGCATGATATTTGCATACTAGGTGCAGGGCATAGTGGGTAATGGTATTTGGGGTTAATTTGCTCACAAATCTGTGCATATCTGTAACTCTACTGGAGGAAAATATAAAATACTGTCTTTTTGTAAATTGCTACTCTCTGTTTGCTTCAAATCTGTCTGGGTTAGTTAAAGGGTAACAACTACCCTTACTTAAAAAGAGGCTTGTAAAAAAAGCAATGGCATATTTCAGCTTTAAAAAAGGGGGTGGGCTTTTGTATTGATTTCTTTTAAAGTGAGGTGCTGGAGGTATTTGTGTTTTATCTTTGTTTCAAATGATAGAGGTGCTTGGGGCTCTTTGAGGCCCCTTTGTTACATCAAGGAGAGGAAGTGTTTGTATTACTGCTCAATGTTTAATTACTGTTGTGACTACAGATAGGTAGACTTTCTGAGCTGATAGGTTACATTTTGGGGTAGCTTTAGCTATATTTCTCTCTATGGTTGATGCAATGGATCTCTTATCAAATCCCTTAGCTATCCCTTGCACCAATATGCTTTTGTTAGGATCAATCAAATCATAGGGCTGGAAGAGACCTCATATATTCATCTCCTTACACCAATTTTTTAACAGTGGTGAAGCCATTGTTCAAACTTGTCTAGGTCCACTTGCAACAAACTAGGACTCTGCTTGAGGGGTTACTCAGGTGTGCTTGCAAGGGGTACTGACCCAGGATCCCAGACAAGCCCCCAAAATGTAACTCTACTGCCAGGGTGGGCTGTGTCAGGACAAGGGCTGGGTTCTATACCTAGGAGTTTCCCAATAATATAGCACAACCAACGGGCTTGAGCCACCCACCTAGATTTCTGGGAACCCTGCAGTGTTTCCTGGGCACCCCAAATGGGTAAGGCTTCCCCACTTGCATGCACGAGACTGAGTGTAGTAAACTGAACTTTTAATAGTAGCAAAACAGAGTGTAAAAGGCCAAATAACAGAAATCAGCACTGATCTAGCTAGTCAGTACAGAGCAAAGTTCCCATGTTAATACAGGACCCATGCAGATTAGTTGCTCCCCTTCAGAAGCTGTTAGGCACAGCTCCTAAGCCTGCCTTACATCTGTAAACATCATCAAGAAACTACTACCAATAAGCGTGAACATCAAAGTCCTAGCCTGCTGGAACACTACCATTGTATTTACCTGCAATATGTCTTCAAAGGTTGGGTTTGGGTCATGTTTGTTACCAAATGGCTTGGCCTTTTCAGCCCATAGCATGACAGTTCCCATGAGCCACTGGTCCCTCTTACATTCATTACAAATCAAAGCTTCAAGGAAAAACTACAGAGATAGATATAATTACTTTAGGCCTGAACAGAGATTTGAACTGGCTTTGTCATTCCAAAAAGTGACTTTCCCCTGTCTCTACCTCCCCACCTTCTAATACAGGCTTATCAAACCTATTTGCTATGGTGGGCTGGATTTGGCTTAAATGTACTTCACTCTCACAGCATCATGGGTTGCTATCTATGTGAAACTGTGCTTTGCAATACCTCTCTCTTACCTGTTGTGGAGAGAGACAGATGCATCCTAGAGGTGAATGCCTGGCTGCGAAGATGGTGTGGTCAGGAGGGATTTGGCTTCCTTGACCATGGAGTCCTGTTTCAGGACAGAGGATTGATAGGCAGAGATGGCCTTCCCCTGTCCAGGAAGGGGAAGAGCGTGTTTGGGCACAGACTGGCTGACCTAGTGAGGAGGGCTTTAAACTAGGTTCAACGGGGGAAGGAGACCAAAGCCCACAGGTAAGTAACAATGTGGGTGATCTGGGGGAAGGGATGGAACTTGGGGGGTGCTGGGACTGTATCAACAGTAATAAAAGAGAAGGTAGTTGGAACATTGAGGGGGAATCAAATAATTGTCTTAAGTGCTCTACTGAAGCCCCAATATATGAGGAGAGTGGGGGAGGAGAACTCCAAGAAAAAATGCAAGGAGGTTTATGTAATAGAATTTGGAAATCAACATGACAAAGTAGGGCAATCGACCGGGTATCTTAGGTGCCTGTACACTAATGTGAGGAGCCTGGGAAATAAGCAAGAAGAATTGCTTATACTAGCACAGACAAGGAACTATGATATTATAGGAATAACGGAGACATGGTGGGATAGTCTGCATGACTGGAGCTCTGCCGTGGATGGGTATAAACTGTTCAGGAAGGACAGGCAGGGAAGAAGATGGGGAGGAGTAGCACTATATGTAAAAGAGCTCTTTGACTGCTCAGAGCTCCATTATGGAAGTGGAAGTGTGCCTGTAGAAAGTCTGTGGGTTATATTGAGAGGGGAAAGCAACAAGGGGGATGTTGTGGTGGGTGTCTGCTATAGACCACCAGACCAGAAGCAGGAGGTGGATGAGGTGTTCTATGGACAACTAGGGGAAGCTTCTAGATCACAGGCCCTGGTGCTCATGGGGGACTTCAGTTACCCTGACATTTGCTGGGAGACCAATACAGCAGTGCATGGGCAATCCAGGAAGTTTTTAGAGAATGTTGGGGACAACTTTCTAGTACAAATGCTAGAGGAACCAACTAGGGGCCTTGTACCACGCGACCTGCTGCTCACAAACGGGGAAGAATTGATCAGGGAGGTAGAGGTAAATGGCAAGCTAGGCAGTAGTGACCATGACATGGTTGAGTTCAGGATCCTAATTAAAGGAAGGAAGGAAAGAAGCAAAACACAAACCCTGGACTTCAAAAAAGCAGATTTTGGCTCCCTCGGGGAACTGATGGGCAGGATCCCTTGGGAAGCTAATCTGAAGGGGAAAGGAGTCCAAGAGAGTTGGTTATATTTTAAAGAAACCCTGCTAAGGGCACAGGAAGTTGCCATTCCAATTAGGAGAAAGAACAAACATGTGAGGCAGCCAGAATGGCTTAGCAGAGAACTCTGCTCTGAGCTTAAACATAAAAAAAGAAGCTTACAGGAAGTGGAAGCTTGGTCAGATGACCAAGGAGGCATATAAAGATATTGCTAGGGACTGCAGAGATAAAATCAGAAAGGCCAAAGGACAAATGGAGTTGCGGCTAGCGAGGGATGTAAAGGATAACAAGAAGGGGTTCTATAAGTATGTTAATAACAAGAAGAGGATCAGGGATGGTGTAGGCCCCTTGCTGAATAGGGCAGGTATCCTCGTGACAGAAGATGAGGAAAAAGCTGAGGTGCTCAATGCGTTTTTTGCTTCAGTTTTCACGGGCGGGGTCAGCTCCCAGCCCACTACCATGGGTGTGGCAGATGGGAGAGAAGAAGACAGGCCCTTGGTGACGGAAGGTCAAGTTAGGGACTGCTTAAAGAAGCTGGATGTGCACAAGTCCATGGGTCCAGACGAACTGCATTCAAGAGTGCTGAGGGAATTGGCCAATGAGATAGCACCACCGCTGGCTGTTATCTTTCAAAACTCATGGAGAACGGGGCAGGTGCCAGAGGATTGGAAAAAAGCAAATGTAGTGCCTATTTTCAAGAAAGGGAAAAAGGAGGATCCGGGGAATTATAGACCAGTCAGCATCACCTCAATCCCTGGAAAAATTATGGAGCAGATTCTCAAAGAATCCATCCTCAAACACTTAGAGGAAAATAAAGTGATCAGGAATGGATTTACCAAGGGTAAATCATGCCTGACCAATCTCATCTCCTTCTATGATCAGATGACTGGTTTTCTGGATGCAGGAAGAACCATTGATGTCATATACCTTGATTTTAGCAAGGCTTTTGATACAGTTTCCCACAGCATTTTCATTGGCAAATTAAGGAAGTATGGGTTGGATAGGTGGACTGTAAGGTGGATAGAAAACTGGCTAAATCAACGGTTTCAGCATGTAGGAATCAATGGTTCCATGTCTAGCTGGCAGCCAGTCACGAGTGGGGTGCCCCAGGGGTCAGTCCTGGGGCCGGTTCTGTTCAACATTTTCATTAATGATCTGGATGATAGAATAGACTGCATTCTCAGTAAGTTTGCAGATGACACCAAGCTGGGGGGACCAGTAGACACGTTGGAGGGCAAGGACAGGATTCAGGGAGACCTAGATAAATTGGAACAGTGGGCCAGTAGAAATCTTATGAGGTTCAATAAGGACAAGTGTAAAATCCTGCATGTGGGACGAAAAAACCCCATGCACCGCTACAGGCTGGGAAACATTCAGCTAAGTAGCAGCAGTGCAGAAAAGGACCTGGGGGTCATGGTGGATGGGAAGCTAGATATGAGTCAGCAGTGTGCTCTTGCTGCCAAAAAGGCCAATGGCGTACTGGGCTGCATCAAAAGAAGTATTACCAGCAGATCAAGGGATGTGATCATTCCCCTCTATTCTGCACTGGTGAGGCCACATCTAGAATACTGTGTTCAGTTTTGGGCTCCCCACTACAAAAAGGACAGGGACATGCTAGAGAGAGTTCAGAGGAGGGCAACCAAAATGATTAAAGGGCTGGAGCACAAGCCCTATGAGGAAAGACTGAAAGCATTAGGCTTATTTAGTCTGCAGAAGAGAAGACTGAGGGGGGATTTGATAGCAACCTTCACCTACTTGAAGGGATGCTCTAAGGAAGATGGAGCTCGACTGTTCTCGGTAATAACAGAGGACAGAACGAGGAGCAATGGTCTCAAGTTGCAGTTAGGGAGGTCGAGGCTGGATAGTAGAAAAAACTTTCTTACTAGGAGAGTGGTGAAGCCTTGGAATGAGCTGCCGAGGGAGGTGGTGGAGTCTCCATCTTTGGAGGTGTTTAAGGCCTGGCTGGACAAAACCATGACTGGGATGGTTTAGTGGGAGTGGTCCTGCCTCTGGCAGGGGGTTGGACTAGATGACCTATGAGGTCCCTTCCAACCCTATGATTCTATGACTCTGTGAGTGTGGTCTTGTGGACTTCAGCCTCACATACCTAGCTCTCTGTGATATTGTGAGACCTGACACCCTCACAGCATTGCAGAGTGCTTGGTGTGCAAGACCTCTCTCTCTCTCTCTCTCTCTCTCTCTCAGGCCAGATGGAAGACATTCACAGGCAACATTTTGCCTGCAGGCCATATGTTTGACACCTATGTTCTAATACAGTGGTTCCCAACCTGTGGTCCAGGGACCCCCAGGGGTCTACGGACATGTTGCAGGGGGTCCATGGAGCGTCTCCCTACTGGGGCCATAATTTAGCTACAGCCCTGATGCTCCCTGCCAGGGCTGCCTTGCCTCACCCATGGCCAGATCCTGGCAGGGGAATGGGGCCCTGGCAGCTCCCTGGCAGGGGCAAGGCAGGGGGCCATAGTGCTGTGGCTTGGCTCCCCAGCGGCACGGACAACGGTGGTGGCAGTGCTGCTCACTGGCTGTCCCAGTGGCGCAGGCCAGATTACAAAATCAGCCAGGGGGGCCACAAAGATTTCTTTTGTTAGAAAGGGGTCCCCAGCCTGAAAAAGGTTGGGAACCAGTGTTCTAATATGTCTCTCCACACTGAATCTAAACAACTGCTTTGATTGTCTGAAATAACCTGACCTAATCCTATGATTTACACTTCTTTGCATTTATTTTCCTCCTATTCTGTAATTTCTCCATCTTCAAGCATCTGACAAAGAGGGCTTTTCTTTCACAAAAGTTCATGCAATAAATACATTTGTTAATCTTTAAAAGTTCCACAGGACTCCTTGTTTATTTTGCTGAACTAGACTAGCACAGCTACCTCTCTGGAATCGGTCCCCTAACAGCAGATCTTGGTGAGAAAACAACATCGCTAGATGTTATTAATACAGAAGAACCTCAGAATTATGAACATATCAGGAATGGAGGTTGTTCATAACAAGGAAATGTTATAATTGTTCTTTTCAAATGTTTACCACTGAACATTGACTTAATGCAGCTTTGAAACTCTGCAGATGGAAAATGCTGCTTTCCCTTTATTTGTTTGGTAGTAGTGTGGTGTTTTAGACTACCTAGGGTCATTGAGGTTGTCATAGTGATAAATGGGAGAGTCGTTTAGGTGCTAGGAAAACCTGTCTGTCTCCTCTCTCTCTCTCAGTTCTCTTTCAATAAAGACTGCTTATACAGCTCTGAATATGCTGTCCTCCTTATTGGATTATAATCTTCCTTAAAACCCTACATCTGGTGACAGAGGATGGGATATGTGATGGAGTGGCTATCCTCAACAATCCTGGCAACTCTGGAAAACCAGAATACAATGTAAGAAGCAAAACTTTATTTTACTGCTTGCATGGGGGTTGGGTTGTAGCTGCAAAAGCTGATCTGTTTGCCTAAGGGCTAGCTGGCTATTCTGAAAGCTGATATGCCTGCTGTTAAGAGAAGAGACAAACAATAACCACAAGAGGGCATCATGGCTTTACTTACTACAACCTTTGAAGCATATGATCATTCGGCAGATTCCTGGCAGACACATACAGCCCAATTTCAAAATTTTGTAATAGCAAATGACATAACTGATGAGAAGAAGGTACCAGTTTTTCTAACAGTTATTGGAGTTAAGAATTATAATTTGCTATGTGATTTGCTTTATCCAGAGAAGCCAGAACAGAAACCTTACGGGGACCTAGTGGAAGTTCTGGGACCACATTTTTCCCCAAAGCCACTAGTAATTGCAGAGAGGTATAGGTTCTACCAAAGGAACCAAGAGGAAGGTGAATCAGTTGTACAATTTGTAGCAGCTCTGCATAAGCTGGCAGCACACTGTGACTTCAAGAACATGTTAGAGGAAATGCTGCGTGAGAGGCTGGTGTGAGGCCTGCACAGTGAATCAACACGAAAATGCCTATTGACTGAAGGTCAACTCACCTTGCAGAAGGCTGTGGAAATTGCAGTCTCCATGGAACGCGTCACCCAAGACATGCAACAGATCGGGTTCAGTGTCCGTAAAGTATCCCTACAACTTGCCCCCAGGGCACTGGGGAGACAAGAATGTTACCGGTGTGGGAAGCAGGACCACCTCGCATCTGAGTGCCGGTTTAAGGAACTACTGTGTCGACAATGTGGTAAGAGAGGGCACATTGAACATGCCTGCAAAAAAGGGAAGGGTGAGCCAAATAGACGAGGCAGACCTGAGAAAAATGGGCCGTTGGTTTGGCAGACTAAGAGAGAAATTCTGCATGCAGTAGAGCAGAATACAGGTGATCATAGTGACACCCAATTGGAAGATGAAGATTCCCTCCATGTTTTGTCTATAACAGCTGGCCCACATAAATTCTGGGTAACACCTGTGTTGGAAGGCAAACCTACACGCATGGAACTGGACACTGGCGCAGCAGTTTCATTAGTTTCTAACCTTGTGTATGAGAAGGAGATGGGGCAGTCTACCCTCATCTCCTAGTTTAGTTCTTATTCTTTTTTTGGGGGAGGGCTTTTTTCTGGGGGGGGGTGTTCATTAGAGGGGGAGGAATATGTAGTGTTTTGGACTACCTAGGGTCATTGGGGTTGTCATAGTGATAAATGGGAGAGTCGTTTAGGTGCTAGGAAAATCTGTCTGTCTCCTCTCTCTCTCTCAGTTCTCTTTCAATAAAGACTGCTTATACAGCTCTGAATATGCTGTCCTCCTTATTGGATTATAATCTTCCTTAAAACCCTACATCTGGTTACTGCTGAACATTGACTTAATGCAGCTTTGAAACTATGCAGATGGAAAATGCTGCTTTCCCTTTATTTGTTGTGTAGTAGTTTGTTTTACACAGTCCTGTAGTGTATTTCCTATTTCTTTTGTCTCTGCCATTGCCTGATTGTGTACTTTGGACTCAGAATGAAGTGTGTGGTTGACTGGTCTGTTCACAACTCCGGTGTTCGTAACCCTGAGGCTCTACATTATGATTATTTCTGAAGGGGTAGCTGTGTTAATGTAGTTCAGCAAAACAAACAAGGAGTCCTGTGACACTTTTAAAGATTAACAATTTTTTTTTTATCGCATGAACTTTCATGGGAGAAAATCCCACTTTATCAGACACTTCCCCATCTTCAAAGCATCTGACAAACTGGGAGTTTTCTCCCACGAAAGCTCATGTGATAAATAAATTTGTTAGTCTTTAAAAGGGCACAGGACACCTTGTTTATTTTAGTTAATATTACAGGTAAACTTGTGACTGGGTTTCACTGAATCGGTGGCAGGCGTCTGCTCCCCTACTAACATTCTCTTTGTTCTGTTAATGCCATTCAAAATATGTCATCCACAGGACGAGCTAACAGAAGAGTTATCAACATGTGGGAAAAGACAGTGACCTCAGGTGTGTGACAGAAGTAGGGATGATATGTTAAAAATGTGCCTGAAACAGGACTTGCCCTGTTTGCTTTATCAATTGAGTATCTGAACCCTTTATAAAAATCTAAGAATCTAATCAAATCTATCTACATTATATCTATCTATCTTTACTCTACGTCCATCACCTGAATATTTGAGTACCTGTGTCTGTTTCTGTCCTCTCTAATCCTTGGCAAGGGTCTACTTCTTTACCATTTCCACAGTTTGGAAGAGTCAGTCCCACCCGTATCTTTCTGCTTCACCAATTTTGCTATCTATTTGCAGCTGAATATGTCTCTTTCCCCATATATTTCTGCTGTTTCTTAATTCTGGGATGCAGTGCCATGTGTATGAAAGACTCTGTAGAAAATGAAGTGGTCTTGAACTGAAGAGTGTTATTAGGGGCCTATTGAGTAGCAGAGAGAGAGGATCTGGAACAAATAGCCTTTATTCAGGGTTTGTAATTAGATACAGTGCAGTGGAGTGAGCAGGAAGAATTAAGAATTGTTGTTCCTCTGGACTTATGTTCTGGGTATCCCTTTTGTTTGGCAGGAATTGACAGTTGAAGCAAGCGAGGGCACCTGCTGGCTCTCCTATGATCTCACCACCATGAATAGTTTCTCAGCACATTTTAAAATCAGAACCTGGCAGTCTCAGCATGAAAGTGACATGAAGAGGCTGTGAGAAAGGGCAGAAGATGATCAGTAGAGCAGCATGCAGATTTTTTTACGTTGGGCTTTACATGACTGCTGAGGAGAGGTATAAACCAGGCATAGCCAAACTGCAGCTCAGAAGCCATATGTGGCTCTTGAATGAAAAAGTGTGGCTCACAGAAGAACATCAGCAAATAAATTTAGTAGGTAAAAGTATATGGTTATATGCCTCAGTGTGGCTCCTGAAGGTTTAATAATCAACTTGTGTGGCTCTTCAGTTCCATAAGTTTGGCCATCCCTGCATAAACTGTACAGAGCTCTGATAACATACTCCTTGAGAGAAGGAACAATGTGTAAAGGGAAGGGTCATGGCTCCTGTATTATTCCCTGTCTGAGCCTGAGAGAGAGAGGAGTTTGTCTTGTGGTAAGGGCAGTGGGACCGAGACTCAGAACTCATGACTTCTATTTCCATTGACTCGCTGTGTGACTTTTGAACTTCCCCTCTTCCTGACCCTCATCTTTCCCCTCTGTGAAATAGAGAGAGTGATACTGTCCCACTTGCTGGGGCACTTTGAGTGTGTCCGTTCATTAGTATTAATGGAGATAAAGAAGGGGAGTGCAAGATTTATATTTAACTGTAAGGGTGTTATGATTTACTGTGAGGATGAAGTAAAGGGGAGGTGCTTGTATTTTATTGGGGGGGGGGCGGGTGAGTTTATGCAGAGAAGTCTTTAGGCACTGAGGGAAGTCAGGGGAGTCAGGGTGCTGCTCTGAAGGATTGGGAGGCCATTGAAGGAAGCAGAAGTGGTGGACTGGGTGGGACTGGCAGAGACAGGGCAGATGTTGAGGGGGCACTGATTTGGGAGACTGGCAAGGTAGGAGTGCGGGGCTGTTGCAAGTGGGGTAGGGGGCTCTGGTCTGAGCTCTCAGGTATGGGCCTGCTTGAGAATCCTCTCTGCAACATGTTCCAGAGGGGTAGCCATGTTAGTTGACTTCAGCAAAACAAACAAGGACTCCTGTTCCAAAGGGGTAGCTGTGTTAGTCTAGTTCAGCAAAATAAGCAAGGAGTCCTGTAGCACTTAAAGACTAACAAATTTATTTATAGTATGAGCTTTCATGGGAGAAAATACCACTTCACCAGATGCTTTGAAGATGGGGGAACTTATAGAATGAGAGGAAGATAAATGCAGGGGAGTGTAAGTCAAGAGATCAGTAAAACAAACAAGGAGTCCTGTGGCACTTAAAGCTAACACAGTGGTCAGCAACCCAAAAGATAGGAAGAGCCATTTAAAAAAATTCTTTCAATAACCAAGTGTTTTGAGAGCTCCAATGAGTGTAGCTTCTTGGTGGCAAGAGCTGGGAGCTGAGCCAAGGTGACTGCCACAAGGTCTCCTGGAGCAGGCTGGGGGGGGCGGAGTCTGGAGCAGCATGCAGTTCTGGAGCCACAGGTTGCAGATCCCTGGACTGACAAATTTATTTATTGCATGAGCTTTTGTGGGAGAAAATCTCACTCTCCCACGAAAGCTCATACAATACAGTCCATTGGAGAACTTCCTGAAAACACCATTCTGGCTACTATGGATGTAGACGCTCTTTACACCAACATCCCACACAAGGATGGATTACAAGCTATTAGAAGAACCATCCCAGATGATGACACAGCGCAGCTCGTGACTGAACTCTGCAACTTTGTTCTCACCCACAACCACTTCAGATTTGAGGATCATTTATATCTCCAAATCAGTGGCACTGCTATGGGCACCCGCACGGCCTCACAATATGCCAACATCTTTATGGGCGACTTAGAACGTTTCCTCAAGTCTCATCCCAAGACACCTCTTCTTTACCTGCACTACACTGACGACATCTTTATCATCTGGACACATGGCAGGGATGCTCTTGAAGATTTTCACGGAGATTTCAATAATTTCCACGACACCATCAAATTGAGCCTGGAACACTCCACACAGGAGATCCACTTTCTTGACACTACAGTACAAACCAGGGATAGATGCATCACCACCACCCTATACCGAAAACCTACTGATCAGTATAGTTACCTACATCCTTTGAGCTTCCATCCTAAACACACCACACGATCCATTGTCTACAGCCAAGCCCTAAGATATAACTGCATCTGCTCTGATCCCTCAGACAGAGACAGACAACTTGAGGATCTCTATCAAGCATTCTTGAAACTACAGTACCCACCTGGGGAAGTAAGAAAAAAAATTGACAGAGCTAGACGGGTTCCCCGAAGTCATCTGCTACAGGAGAGACCCAAGAAAGAAAGCAACAGAACACCACTAGTCACCACATACAATCCTCAAGTCAGACCTCTGCAACAGATCATTAAGGACCTACAGCCTGTTCTAAAAGATGACCCCTCTCTCTCTCAAGCATTAGGAGACAGATCACTCCTTGCTTATAGGCAGCCCCCTAATCTTAAACAGATACCAGCAACTACAGATCTAACAACAGGAACATTGAAGCAGGCACACACCCCTGCAAAAAACCACGCTGCCAAGTCTGCCCACATATCTGCACAACAGACACCACCATAGGTGCTAATCAAGCCTGCTACTCCATCAAAGGCTCATTTACCGGCTCATCTACTAATGTGGTCTATGCCATCATGTGCAAGAAATGCCCCAACACCTTATATATTGGACAAACAGGATGATCGCTCCGTAAGAGACTGAATTAGCACAGAGCTGATATCAGAAATCAAAGAACAAAGAAACCAGTTGCTGAGCACTTCCATCTTCCTAATCACTCGATGATGGATTTGTTAACGACTGTCGTTAGAGATGTACCTGGGACATCAAGACTTCAAAGAGAAACAGCTGAACTCGAATTAATATGCAAGCTAAATTCTGTGAAAGCAGGACTGAATTAAGACTATGGGTTCTTTTCCCATTACAAAGGGTAATTTGACTTTAGGCTTCCCATGGTTTGAGCTTGTAAACTGCTCTGATTTGCTGTTACTTTATGACCTGATCCTATGTTTTACACCCCCTTGCATTTAGTTTCATTCCTTTCTGTAAGTTCACCCATCTTCGAAGCATCTGAGGAAGTGGGATCTTCTCCCATGAAAGCTCATGCAAAAAATAAATCTGTTAGTCTTAAAGTGCCACACAACTCCTTGTTGTTTTTTTTACTGGACTAGACTAACATGGCTATCCCTTTTGAAATAGTCTTGAAGTGCCATAGGACTCCTTGTTTGTTTTACTGATCTAGACTAACACTGCTGCCCTTTGGATCATGGGGGCAAATCAAAGCAGTTGCTAAGATTCATGCATGTTAAGATTCCTGCGTGGCCTCACAATATGCTAATATTTTTATGGGCAACTTAGAACATTTCCTCAAGTCTTTTCCCAAAGCACCTCTCCTCTGTGTAAGCTACCTTGATGACCAGGGGCATCACCAGTGCCTGGAACACGGGGCACTTGCCCTGAGTTCGAGCACCAGTGCCCTGAATTTCTGGGGCAGCCCCTGCCTCTCCCATCTCCACCCCCAGCTGGAGATCAGAGGACCGGCTGCCCGCGGCAGAGCCTGCCTTTCCCTGCCCCAGCCCTGGCCGGGGATCCAGGGCCAGGCTGGCAGCAGCAGGACCCCAAGGCCAGAACAGGCCCTGGTGAAGAATTGGGGATGAGGGGGCAGGGCCTGTGGCCAGGGGGCCGGGCCCATGCCCATGCCCCAGGCCCTTCCCCGGGGCTGCGACGCTTTTGCTGATGACATCATCATCATCTGGACCCATGGAAGGGATACCCGTGAAGATTTCCACAAGAATTTCAACAATTTCCACTTAGCTTGGAAAACTACACACAGGAGATCCACTTATTGAACACTACAGTACAAATTAGGGATGGACACATAAACAGAACCTTGTGCCGAAAACCTGATCGGCATAGTTACCTTCATCCCTCAAGCTTTCATCCAAAACATGCCACATGGTCCATTGTCTTACAGTCAAGCCCTAAGATATAACTGTATTTGCTCTGGTCCCTCAGACAGAGACAGGCACTTCAGGATCTCTATCAAGATCTTCTCTATAAACCTATAGTACCCACCTGCAGAAGTAAAAAAACAGATAGAGCCAGACGGGTACCGTGAAGTCAACTACTACGGGAGAAGCCCAAGAAAGAAAATGACAGAATGCCACTGGTCATCACATACAACTCCCAAGTTAGACCTCTACAACAGATCATTAAGGACGTACAGACTATTCTAAAAGATGATCCCTCGCTCTCTCAAGCCTTGGGAAACAAACCTGTCAAAACAGGGCTAGTGGCTACCGCCCCTTGGCCAGCCTGTGGCTATATATGTGGCCACTGCCCCACACCTCCTCAGTCCCTAAAAGTCGCCAACTCTGACTAGCGGGGACAGTGGGGGGTTCTGAATGAATCTGAGCAGCCCATCTTGAAGAAGGACGGTTACAGGTAAGTAACCCACCGTTCTTCTTCTAGCACTGCTCTGATACATTGAGTAATAGGTGACTGCTTGCCGTGCTGATGAATGGAGGGAGGAGTTGGGTTCTTTTCTGCCTTCAACACTTCACCCCAGACAAAAGGAGGCTGGTAGGTAGTAAGGCCTGGCCTAAGGAAAAATAATGGCCTATGCCTCTTGAATATTCCCTGTCTGCAATTAATAGGAGCAGCGGGTGGCCTAAAGTCACCTTATCATGGGAAAAAAACAAAAGCGCAGGATTGATGAGGTGCTTTCAAGTAGGGGACATTGGAGGCTGGTGGTAAGCATCTGTCAAGAAGTGCAGACTGGATGCATCCCCTGGCCTTAGGTCTACAATATGTACCTTGGCTGGTGATGGGGAAGCTAACATGGGCCCCAGAGGAAAACTTGTCCTACTAGTGAGTGCATGGGGGCAAAAATGGAAGGAGGGGGAAGAAGGAGAAAAAACCATACTGGTTCAGCCAAGGAAGCAAATCACAAGGGGTACAGAGAAATGAATGAGCACCTGGTAAACTTAGTTACTCGGTGGGTGACCCAGGGTGGCAATTGGATGCCAAAACCACCCCTTCAGAGGCCCATGGTTAGATGTAGTCACCGACGGGTGAAGGGGCTGGGAAAACCTGAGGCTGAAAATGATTGAACAAGCCACAGGGTAAGGGGTTGAACTACCACCTTAGGGCAAGAGTAAGTGGAAGACCTTTAAGGTCTAGGCACAGAAGGGAACCAACGCCAGCTCTGTTTAATAGAGGTTGGGAGTAGGGATATGGGCACCATGTTAGGGTTCACCCACCTTGCCCCCCATCCCTACGGGTGCAGCAACTGGGGGGGAGGGGATGGATGAGGGCAACAGTTGACCAAGGCCATAAAACTCCCTTGGAGCATATGATATATTCACCTCCAATAAACATATGGTGGAGAGTCAGCTGAGAATATGACCGAATCTCTGGCTCTTGATAGAAAGACCCTTGAAGGGAGTGGTAATGCACAGTGAGAGACCGGTTACTCCCTTCATTATGTCCCCCAGAGTGAAAGGAAGAGCGCCCAAGAATGACCCTGACACTCAGGGTACGTCAGAGAGGAGAGATGTCACGTGCAGGGAAAAAGGGAAAACAGGCCCAGGGCCTGTTGACCACCCCTGCTAGAACTGGACAGAACCAGGGAAGGGCAGATCTGGATTGGGACACAGGAGGTGGGGGGGGAACGGACCACTGAGTGTAGAATCATGTGGCCGGGATGAAAGAATTGCCGTCATTTGGTGGCTTTACTAGTGACCCTCATGGAACTGGTGGGTGAAGGAGGTGACACCAGGCATAAGACCAAGACCCTTCTGAACCTCTTGGTGGGTTCAGAGTAAATTGGGAGAGGGCCCACTTTGTAATCAGATGGAAATTTGTTCCAACCCAGAAGGAGAAGGCTGCATAAGGGACTACCCAGGCTGAATTGTTGTCAACCCGACAGACTCGTAGGTGTCTTTGACTCTACTCTCTCAGTGGTCGGGGGAGGGCTAGCTCGTGGGTACGTTCCTGCTCTCCTGGGCAGGGCCCTTGCTATAGGTCCTTGTGCCTCTTCCTCTGATACACAGTGTCCTTAAGGAGATGAGGAAGACGGAGCTAATGACTTTGTTGCCTCCAGACTGTCCCAAACCACAGCGGTACTACGATTGTGTGAGACTTATCCTGCAAATGGCAGTTTGGGGATTGTAGTTAGTTGAGCATGGGAGGCTTCACTCCAACAGGAGACATTGGGGCTCCCTCTTCTAGTGGAGGGAGATGAGGAAACACAAACAGTTCCGCTAATGTAAGGAGTCCTTAGAATGTGTTAGAGTGGAGGACTGGGGACAGCCTGGCCAGGGAAGGGGAGGTATAACTGCATCAGAGGGTTCTCAACTTAGTAGGCCTTTATACAGAAGCGTAGAGTGTGTGTGTGGGCAGCCAGGAACTTACCCATTGGGGTGAACAAGAGCTATAGACTCAGCAGTCAAAGGGGAAGGGGCCCCAACACCGCCGATTCGAATCGCAAGGGCAGGCGTAACCAAGTTGACAGGATCTCGTGAATCTGAGGCGAAGAAACCCCAACGACTTGGGGGAGGAGGAGAAGGGGCACAGAGGCTGCCCCGCCAGTAGGTCGGTTAGAAAGGATTATCTATTTTATTATTATCATTCTTTTTGGAAAGGTGGAAGTCATCAGAGGCACAAACAATGTCAGTGCCTGGTGTCCAAGACTTGTGAACCATGTATGGGAGGTAATCCTCCTAAGAGGGAAAGAGAATGGCAGCCTTCAAGAAAGTACAATGCAGGGAGCCTTCAGGCACCCCACATAACCTTAGGAGGGAGCAACCCCTAAGGAAAAGAAGAAAAATTTGGGGGGAAGGGGACTACTAGGGACCATCGGGAGATGGTTCCTGGTTGTTGTTCGAGGTGTGTGGGAGTGTGGGGTATTTGGTCCTACAACCCTTCATGTGTACAACCCATTGTGTTGCCTAGCAACAGCGTGTTCTGCTATGGGGGAGAAGAGCTCCTCCAACCCTGACCCAAGTGGTCCCTAATTTCAAGGGTAGCTTCTTTTGAGGTAAATAAGAGGCTTCCCATGTGATACCTCTTATGGGTCCTTGAAGGTAAACAAGATATGGCAACAGATGGACGGAAAGCGGGGGGGGGGCATTCCCTGCAGAGGCAGAATCCTTGGGGGATTGCGACGGAACCACCGGGTGATACTTGGGGGGGGGCAGCACCCAGGTTTAGGATTTTGCCTCGGGGTTGCGCTCCCATGCAGGGCAGGTGCGCTTTTCTCCTGGTACTTGAAGTAGACCGGGTGATGTTCCCCAAGAGTGGGGGAAGCAGGAATGCCAGTTTGGTGTTAGGCCAGTTGGCCCACTGACTGAAGTTACTGAGAACCAGAGGAAGTGGCATACCCTGGACCTAAAAAGGGTACTCTTAACATATATTGAGTGCACGCACCCATTCTGCAGGACCTCCCAATTGTTTGTGTCAGTCGTAGAAAGTAAAGGAGGACTTCCAGTGTCATCACAGTGCATTTCCAAATGGATAGTAAACTGAATCAAAGACTGATACAGAAGGTCAAATACATGCCTTCCGGGGAATGTCAGGGCTCATTCAGCCAGGGCCCAGGCTTCGTCAACGGCCTTCCTCGCCCAGGTCCCAAGCTAGGAGATCTGCAGGGCAGTCATGTGGTTGTTGATGCATGCCTTCACAACGCACTATGCTATCGTACTTGCAACCTTAATATAAGGCAGGCTTAGAAGCTGTGTCTAACAGCTTCAGGGGGTGGGGTGGGGACTAATTTGCATGGATATGTCCACACATCTCTTTTATTTCAAAATAACACTGGTTATTTCAAAATAAAAATGATTAGGTCCACATGATATTTTCTTATTTTGAAATGACAGGCTCTGTCATTTTGAAATAAGAACCGTCATTTTGAAACAGCTTTAACCCCATTCATTTTGAAATGGCTGTTATTTCTAAATGGTTATTTTGAAATAACACCATTTGGACATGTTGTTTCAAAACAACACCATTGTTTTGAAACAACTGTTTCGAAACAACATGTCCAAACGGCGTTATTTCGAAATAACAGTTTCAAAATAACAGCCGTTTCGATAGCAGGCTTTCCCTTAATTCGAATTAACATTTTCTTAATTTGAATTAACTTATTTTGAAATAAGGACTTTATTTCAAAATAACTTATTTCAAAATAACAATGCTTGTGTGGACATAGCCCATGGGTTTAGTATTTGCATGAGCACAAAGAATAGATTAGCATAATCAAACTATGGGTGCAGGGCAATATGGATAATGGTATTTGGGGTTGATCTGATCACAAATCTGTCAATATCTGTAATTCTACTGAAGGGACATATGAAATACAGTCTTTGGTGATATGCTACTCTCTGATTGTTCCAAATCTGTTTGAGTTAGTTAAAAGGTAAAGGCTACTCTTAGCTAAAAAGAGACTTGTAAGAGAGGCCACCGCCTGTGTCAGCCTGGAAAAAGTTAAGACAGGAGAGGGGTTTGCGTAGCTACTTCTTGAGCTATGCCCTGAGGTATTGCCTCATTCTAGCTCACTGTCAAATGATAGATCTGGCTGGGCTTCTTTTAAGGTCTTTCTTTGTTATTTTAATGGATGTAGCTGTTTGTAGCTAACTGATGTTTAAGAACTGACATCACTGTAGAGGAGCAGTAGATGGAGTGACCAGTGGGTGGAGCTAGCAGACAATGAGAGCAGCAAGCTGGGTAGTATGAGTGACCAGTAGTCAGAGCCAGTGGATGGTGAGAGCAGCCAGCAGTGAGCTAGGTGGCATGAGTGACTGGTGGGCTGAGCTGGCAGACAGCAGGTAGAGTCAGCGGACAGTGAGAACAGCCAGTGGTGAGCTGGGTGGTGTGAGTGACCAGTGGATGGAACTGGTAGACAGTGGGCGGAACCAAGGGATGGTGCTAGTGGATGAAGTGAGTGACCAGTGGTTGGTGCTGGCAGACAGCTGGCATGAAAGACACTCCCTACATACCTTAGGGTTGGTTGGGAGCCTAGTTAGCACTGATTATCCAGATCAGTGCTGATTTTGCTAGTGAGTTTACATTTGCTGTTATATGTGGAATTATGCTGGAAGCTTGATTAGCACTGATTCCACAGATCAGTGAGGGTTTTGTCATTAAGTCTTATATGTTTTGTTATGTGGTGTGGGTTGTTAGGAACCTTGCTCTGTCCTGATTTTCTAGATCAGCACTGATTTCTGTTATTTGGTCTTTTACATTCTGTTTTTACTACTATTAAAAGTTCTGTATCCTACACTCATCTTGTGCTTGTGAGTGGGGAAGCCTTACCCCTTTGGGGTGTCCAGGGAACAGTACATGATTTCCCGGAAATCTGGGTGGGGACTCAAGCCAGTTGGTGGTGTTACATTATTTGGAAACCCCTAGATATAGAACCCGACCCTTGTCCTGCCATCTTGCCCTGGCAGAAGGGTTACATTAAGAAGGGTGGAAGGTACCCAGTGGAGCAGAGCAGAATGGCATAGAGTAAGGGTTGACTGCCCCTTAAGGGCTAGGGGGATGGCTAGTAGGCCAAGAAGATAACATGCTTAAGTATTTTATGTCCCCTCGGGGGTCCTGGGCACTATGCAGCATAGCATCCGTTTTGGCCGGGAACAGAGGCCCACCTTCAAAGGGAACATGTTTGCAGTGCCAGAGAAGGCAGGGTAACATGGTGCCGAGAGGAGGACTCACTGGTCCCAGGTCCTCCTTGTATGGCTGGCTCCAGTGCCAGGGAACTTGGCGCCGAGATTGGTGACGGAGTTCGGTACCGCTTTCAGGGAGACCGGATTCCTGAAACCAAGGCCGGTTTATCCCTTTTCTTGGGGGGCACCGGGGTGGGAAGCATTGGCAGGAGGAGGAGCACCTTCACTGCCTCAAAGGCCTCTGGAGTGATAGGGACCAGCACTGGCTCCTGCTGGTCCCAAGGAGACCCCCGGGTGGGGGACCTACAGCAGCACTGACGCTTCGGTACCGACACCGGTACTGAGCTTGTCTTCTTTCGCTCTTGAGGAAAGTGGCGCCGGGAAGGCTTCAGTGCCGAGTCGGCATGTGGTGCTGCGGGAAGGCTCAAAGCTTCGGGGGTAGGCTGCCGCACTTGCTCCAAGGCCAACGCATGATGCCTTTGCTCTCTATCCTTAATGGTCCGTGGTTTCAAGGACCAACAGATAGAGCAGTCGGTGGCCAGATGGGCTTCACCCAGGCACCAGAAGCACTTCTCGTGGGGGTTGTCCCACAGGAAGACCTTGCCGTAGACAGTGCCAGGTTTAAACCCTGGCATGGCAGGCGGTGAGTAGGAGCAAGGTTCCTGCTCCGAGGCTGCTCGCTTGGTGAGAGTAGTGCTTTTCGGTGGAATGATGTCCGTGAAGAGGTTCTCCCAGTCTAGCGAGTGACTCATAAAAGGCACAAAGGCAGGCTGCTTGTGTGATTGCAAGGAGCGGGCTGTTCCGATATAGTCGCTGAGAGTGGAAAATGGAACTGAGGAGGGGGCAGGGCAGTGGCCACATATATGGTAGCCACATATATGGTGTCCACCAACCCTGTTTTGACAGGCTAGAGCAAAAAGGTTTCTGACCAGTTGTGCTCTGTGGCATGGACACACCTATTACTGAATGTATCCGAGCAGTGCTCAAAGAAGAACCACTGTTCTATGTGCTGTTTCCCATTGCCTGAATCTTAGCAACTGTTTTGATTTGCTGTTAAGAGTATGACCTAATCTCATGATTTGCCAGGGCCGGCATAACGCAGTAAGCCTGGTAAGCGTTGCAGGGGGGTGCCGATGTTGGAAGGGCACCAAAATAGGGAGTGTGCCATTGTGCCGCACTATTACATCACCTGTCTGTGCCAGTGTCTGCTGCGCTTGCAGGGGGGTGCCAGAAACGCTAGCACCGTTCCTGTGACTCACACGCCCCTGCATTTATTTTCCTCCCATTCTGTAAATTCCCCATCTTCAAAGCGTCTGACAAGCAAGTGGAATTCTCTCTCACGAAAGCTCATGCCATAAATGAATTTGTTAGTCTTTAAGGAATCCTGCAGCACTTTTAAAGACTAACAAATTTATTTATCGCATGCGCTTTCATGGGAGAAAATTCCACTTTGTCAGATGGTGTGAAGATGAGGGCACTTAGTTCAAATCTTCTAATAAATAAAGGAGTGCTGTGGCACTTTTAAAGACTAACAAGTAGTCTTCAAATGTGCGACAGGACTCCTTGCATCTTCTCTTTGTAACAGGCGAGGGGCAGGGTGGAAGAGCTCCGGGAAGAACCGCTGCTGCTCTTCCAGGGCTGGCCTCCAGGGGGCGCAGCCGTGTCGGCTCGTTTACCCTGTTTCACCAAGTTTGACCCTTGGGCGCCACTGTTCTAATCCCGGAAGTGGCTGCAGCCGCCTCGACTGGGTGACCGGGAGTTCAGCTCCCCCCTCCCCCGCGCGAATGGAACGCGCTGCTCTCAGCTGTTCTCCCGCGTTCTAAGCCCCTGCCCGGGCTGCACGTGGAGGCCCCAGGCGGAGCTGCCCCAGCAGGCCAAGGGAGGCGCAAAGACCCCGGGCCCCGCTGCCCCTGCGGGAGGGGCGCCCGCACCATGGACTCGTGGGTGCGGTTCAGTGCCCAGAGCCAAGCCAAGGAGCGGGTTTTCAGGTGCGTCGCCAGCCCACCCGGCTAGGGAAGTGGGGGCAGGTCTCGCCCCGCAGGCCAGGGGTGATGGTGGGTAGCAGGTCACCCCGGGATGAATTCATTTGCCAGGGCTGGGCAAACGCTGGGGTGACGGGACAGTCACACAGTGTGGTCAAAGTTCTGTGAGAGTCAGGCCTAGTCCTCGCTTAGAAGCTCTGCTGCTTTTCCTGTAGTTGTTTAAGAGTTAAAAAAAGAGAGAAAAATCACTGAACCAACATAGCTCTGCCAGTAAAAGATTCGGAGTAGAT
The DNA here is from genome assembly GCA_007922195.1 of Podocnemis expansa. NCBI lineage: Eukaryota > Metazoa > Chordata > Testudines > Podocnemididae > Podocnemis > Podocnemis expansa. Next base: position 1,857,801 of record ML682090.1, read on the forward strand.
TTAGGTGTAGTGGCAAGAAAATCACTTTTGGGTACATCTATGCAATCTGCAGCCAAGGTTGCCACCTCGCTGGGTTTGACTCTGAGACTATAGGCTTTAGTTACTTATTTCCAGGTTGTGGCTTTAATATTCAGATCTCTGGGCAATTGATGCACATGTGCTGTTTGAGAGTGAAAAAAAGAAAAAAAAATCACTGAACCAACATAGCTCTGCCAGTAAAAGATTCGGAGCAGATTTAGGTACAGTGGCAAGAAAATCACTTTTGGGTACATCTATACAATCTGCAGCCAGGGTTGCCACCTCACTGAGTTTGACTCTAGTGAGACTATAGGCTTTAGTTACTTATTTCCGGGTTGTGGGTTTAATATTCAGATCTCTGGGCAATTGATGCACATGTGCTACGCACATGTGTATGCGCATCAGTCACCTGGAGATTTGAGCATTAAACCCGTAGCCCAGAAATAGGTAACTGAAACCCGTAGTCACAGGGTCAAAGCCAGAGAGGTGACAACCCTGCCTGGAGTAGGAAACCTCCCAGCCTGGAGTGACAGACTTGGGGTTGTGGGGGCCAAGCTAGTACTCAGAAAAAGCTCTGTAGCCAGTGCTTTGTAGTTGCATCTCATGCTCTGAAACAGAGGTAAAGGCTGAGTCCACACACCAGCCTGAGATGCAACTTCAAAGCTCTGTCTGCTGGCATCAGCTCCCCCTGTTTGAATCTGTTGATTTGGGCTGGGAGGCTCTCTGCTGCAGCTTGTGTAGACATACCGTTTGCAGGTATGTCTCATTTCAGTGGTTCCTAACCTGGGGTCTGTGGACCAACTTCTTCCAGAGGGTCCACGGTGCTGCTCCCCCCCGAGGGCAGAACTCAGCTGCAGCCCCCATGCTCCTGCAGGGGCTGGATCCTAGCGGGGGTGGGGGCCGCAGAGGGCTGTCTGCTGCCACCACTTACCGGCTGCTGATGCTGGTGGCAGCCAGGCTTCCCTTCCCTGCAGGGGCTGGTTGGGGGCCGGCACCATGGCCATGGCAGCCCCCGCTGTCCAGCAGGGGAATGTGGCTGCAGGCAGCTCCTGGGCAGGGACAGCAAGCCATAGCTGCATGCACCTATTTCTCCTGCCAGGAGTGGGCACTGGCATAGCTGTGGCCCCCTGCCTGAGAGCTGCCTGCGGCCTCATTCCCCCTGCCAGGAAGGGGGGACCCCCCCGGGCAGGGGGCCATAGCCAAGGCAGCCTCTGCTCCCAGCAGGAGAATGAGGCCACAGTGGCTGCAGTGCATGGGTATGGCTCTCTGCCCCTGCCTGGGAGCTGCCTGCAGCCCCATTCCCCTGCTGGACAGTGAGGGCTGCAGCACGCATGGCGCCCTGCCCTCAGGAGGACTCTGCTGCCTGGCAGGAGAGTGGTGCAGGCCAGGTTCTGACCCCCCATGGGCCACGTCTGGCCTGTGGCACGCCGCTGCAGGGGTCCCCGAAGCATGTTTTCCTTCAACAGGGATCCCTGGCCTTAAAAAGGTAGGGAAACCCTGTCTTATTTCATTCAGGGAACTAGTATGAGCTATGTTAAGAGAAGATCTTTCTTGCCAGTATGAGCTGTCTCTCCAGTAGGAAGGTTTGTCAGTATAACTGTACCACAAAGAAAGCTCAAGCAATAAATAATTTGTTAGTCTTTAAGTGCCACAGGACCCCTTGTTTGGTTTACTTTTCTAGTAAAGACAAGATGTTAGTCCATGCAGAATCCTAATCAGCCACTTGCCGTTTGCCCCCCTGGAATGATCGGCCTCTCCCACCTTTCTGCAAACCTTGTGATTTTTCATTGATTTTTGAAGGATAGCTGAGAAAGTCAAAAATATGTTCAGGGTTGAGGTTTTCATGGGACAGACATGAATGATAATCAGTATAATATGGTAATTATGGCATGTATGAAAATCAACATGTGTCTGTCTTGGGAATTTGGCCAGAGCAGTAGTCATGTCTAAGGCTTGTCTTCACAAAAAGTTGTTACTGTTTGAGACATCCTAAGTATGTGTGGTGTTTGTACCTCCTCTAGTGTTGGCACAGTTACACCAGTATAACTTATTATTGTATGGGAAGGGGAATAAGCTCAAGTAGGCTAAAGCAGTGGTTTTCAAACTTAGGTTCGGGACCACTGGGTCACAGACAATTAGGCACTGGGTCGCAGCAACCCCTGCTGCCCCCACCAAAAGACTGGAAAGCATGCTTAAAGATGTAATTATTCAGTAATGAGCATAAATGATTTTTTTCAACTGCGTCCCAGGGAAAAAAGTTTGAAAACCACTGGGCTAAGGCACCTTTAAAACAGTATACCTGCATCCACCCTATGGATTGTACTGATATAACTGCCTGTTAAAAACCACACTCATAACCAACAGGTATGTGGGCAGCACGTGTTGGTTTTCCTAGTGCCTAGGGAATCTTAAGTTGATTTCCCCAGGACATGGTCATATGCAAAATTATCCTCTGGCTTGAGGAAGTGAGTTTCCTTCTTGACTTCCAGCTCATGCCCTGATGAATGAGACTCAGTAGATGAAGTTTTACCGTGGCTAGAAATCAGTATTGGCACCTATTATTCTAAACAAAACAAAGCACCTGAAGATATTTGCCTGGAGGAAAGAAACCAGAGGTATAGTGGTGTGTTTCTACCTGTTCAGGTTGGCAAGCCCTTATTTGAAACCCACCTGTATTGACAATAAAAATAAGAGTAAAAAATATATCTGTGCTAACAGTGCTAAATAAGTCTGTGTATTTGATTTGAGTGTGCCTTGGGCTGACAGAGAATACTTGACCATGGAGAGGTGGGTGAGTGAGGGAATGAGATTTTCTTTGTTTGAGAGACTGTAATAACACTTAGTGCCTTGCCATGTCTCTGACTGCCTTTCATTTCTCTTCTAGTCGAGAAATGTTTCCCTACAGTATCAAGTTCCACTGGCTGGTCTTTTGTTATGCTTTGTATATTTGTTATCTATTTTAAATAAGTTGCTTTTAAATTTTCAGTATCTCTATTGTTATGTAATCTAGCAAAGTACCTTCTCTGGGCAATAGTTATTTTATATAATGCACCTCTGCAAGATTCCTCTTCCTACAAAGGCCATATAATCCTATTCTTCTGTAATGTCATGTTCTTCTTCGAGCGCTGTTCAGATACATTCGGTAATAGGTGTATTCGTGCTGCAGCGCGCGATTGGTCAGAACTTTTTGCCCAGCCTGTCAGAAGAGGGTGGGTGGCCACCACCCCCCGTGCCACCCCATGGCTATGTATGTGGCTGCCGCCCATCTCTTCCCCAGTTCCATTTTGTCCACCTCAGCGTCGGTTCGTGGAACAGCCCGCTCCTTGCATTTGCAAGCGGCCTGTCATTCATCTTCACTGTTTACGAGTTTTTCACTCGATTGGGAGCACCTGTTTGTGGACCTAGTTCCACCGAAGAAGGTTCCTTCCCTCGAGCCAGAGCGCTGACATCACGCTTCTCTGCCGTCCACCATGCCGGGGTTTAAACCCTGCACCGAATGCGGCAAGGCCTTCCCATGGGATGATCCCCACGAGATGTGCCTCTAGTGCCTGGGTGAGAGCCATGTGGACACCAATTGCTCCATCTGCTTGTCCTTCAAACCAAGGACAGTCAAGGACAGGGAGCAAAGACGCCGTGCCTTGGCCTCAGAGCAGGCTTGCCAGTCTTCCCCTGAGGCCTCGGGGTCTCCTGCATCACCACGTGCCAGCTTGGCACCAGAGCATCCCCAGCACCATGCCACTAGGGGAGGTAGGACCAGCTCGGTACTGGTGACAGTACCACGGCGTCGGCACTGCTCTGGGTCTCCAACACAGGGCTCCCCACGGGACCGGGGGTGGGGGTGGGGGGTCGGTACCACTCCTGACAACTCTGGAGGCATCCGAGGTGGCAAAGGCACTCCTCCTATTGCCTACCCCACCCTCTCCGGCACCCATTTGAAGAGGTAAGCCAGCCTTCATTTCGAATGTCTGGGTGCATTGTAAGCAGCACCAAACGCCATCCCCGGTGTCAGTGCCATGTTCCCTGACGCCAGAACCTACCACTCCTCTGAATCGCGGTACTGTCGAGCCTTCCCCTTGGCACTGTATTACCTTCTTATCCCTGGTAGTGTCCTCAGGGTCCCGCAGGGTTTCCCCTTCTCCCAGCCCAGGGGAAGGGGCTTCGAGGGGTACTGAACAACCCCATCGCCGACCTTTGGCGCCGTCGCTGTTCTGGTACTGACCCCACGAATGGTCCTCCCAGGAGACCGCTGTGTCCACTTTGGCGCCGTCTCACTCGGTACCGGCTAGAGGCTTAAACCCAGTGCCGTGTTCTTACACAGGGGACCGTTTGGCACATTTTGACTTGCGCTGTGTCTCTGCCCACATAGGGATGGAGGTCCAATCTTTTGAAGGGCCCACCGACGCTTTATTCAGGCCGGCGTTCACATCAGCGGAACCTGTCGTGGTTTCCCTCCACACCAGCTTTTGGGACTTAGCCTCGTCCTGCTGGCAAAACCCGGGCTCCATCTCCCCAGTAGCAGATACAGTGGGCCTTAAATACCAAGTCCTGGGGGTCAGAGTTCCCCATGGTCACCCACCACCCAGTCCCACCTCGAGTGGTGGTAGAAGCGGCCTTAGGGCTGGGACAAGTTTCCCGCAACCCCCTCCTGACAGTGAGGGATGCCAGGGAGTTAGAGCTCCTGGGCTGGAAGGTATATTCCTCCTCTGCCTTCCAGTTACGTGTCGCTAATAACCAGGCCCTAGTAGGCAGATATATGCTAGATGTTTGGGAGTCAATAAACAAATTTAGACACTTACTCCCACAAGAGGTGAGGGAAGAATATGATGCCTTCCTTGAGGAGGGCAAGATAGCCTCTCAAGACCTCCTCTTATCTGCCTGGGATGCCATGAACACAGCAGCCCGCACTATGGCCTTGGCCATGACCCTGCGATGTGCAGTTTGGCTATGGGAGGCTAGAGTGCCCCTGGTCTCCCAACAGGTGGTCCTTGACCTCCCCTTTGGTGGCGATGCCCTCTTCCCAACAGAGACCTTTGCAGTTTTGGGTACCACCTGTGACCCTTGGGGGGAGTTAAAATATCTGGGTCTTCTTCCCTCGGGGCCTCTTCTGCACCCTCCAGCCCTGTAGGGTACACACCGAGTCCGACCCTTCCCTGCACCAGCCCATGGTGAGGAGCTAACTCCCACCACCATGGCGTCAGTTCGGAACCCAGCTTAGGGACTCCCTTAGTTCTAGTTTCAACCCGCCAACCTAGGGGGCTGACTTTCCATCCAAAGGGGATTATCCGCAACCAGCCAGGCTAGGTGTTGAAACACCTCTCCTGGCAACCCCTACCCAATAGGGTGCCCATTGGCTCGGTTTTCTCCCTATGCGCTGACAGACAGCCCTCTTTTAGGCAGGGACATGGTTGGACTAGGCCCGCCTATGTACTCTCTCTACATATCTAAACACTTATAATAATCAGAGGAGACCCAATTCCTCGCATCATCACAGCCTCCCCTTGATAGCTTAGCCGCTAGAGTGGAGGGCTGTAGGGTAGACGCCCCGACAACCTTAAGTAGCTGGTTCCCCTGGGGGGGGGATGCCCTTCTTCCCCCGCCTCCCTGTGCTGTGCTTCCTTGCCCCTTAGCAGCATATAGGGTGACAATAAGGACAACCCGGAAACATCAAAGGATATAACGCCTCACCTCACCTACGTGAGGTAGACTAGGAGTTTTCCTGTTGGTGCACTTCTCAAGACTGGAAAATATGGACACACAAATTCTCCCTTTGATGAGGTTTTCATGCCTTACACCTCTTAAAGCAGATGTCCAGAAGACTCCTTCCCCCTCTTTTGGGAGGGATGCTTCCTCTCCCCCCATTCCCGGAGGGCATTCCCTCCCTATTCGCGGGGTGGGGCAGAAGCCCCTTCCTCTTCGTTACCTGCCATTCGGGACAGAAAATTTTTGTCTTGTATCACTGAGCATGAATTAACCAATGCACAAATGACCTTCAATCAAGGGCATAAAGTGTCCCTATTAGTATAGTTTGGTGGAGATCATCAATCCCCCTTACCCCCTCCTCATGCTGCCCTTTTTCTCTAAAGTCACCAAGTATGACATAGTTTGCACTCAAATGATCCCCAACCAGGGATCGAGGGTACGCTCTCCCAATCAGGGACGCTTCATCCCTCCGAATCCAGCTTGTGCCTGCCAAGCAACAGATGTGAACATCGGAGCTTGTTTACCACACACACACGTGTGCGTTTGGCCAATTACTCCTGACTCCTGTTAGGGAAATAAACCCTCCCGCTCCTGCTCCCATCAGCTGGTCAGTAGCTTTGGTGGGCAGGCTTGAGAGAGGCCTTACAGAGATGCACCCTCTACTCCGTTCACCTCGCTTCCCCTCCTCCGTACAGGAAAGGGGCTACCTGAACGTAAAAAGGAAGCACTTCTCCTTTGTTCTTGAATACCACAGCCCAAACTTGGCTTCGGCTCTATGACTGTAACCCCACCCCTAGCTCCCTAGGGACAGTTGCTTATTGACAGATGCAACTTAAGGTAACTTGATGAGCACTAGGGCTGTTTCAAATGCACTTAGGTCCCACCCCACACCAGAGCAAACCAATATCAGCTGGACTCCTTCCCTCCTGGCCAAAGGTTGGGGCAATTTGGATTTCCTGCATTCCCCTTTACATTTAATCACTGATGGTTGGTCTCACTGACATGGATCAGAGACCGATTCTGTAGGTGCGATACGAGTGTGGGTCCAAGCGTTGTTTTCCCGGAAGATCCTACCCAATGGTGTCCTTCCAGGAACTCATCTCCCACGGACAGCCACAGTGCTATGTTTACTCTTAAGGCTAGCTTCAGGGCATTCTCTCTTAGGAGTTCCGTCAGGTACAACTCCTTTTTCTTCACTATCATCCGAGGATCACCCTTAGCCTTAGTACTGCCACTTGGCATACTAAGCCCTGGCCCTAAGTGGCTGCTACGTTCCTCCCACTTGATGGAGCCTGACATCGGCACCACCTCTGAAATTTCGAGCAGTGACCTGAATTCAGTAGCTAGCTAGCCGTTGGTAGAGACCGTTCTCAGTAAAATATTAATGATAGCAACAGCAACAGAGTTCAGAAAATGTCTAGTGAGAAGGGCTGGGTCTGCCTCACTGGGGTGACGGGCCCTCACTTCATTCCTGTTAGAGGAAATCCTGTCCCTCTCTTCCCTCTTAGATCCCTGAGCCCTTTCTTGTGGTTCCCGGTTCACAGAGAACCTCAAACCCGGTACGCGAGCTCCCCGTGATCCGCCCTTCTCAGGGTCAGGGCCGTGATGTGGTGACCCTTGCACGACACGGGGTCATACATGCTGAGTGAGAACGGTATCGTAGGCCACGGGTAACGACACCTGGGGCTCTCTGGGCACATGAGCCTAGGCTTCAGGCTTTGCCCTTAGTTGCATAAGTTCCTGGCCTAGATTCCCTTCACCCCTGTCCCTGGGCCATTCGCTAGTCATCGAATTAAATAATAACAATGATAGTAATATTGTTAATAATAGTAACAAAGGAAATAGTAATAATATCATTTCCTAGTGCTAGTGCAATGCTTAGGTGTTGACAGCTCACCCCACAGGGAGCGTCACGATGCCATCGGTAGGGTTACGTTGGCCTCGGATAATGCTCTGCAGGCCTATGTGAAGCCTCTCCTATGGCTATCTCGGTAGTACCATAGTGTGGGTCACACACCTGTCTTCCATTACACTGGTTCGGGTGCACCACTCATACCTCGTATGTAGGAGGTTGTCATCTAGTACCTCCGGTGTCCTGCGTTCCCTCCACTAAACTAGAAGGAAATTTTCTCATAGAACCTCCCTGTCTCACTCCTTGCAACATCACCCCTGCTGCAGGACATGGGATGTGCCAGTTTCACATAGTCATTTCTGGGCCCTGGTCTACCTATACCTCACTCGGCCGGACTGTGGAAAGGACGGCATTCTCCTTCCTTTTCCCGATTCTTGTAGCATCCGGTGCCCACTGCTGTCAGCCTGATGGTTCCAGGGCCCCTTTAAATCCCTCCACAGGTCTTGCACCAACACGTGCTACTGCCAGAATACCCATCTCTCTGGCTTCAGCATACTTCTACTAATACCTTCTCAGGTACGCCATTGGCGATGCATTCCTCGGTCATAGCCGCGATGCATCTTGCCTTACACCTTAGAGTAGGGTGACCTCAGGCTGTTCTGCCCTTGCACATCAGCTAGTGCTCGGGCAATTTGGCCTTCGATCCTCCACTGGGTTAGATAGTGCCATCCCAGGTCATTCTTACCTGGACCATAGTCCTTAGGTTGATACCTTAGACCTTCCAAGGACTTTACACATTGGATATCTACCCATGTTGGAGAAATGCTGCACTGAAGGCGGAAAAGCCAACTCCACCCATCATCCATCAGCATGGCTAGCAATCACTGATTACTGAATGTATCTGAGCAGCGCTAGAGGAAGAATGGTGGGTTACTTACCAGTAACTGTCCTTCTTTGAGATGGGCTGCTTGGATTCATTCACAACCCTCCCCCCGTTCCCACATTTGGGAGTTGGCAACTCCTAGGAACTGGGGGGGGGGCTGGGCAGCAGCCACATATATCGCCACTGGGTGGTGTGGCGGGCGGTGGCCGCCTGCCCTCTTCTGACAGGCTAGGGCAAAAAGTACTGACCAGTCGTGTGCTGTGGCACGGAGACACCTATTACTGAATGAATCCGAGCAGTCCATCTCGAAGAGGGACGGTTACTGGTAAGTAACCCACCATTGTTGTTCTGGGAAGTGGGAATTACCTTAGGATGAGCTGGTTAAGCAGTATATAGAGAAGGTTGGGGAATAGTAAGCCCTGTTGGTAAGCAGGAAAAACTAGTCCCCTTGTCCCATGTTAGAGAGAGGTTGAATGCAGAGGATTTCTTGTGCTTGTGAAATCAGTTAATCAGTCAAACAACGAGTCCTGTGAAACTTTTAAAGAGTAACAAATTCATTTATTGCATCAGCTTTCATGGGTGTAATCCCACTTCATCAGATGCATGAAATGGAAGCTGTAGCATGTAATGCATCTGAAGTGTGATTGCGCCCATGGAAGCTGATGCAGTAAATTTGTTAGTTTTTAAAAGTGCCACAGGCCTCTTTGTTTTTGCTAAACTGGACTAACACTGCTACCGCTCTGGAAGTAATCTGTTGTGCTTTTCCGTGTGTTCTGGAGAATTTGAGCTATCCTTTAGAGAGAGAGAGAGAGAGTGTGTGTGTGTGTGTGTGTGTGTGTGTGTGTGTCCATCCATGTGTCCATAAGTACTGTGAAGTTCGATTTAAATTCTTGTAATTGATAACAAGCATTTCCTCCCTCAATGGAGTGGACAGGTTTTGGCATATGTAGGCTTTTTCAGCCAGCCAGAGGTGAGAAGAGTTTAAAAGATTCTTTTTATAAACTTGTATTCTTGGTAGCTTCTTTTGACTTGTATTTTGTGGTGGGTCAAGGCTAGGGAAACTTTATGGTGTATTTGGGGCAGAAACCACCCTTTTGTTCCTAGCACCATGGGGTCCTGATCATGTCTGGAGTTCTTGGGTGCTGCTGCAATGCAAATAATATTTACTGCAGCTCAAAAACCATTCTACAGAGTTTCCCTAGACACTAGAAAAAGCAGAGTATCTTGGATTCAGACTCCTGCTAAGATAATTATGTAGTTTTAAGCAAATTATTATTAATGGCACCAATTCTGTGACAAGTTTAATCTCCTGATAAACAATGGAAAACCTGTTAGGCAATCAGAGATGAAAAACTAACCTTACCTCTGTATAAGAATTGAACAGAGTCAGTTTGATGGACACCTATTTATGTGGCAATAAAACCTCTAGATTAAGAAAAATCCATTTATGGGCATTTTGGTGAAAGTACGTGGGTGGTCTAGCAAATAGAGTATAGGATGGGAAATTAGGACACTTGATGTCTGTTTCCAGCTCCCTGCAGGAATTGTCTGGTAGTGGTTAGAGCTAAGAACTGGGCGCCAGGACTCTGGAGTTCTATTCCTGGCAGCACCGATTTCTTAACCACTTTGTGCTTCAGTTTTCCCTTTTTGTAAAATAGTGATAATATTAATCAGGATGTTGTAATGAGTGAATATAAAGTACTTGAGGCTTGGTAGATAGAGAAGACCTCTTAAAGGAGAAGAGTTATCGAGTACAAGCTAGTATCTCAGAAAGATTCTTTGTCTCAGTGGTGGGCAGAGATGAAAACCAGACAGAACACAGTTTGAACAAATATCTAATAAGAATCCTTAAGATCAAGGCACTAAAACACATGATTTCGCACTGCTATGAAGTTAGTGGGCAGTTTCTGGGATGCACAGGATTTGACATCAAGGCTGAAAGTCTGTCACAGCATTACAATTGGAAATACTTTCTAGAAGCAAGTTACTTCTGCAGGAGATAGGTGTTCAAGAACTTAACATTTCTGATTTCCTAAATTTCAGGATTTTGTAGCTTCTAAGGGCACAAGGGATCATGGTGATAATCTCTTCTGTCCTCCTGTAGGACACAGGGCTTGGAACTCCCCAAAATAGTTCCTGATTTGCTTTGTTTGGTCCCAGATCTGGGTAAAAATCACTGCTAGACACAGGAGATAGTGACTAATTTATATCATGAATCATTGGGGCTAGAAGTGACCTATTCTTCTGAAGGGCTGGGATTTTTACTTTTCTAGTAATAGCGGAGATTCTTATAGAATAGCTCCTACAGACCCCAACCAAGATCAGGACCTTGCAGTGTCAGGAGTTGTACATGAATATACACCTAGTAAAAGACAGCCATTGCTCTTAAGCATTTACCACCAAAATAGACAAGATAAAGAGTGGGAGAAAAAATGGGCAAGAGAGGGGAAGTGCCTTATGTTGGGTAGCTCGAAAAGCTGGGAACAAAACCCAGGTCTTTTGATTTCTGGCCTAGGGCTTTCTCCACTGAACCATGCAGTGTTTTTGGTTAAAATGTCAGTTCCTAATTTGGGCAGGTTTTGGTAAGCTGCACATAGTGAGCTTAATACAGGAACAATGAGCTAGCTCCTGAGGAGCACAGTGGAACAGGTTAAACTAGTTTTACTGTCCAATAAACTTATTATATGTATCACCTGATACTTAAATGCCTCAATTTAAGACTAGGATTCCATTGTGATGGGTGCTATACACATACGTAAAGGCTGTCTTTGCTTCAGAGCGCTCAGAATTAAGGGTTATGTCAAGATGCAGCATCTAGAAAAAGCAAACAAAGGTTTGATGGGAGAATGAGGTAATAGAAAAACTAGCATGAAGCAACTTCTGTTGTCTTGTTTTAATAACCTAAAGCAGATGTTCTCAAACTCATCTTAATAGGAAGCATCTTCAGTATTGCTAAACCCAGTGTTGAAAATGGACCAAACTGATCCCTTTAGAATTATGAAATTGTTTTAGCAATCATGAGATTTAAGGGAGAATATTGATTCTTTTTATTTGCTCTCCAGTATTATGAGCTGTTAAGTTTCAGCTTTTCAAACGCAAGGGCTAGAGACTTCCTTTTATTTTAAATTTTAAGCTGAGATTCTCCTGTGGTCACAAGACTCCTGGAGCTGGAAATTGCAGCAAAATAGCAAAAATCATGAGGATGTGAAAACTACCCTGAGAGCTGGCAACTGTTGGGACTCTTCCCTCTGTGAACATACATGGATCCTGTCCTGCCACAGAGAGTGATCTTGTGTTCCCATGACCTATGGATCTTTGTCCTTCGCAGGTTTGGACCAATTTCTAAGACACATGGCATTAAAGTCCCTGGGAGCAATGTTCCCCTTAATTTTTCATAGTCTGTGTGCACAAAAAATTTCTTTTTTGCAAATTTTCAGAACCAGTATTCAAATTTGTGCACACTCCAGTGAGTGTGTTCAAACTTGTGAGTGCAACGAAGCATATGATGCAAATAATATCTAAATTTCGTTTTGATATGGTGATAGAAATGATTTTATAAGTTACAAAACCTTATTTGAAACATGCTACTTGAAAGTGCCTTCTTAAAGTAGCACAAAAATATTAGCGCTGTTGAGTTTTTTTGTGTGTGCTTTATTTTGTTGTGTGCATGGGCTTCACAACCTGTGTGCGTGCGCACATGCACACAGCTTAGAGGGAACATAGCCTGGGAGTTGGGGCACTCAGCATTAAATACTATTCACGTACCCACAAATGGGTCCATTATTTATGAGATACTCATTTCAGTTTGATCTGATACTTAATTGCTTCCATGCTGGTTTTTTTTCCTTCCTCTGAATTCTCCATGAAGTTGCATTTTTTCTCTGTTGAACAGAAGCTTGGTCAGCAGCCATATTACATATTTCTCCGGGTTTTGTTTGCTTGTATTCAGAAGATGTTTATATGCTTGAAGCGTTTCCAATTGCTGTGCCTCCCCATCCTCCCCCCAGCTCCAGCCTCATCTGGTTCCTCTTTCTTAAGCATCCCCCATGTTATTACATGATCTTGAAAAAAAATTGCTGTCGAATGCAATGTTCCCTCTAAATACTTGTAGACTGTGTGCGCAAAAACATTTCTTTGTGAGGACCAATATTGGCACTATTGAATTTTTTTGTGCACACTTTATTTTGTTGTGTGCACAGGTTCCATGACCTGCGTGCGGGCATGCACGCGCACAGCTTAGAGGGAACGTGGGATCCTCTCATTTCCTCTCCTGGGCCCTATTTAGGTTTACTCCATTTGATCTGTTGCTACATTCCTTCCCACTGTACAGGGCTATGTTTGGGATCTTCATGGATTCACTTCAAGAGTTAAAAATCATGATTACAAACAGCACTAATTGTGGCATGTTGTTACCAGTCTCAGCACAGAGGCTGGGGACTAAATTGATTATGGAGAGGAGACACTGCTGCCCAAGGCAGAATGGAAGCTTGTTGGCCTGGGAAAGCTGCCCAGTGTTGTCCTTTTTCTGGGGATAAACAGCAGATCAGATCATGGATATGAGAGTGATGCATTTTGAGATGACAACATTCATTTTTAAGGAGCAGTTCAAGATCAGACAGTAAAGTTTTAAAAGTAGGCTAGTGAAGGTAACATTTTTCCAGCCAAATGTTTTACAAGAGGAAAATCTGTAAAATTCTGTGGAGATTTTTATCAGCATCTTCATTCCATCTTTGTGTCATCCCTCTGAGCAACATTGGATCAAATGCTTCTCAGAACCTATGGCTAATTTATTTGTTTTTTAGAAACAATTTTGTCTCCGTTAGGTATTCTGAGGGCAGTTCTCACTGTGGTATCTAAGCCTCACAATAGACCTTCCGCAGGTATCAAAATGATCACAAAGGCACAACTTTCCCCAGTCCTGCTTTGGTGTCATAGATTATTTAGGTTAGAAACACTTTATGCAGAGATGAAAGAGAGTCAGATCTACAATTTCACACTGCGTCAGATGGTCAAACAGGGAGCTATTTACTAAGAAGTCACATGTGCTGAAGTTTGTTGAGAATCTCCTATTTTTCCACATACTGAAAGTCAAAGCATATGATTTGTTTTCTCATGTCTGTGTGCCCTTTCCAGAAGGGTATGAAAAGGACATGCTAAAGTCTCAGAGTCATGACAGTACTCATAAAATGTTTAGCTAATATTAATGCAAAAATATTTAGCTTGCTAAAGCAAGGGCTTCAGTGTAATAATAATAAATAAGGACTCACATAATGGCCCTGATTCAGATCCCCAGGATCCATTTTGATATGACTAAAAATAATAATTCTTTAGCTGGGAAGTGGTTAATGCTGTAATTTGGGCACTTGACGCCCTGCTAGAATGATCAGGGGAATTGAGAACCCATCTTACAAGAAGAGACTAAAAGAGCTAGTTTTTTTAGCCTAGCAAAACAGAGGATGAGATGGGGATATGATTGTGCTTCCTAAATACAGCAGGGGGAAAAATACCAAAAAGGACAGTGTCAGCACAGGAGCAAATGGGAATAAGCTGACCGGGAACCTAGGCTGGGAGGGAGTGAGGTTTCTCCTCAGAAGAAGCGCCAGGTTCTGGAACGGCCTCCAAAGAAGAGTTGTGGGGCCAAACAACCTAAGTAGTTTGAAAAAGGAGCTTGACTCTTTGAATGGGATGGTATGCGGGGTGTTGCTTGTGATATTGCGCACTGGTACAAAGATGCAGGAGTTCTCTTTCATTCCTAGTTCCATGTTCCTAAATTAGGCCTTTATATCCCCAGGTAGCCAGCCTAAATTAGCAGACTCTTTTTTTTTTTTTCCCCCCCAGGGTGCTGCAAATCCGTCTATTGTGTGGATTTCATTGCATTACAGGCATTCAGGTGCATTAGAAATCGCATAGGACCTGATTCTGTGTGACACTTAAAACACTGGCTTCACTAGAACAGCTCACATCCATAAGGTCCCTTGCTGAATTAGGGCCTTATTTAGGTGCCTATCTTAAGTATCCGACCTTGAAAAATTGGACCTCAAAGTTTAAAGCCAGGGAATGGGAAAAGTGAGGGAATTTACTTCTCTGCTTTAGGAAAATAAATAAGTTAGAAGCTATTGAGTCTAGAGAGACCTCTGCTTTGCTCCAGGAACTATTCTTCATAACAGAACTGAAACAGGTCCTATCAGCTGAGCTCAGAAACTTACCAGCCTTGGGTCATTTGAAGAGGCTTGTAGTGCTATCTAAGATGTGTAGCTGAAATGGGAACATGCCCTGAAACATTTAGAATGTCCATTTTGCATCGGGAAGCTACAGGTGGATTTAGTTTACCACTTGATCCTTTACCATTTTATTTTTAAACCTAAACTCTTAAGGGTCTAACAAATTTCAGGTGATATGAGTTAATTAGACTTTGTTTGTGTTTGAGTTTTGTAGGGCTGAGAGGTGTTATTCCCTTAATGGGCAAGTCACTGTAGAAATGGTAAACTTTATAGATCATTAAAGAGAGTACTTTCTAAAGCAGCCAGTGGCCAGCCTGTGGAAGTTGCTGCTTAGGAATTTCACGGCCAGTAAAAATATTAATATTTGAATCTTGTACTTCAGTATGATGATCACTGCAGAGCTCAGGAAGAAATCTCTTTTTCTTGTAGTGGACAACACTCCATAGATGGCCAAGCAGGGTTGGGAGAAGAGGGTGTTTCATCAGCCACTGGTGAAGGCAGGAGGCTGGGTTTGTTAGACTGATCCTTTAAGGCAAATCCTGTCTCGCTAGATGTGTTTCCTATACTCTCTCTTTCTCTTTCAGAGCTGCTCAGTATGCCTGCACCCTGCTTGGCTACACTCTGCAGAAGAATGGTGTGAGCCCTGAATTCCTCACCAGGATCAAACAGCTTGAGGCTCACATGAGCCTGGGACGCAAGTGTAAGTGAAACCTCCTTCTCTGGTGAACTGTAATAGGCTTTCAGGGTCTCTGAACAAGAGAACCAATTCTTCTCACCCCATTTGTTACCTGTTGTTGTAGCTTTGTGCCATTGTGTTGGATGAGGGTAGTTTCTGGACCCAATGCATGGTGTGGAAAGCTGGAGGGATGTGTCGGTTACCCCAGCTGCCTGGCCTGTTTGGCATCAGTGATGTGTTTTGTAGGTTGTGCCAACAGCAGGGTGTGTCTAGCTTACCCTTCATTTGACCTGCTTGATATTCCAGTGTTCCGGCTGGGGAACTCAGCAGATGCCCTGGAGTCGGCAAAGCGGGCCATTCACTTGTCAGATGTGGTCTTGCGCTTCTGCGTCACTGTCAGCAACCTGAACAGAGCCATGTACTTTGCTTGTGACAACATCCTGTGGGCGGGAAAGTCAGGCCTTGTCCCTCACATGGACCAGGAGAAGTGGAGCCAGCGATCCTTCAGGTGACGTTGTACTAGTGCGTGGGTGGACAAAATTGGCTCACACCTAGGCACCAGCAGTTTTACTTTTGGTCACCAGAGGGTGCACCTACATTTCTGCAGTGGAGCTAAGCAACAGGCCATTAAAACTGGTCACCACAATGATCAGAAACATTGATTTGTCGAGGCAGTGCAAGTGCCTTTTTCTAGGTGATGGATGATCCTGCCCTGTAAATGTGTGTAAATCTTTGCTAACTCTAGCTATACTGCTACAGAAATGCACCAAGGCTCTGCCTGTCTCTGGCTTCCCACTAAGAGCTCCTCAGTGCTTCCCAGGGGAAACAGAGTTTATGAGTTAGCACTAAAACCTCAGCCACGGGTGCTGCACCCAGCTTACATTACCTGGGGTTCTCAGAGGGGCCTTACTGAAGTTTGACTTTCAGTGGAAGTCGCTGTATCACTTTCCATCCCCCAAAGCACCTGGCTAACCCTGTGTATAGGAATTATTTTGTCTCTCACTGAATGGTGGCCACTTCTGGTGTGGACACAGGAATGGTTTGATGGTGCACAGAAACTCCATACTGCTGTTCTTTGAAGCCTAGCTGTAGAAATTCCCTGGGAAGTGCTAGTTGGCAGAATATGAAGACCTACTTTTGAATTTGCACAAGACACTGGCATTGGCACCTGTACTCTTGTAAGAAAAAATGGCAAAGGCTCTTTATTAGTAGCGGTGATGATCTTTAACACAGCAGTTTGCACCTGCAGATCTCAGGGCATTTCAGAAGTGGGTGAGTGTTGTCATCCTTGGTTTTAAGCACAGAGAAACTGAGGCATAGAGCAGCTCACCCCTTCAGGGGACACAGAAGCAAGAACTGCTCCAGGGATGCCATCTGGGCATTGGACTGTGCTGCTTCTGACATCCTTGCGGGGTCAATGACCTGCGTTAACACCCCATGTGGAGGGCTGCTTGCATGGGAGTGTTTGGGGGGGAGGGGATGAGTCTCTGTTGGCTGAATTTCCTTCACTAGCAAAGCTAAGGTAATCCATCCTGTTAAGCAGCTGACCCTTGCAAGAAGTTCTAGTAACACCTCCGTAGCATCCATCGAAGATCTCTCAGCTCTTGACAGACATGAGGTCTACCTGAGGGAGGGAAGTGGTGGCACATCCATTTGATGGCTGGCTAACGTGAAGCATGGAGAGGTGACGTAACTCACCCAAGGTTGCACTAGTAGAACCCAGTCTGCTGCTGTAACCTTCAGTTGTGCTTCCTGCTAAGAACTGGGAATAGAACCCAGGCGTCCTGGTGTCTAGTCCTGTAGCTCGGCTGCCGACTAACACTTCCTCCTCCATTGATAACCGGATGCAGACCAGACACTTGTGGGCTGGTGACGTGCCTCAGCCAGCTTTAATCAAGCTAGATCAAGATATGGTCAAGTTACAGGCTAGTGCCACCTGCCCAGCACTAGGTATGTATCTGAACGACCACCATCCATGCAGCTGCTGCTTTACCATTGTTCGTACTGGATCTAGCTCTGTTAAAGCTGCAGTCCCACCTCCCAGTTGCAGTGTAGACATAGACTGAGGTTGCCAGCCTGCGCTTGTTGCTGTCAGTGGGAGTTTTGTCCCTTTATTGGAGAGTAAATATTAGCTGATCCGCCATCTCTTCTTCTGCCTTTCAGATATTACCTCTTTGCACTGATCATGAACCTGAGCCGGGATGCCTATGAGATCCGGCTCCTGCTGGAGCGTGAGGCAGGTGGGAAGCGTCTGAAGGCGAGCGAGACCCGGCATGCAAACCGAGCAGACGGCAGTCTCCAGCAGCTGCTGTTGAGGCTGAAAGTGCAGCTGTACCTTCTTGGGCATGTGCTGAGAAACAACCCTCCCCTGCTTGTGGACGTAGTGAAAAATGCCTGTGATCTCTTCATCCCGTTGGACAAGCTGGGGCTGTACAAGACCAACCCGGGCTTTGTGGGGCTGTGTGGCCTGACCTCCTCCATCCTCTCCATTCTCACCATCGTTTACCCCTGGCTCAAGCTTAAACCTTAATAGGGAGGACTGGTGGCTTCAGGAGTTGGTGGTGGAACATGGTGCCTTCGTCTCTGGCCAGTTCAAGGCCAGCCCAGGATGTTAGGGGCCCATAGTTACTACCATCTGGCAGCTGGTACTCAGTGAATTTGGAGGAGACTCAGTCCTGTGATTAGACAAGCAGTCATGGGCTGCTGCCAGAATTGATACTAACTGACAGCCTTACCAACAGATTGAGTAGATCATGGAGACCAACCTCCCTCTTCCCCTAGAGTTCTGTGCCTCAGTTTCCCTATCTATAAAACCAGGAAGTAGCTAGTAGGGGAGGCTTTTGTTGTTGTTGCTCATGTTCTGCCCAATCTGTGGATACAGAGTGGACTTCAGCCTTCAAGACTGTCAATTTGACACCTTTCATATGCAAATCCTTATTTAAAATACAACCCTGGAAGTACTGTGAGTAACAAACCACTGAAGTCTGTGGCCAGACACTCCTGAGGTTGCTTGCTAAGTCCTGGTTTATTGGACTTGTCAGATAATTTTGAAAGGTGCAGGTGAAGCTTGTGGAGTAGTGGCACTTAACGGTGATGACGCAGCATGTTGGCCAAGTAGCTGCTGCCTCATTCCCAGCCGTTCATGTTGATGCTGTCCTCAGTTCTGACACCTCTGCTGTACCTGGATGCTATGAAAGTTCCTGGTGTCCTGGCAGTGACTTTCAGTTAGGATTGATAGTAGGATAATAAAGGTGTGTTGGAAGGTTCAGTTTTTGTTCCTACGTCTCCTGTTTATTTCAGCCTGGCTCTTTTTTTGTTGTTTCTATAGTACTTGGATATCTTCAGAGATGGAGCATGGTGACCTGTGCAAGTGAAACTGACATACTGACTTGATCCGCCCCAATTCACAGCAGTGGGCAGAGATCGTAAAATAATCTCAGTGCAGGAACACGACTGAGGACTCCTGCTTCAATTTTTTTCTTGTGGCCTGAATAACTGCACACCAGCACATCTCCGCCTTGGTTTCTGTGTCTGTAGCATAGGGACAAGATGGACTTGCCCTGCTGTGCCTGCGCTCTTGTTCATCCAAATGACTAAATGCTCCGCTTCTTTGCTGTACTTCAATAACCTGGAGAGGAGGAAGAAATGAACGGTGCAATGTTAACTTTAAATGGAAATCTGTATAGACGTTGGTTTTGTAATAAACATGTTGCTTTGAAATTACCACGATACTGGAGTTTATCGAGTACTGTTTCTCTTTTTGCAAGGCAGATCGTGAGTGCAGCAGTTCAGACTGATGGCTGATTTGACTGCGGGGATGTCTTTAGCAACCAGCAGTGGTAGGCCACAGACTACATTTATACCTAAAGCCACTGTGTTCTTCAGCCATCCCTGCTAATTATGTACTTAGGGTATTGGGAATGATCTCACTTGCATTTAGTCCAGCTCAACAAAACTGGCTCCCAGTCAGGTGCTAGGGTGCTCCTCCTCTGTATTTCTGCAGTGGAGCTAGAAGCCAGACTACAAATCCCAGTCTCCATGGCACCTGGGTTTTCTTAAGCCCTGATTTAATCCATCAGGGGTCTGTAGGTGTGGTTCTTAGTGATCAGTGCTCTTTTTCCATTCCCACAGTACTCTTCCACATCCACCCATCTTCCATACAAGAATTCCTCAGAGCACTTGGTCTAGTAACAAGTTAAGGCTCACAGCTCCTCTTTGAGGCATGTCTAATGTTCTCCCTTTCTACAGCTGAGAAACAGGCACTCAGAGGGGAAGTGATCTATCCAAGGATAGACAACACATCTCTGACAGCCAGAAACTGAACCCAGATCTTCATGACAGTTGTCCACCTGCGACCTCTGTGTGAGGATTTTGTGCTGCATTTCCACCTTGTGTAAATGGATGGTGGTCCCTCAGTGGCTCTACATCCACTGGGAAGCTTGGCCTTTTCTTTCCATCCCCTAGATATTAAAATCCCACTGATGCCTCATCAGCACCTAGCAAAAGCTTCCATGTTGGGAGCATTCACTATATTCTCTGATTAATTCTTTTCTGCTTTATTGCTGGTAATGTTGTTGTGAAGCCAGGCTCTCGGCTGCTTCTTGGGGTTTGATTTCCTCCTGCTGCTTTGGTCCTCATCTGAAGTCCCAGGTCTCTGACGGCAGTGTCTGGTTGCATATTGCAGAGCAGATTATCTTGTCTCCAGTAGATAATTTTGCCTTTGGTCAAGGCCTCAAAAGATTGCGTCATATACATAACGAGGAACAAAGGTCTCATTCACATACAGCCTTGGTTGGCAATGGAAGAGGGTGACAGAAGTGCCTCTAAATAGAACATCTTAAAGATGCTCCCTCCCTACACCTGGGAATAACAGGTTAAGATATCAGCTCCATCAGTTAATGTTTCTGCATCTGAATTAAGTAGCCTCTGGTGATTTACTTTTGATTTAAGCTTGAATTCCATACATGTGACCTTCTCCAGTCTGAGAGGTAGATACTGCAGTGGGTAGGGCAGCCCTGGGACTCAGGAGGTGGATTCAGTTCTCTGACACAGGTGTCCTATGTGACCTTGGGTGAATCAATTAGTCTGTCTTTGTGCCAGGTCTCCGGCAGTTCACTGGGGATGACAGCCCTGCCCTGCCTCCTTGAGTGGGTTGAGGATAAACATATCAAAAGTGTGTGGTGCTCACATCAGTAACAGGCCAGGTAAGAATCTAAGAGAGCACCATTGCATTGCAGTGGCCCTCTAACAGTCTTTAACCAGGGTCCAGTGTAGCAAGTTTGCATGTTTCATAAATACAGCATTTGATACGTATCCAATATAGATAGCTTCCTGGGATGAAGCTGGGTCAGTCCCTGAGGGAGAGGGACTTTGTATGTGCAGGTTGTCTTGTGCAGCACATGCTAACCACAATGCAATCAAAATGCCTGCTCAGAGAGCCTCCAGGGAGAGATGCTGCTTTCTAGAGTTAGAGGCTTTAAAACTTGCTTTCTGGCTGTTGTCATGGAGCGAGTGAGTAACAAGATATTGAGTCTGTTTCTCAGTTGCAGTAAGGCCCCATCACACCATGTGGGTGACGAAATAAAGGGCCCTTAGCGTTGGTGTGAATGTCCTACTTTAAGGTGCTTATTCAGTGCGAGAGCCCTGTAAAGGGGCCTTACAGTAAATGGGAATCCAGCCCAGTCTCTTAGTTTCCCAAGTGACACAGAGCCCTGGAGTCGGGCTTGCCATCAATCAGTGAGAGAAGTGATACGTCCATTGTGCTGTGTTCAAGGGCCGCCGATTAGTATTAATAGGCTTATCTCCTCATTCATCATTTCTCTTGCCTTGGTATGCCATATAATAGTTAGATTCTCAACAATTGCCAGCCACCAACAAACTATTGAAATCAGCAGGGGCTGCAGCTGCTGTGTGCCTTTAAAAATCAGGACATGAGGGTGTGAAACCACCTTCAGAGACAGCTGATACCTCCATTTTCCATGTGGGTAAACTGAGGCATAGAGTGGCAGTGTGACTTGCCCAGAAACACCCAGCAAGGCAGTGGCAAAGTTGGGAATAGATCCAATCCCAGGAATCCTGACTCCCAAGCCGTTAGTTAAACCACTAAACAGCACTTTCTACCTTATGTACTTGGTGACAAAGATGCGTTATGGAATGATCCAGTCAAATATCTAATGACCCATTGCTTGCAAAACTTTTTTTGTCTGAGTGGAACAGGGTGGTTGTTTTTGGCCAATCAAAGTTTGTTAGTTTGTAAGGCAAGACAGATTGCTGGCACCAGAGACTCCCAGTTGAGATATGAAAACCCAACTGTTCGATCAGTTTCTTACCCTGTTACTGGGGCAGTGGGTTCTTTGCTGACATTATTGTGGATGCTGCATGAGTCAGAAAAGACTTTATCTCACTCTCCTGCAGCCGTATTGGCTCCTGCTAAGCAAGCAGAAAGGAAATATTTCTTTGTGTAAGTGACAGCAACTCAATATTTCAGGGAAGAGAGATCTGAGGAATTGGGCGTCATTTTTATTGTGACAGACCCAGTCTGGTTGTCTTCCAGAGAGTACTTGATGGCCAATATATTAGCCCTAGACTCAGCAAGTGCCTTTTACCCTGGTAGCTGAGCGGGGGTTACTTGGCACATCTAGAGCTAATCAAGGCCCTGCCCTGGATTTGAAAGCTATCCAAACTGACTCTGTCATGTTATGTAGATGTTCTTCCAACCAGAACTGCTGTTTAATTGTCACACCTTTAATACGTAGCTTTTCTGTGTTCTACAACCCCAACCATTTATCACATTCTCAGGCCTTCCCATCCTTCGTGAACAGATATCAACAAATCCTGCCTTTTGGCAAGGAGTTAGACTAGATGACCCTTGCACTCCCTTTTAACCCTATGATTCTAGGTTGTGGCTATCCTGTCTTCCCCATGGCGCTAAAGGGATGGAGTGGATGGATCCCTGTATAGAGAAGACTGAGAACCACTGCTTCTGCTTTTGAAGAAAAACGCTGGCTATGTATGTACATTCGCAAAAGTTGGTTCACTCTAGTAACTTGGATTTTAGCTGCCTTGAGCTAGGATAAGCTATAGCAAGAGAAAGGTGATGATTTGTTAGCTAAACAAATTGCAGTGGGTTGTAAGAGGAGCTACGCTGCAGTCTTTTATCTTCGAAGCATCTGACGAAGTGGGATTTTCTCCCACAAAAGCTCAGGCAAAAAATAAATCTTTTAGTCTTTAAGTGCCACATGACTCCTTGTTTTGTTTTTGTGTTTGTTTTTGTTTTCTTTCTTCAGTCTGTCAGCTGGGTAACAGCTCTGCTGCCACCTGCAGAATGAAGATGTTTCAAATTGTCAAGGTAAAATGTAAGGAGAGTTGTGTCTGTGTGGAAGTCTGTGCTCTGTATGTGTTCTGCAAGTGCTAATCTCAGGCCGAGTGCAGATCCTGCAAAAGATCACAGATAAGAAGAATAACTTAAGTAGAAAAAGCCATCATTGTCTAATGTTAGCTGTAGCTCTTAAACTTCATAATGTTTATGAAGGACAGAACAGTTCAAATATAAATCAGATAAATCACCCTGGGGCTTTGTGAAGCAAAAATAGAGCCATAAATTGTTTTCAATCTATTTATTAATACATTCTTCTGCTAGCAGACCCAGCTGCCAGGGGCTTTTTTATACAGGTAACATGAAGGTTTTGTTAAGTTTCTTAAAGCTTAAAATATACAATAGACAGCCACAAAATGTCACTAATGATCACTTTGTCAATTTAATGTAAATAGGTGTTCTGCTTTTGCTTAAAAAAGGGACAGGGTGGGAGAGGTAATAGTTTTATTGGGCCAACTTCTTTTGGTGTGAGACAAACTTTCACACTTACCCAGAACTCTTCTTCAGGTTTAAAGAAGCTTAAGAAGTCACAGGGCAGTTTGCAAATTAAAGAATTAAAAAATGAAGCTGCTGCTATTTTACTGTCATGGTGCATCTCTTAATGGTAATTACCAGGGCCTGGAGGGGTGGGACCACTATGGATAGCAGGGTGGTTCCAGCTGTAGCACAGCTTGGTCATACATATAGTTTAGTGCATTCCAAAGGCAAAAACTTTGCTGTTGATAGATCTGTGAGTAATGGCAAAAAGTCCTCCTGTGGCAGAAATCATATGACTTTGCACTTTCTTTGCAAAAGTGGCATGGTCTGGTAGATAGGGCACTGGCCTGGAGCTCATGAGAACTAGAGAGAGGAGCATGAGGCCATGAGAAGGGAAGTGGCTTGCTCATCACTGTAGCAAGTAAGTGGCAGACTGGAGATAGAAGCCAGGTGCTGGAGCTTGCCTAATAGGTAGGTCACTGGACAAGGAGTGCCACTTTCCACTGTTCCTTAGAAAGGTGTACTGTCTGAGAAACTGAACTATTTCAGCAAGGGGGCATCTTGATTTTAGCTGGCGCTTTTGATGTGGGTTTGAGATAACATGGTGAAATAAGCTCTTTCGATAGGCGGCTTTGTGCAGGAACGTGGCCAGGCCACTGATGTTGTGCCTAGTCATGGAGGAAACAGTGCCAGCCAGGAGCAGCAGGCTGGGGACTGGAGTAGGCCAGGTTCCACCAGCAATGATACAAAGGGCGATGTTGGTCATGAAGTCCAACTGGCACGCTGACGACTAGAGCCCCAAGCTGGTACACAGCATTGAGCAGGTGCAATAGTTGGGGCATTGACAGACATCCACAAGATTGCAGCATTTGTGCCCCACACATTTCTGGCAAGCCTGAAGAGGGGCATATGACTCTTCTCTGGATTTTAGCTGCTTACTGTGTTGTTGAAAGGACTCACAGACTCTAAGGTCAGAAGGGACCAGCATGATCATCTAGTCCAATCTCCTGCACAATGCAGGCCACAAAACCTCACCCACTCACTTCTGTAATAAATCTCTATGACTTAAGTTATTAAAGTCCTCAAATCCTGATTTAAAGACTTCAAAGTACAGAGAATCTATTAGCAAGTGAGACATGCTACAGAGAAAGGTCTCAGAGCAGTCTAGCTGTGTCCCCAAATAAGCAGAGATGATTGGTCCATAAATGTATGCACCCACAAACTAGTGAGCCCATCTTCTTAGCTTTGTGCTGGGTGTCACGCTTAATGCATTTCTAAATAGGCTATTTTGAAAATTTCCCGGAGCCTTGCCATTTCTGTAAATAAAAAGTGATGATCCTAGGGAGGGATTTGACATGGTGGTGAGCGCTAACCTCCAGAACTCATTGAGTTCACATGAATGTCTGTCAGGGCACAGCTCCCATTTCAAACAAACAAACAAAAAAGGGGCAGGAATCTGGCTATGATTTGTGCCAGGCAGGAATGAAAGTTCCTCTCTCTCCCCACAATCCATTGTGGGGTTCCCTGCATGGAAGTGGGGGTAATCGCTGACTCTGCGCTCTATCTAGTTCTCCATCTTAGACACTGCTGAGTATGCAGAGAAAATAGTAATGGGCTTTTAGCTGGTTGCATATAAATCTAGCCCTGTGTGTCA
Organism: Podocnemis expansa; assembly: GCA_007922195.1. Lineage (NCBI taxonomy): Eukaryota > Metazoa > Chordata > Testudines > Podocnemididae > Podocnemis > Podocnemis expansa. The sequence continues at coordinate 1,882,657 of ML682090.1, forward strand.
CTTCTGATCTATTTGATGCTCCGCCCTTATCAGCTGTATGCACGGTTATGTAGTGATGTAGGTGCTTCCTACATTGGCAGAGGTATCCATCAGCACAGCTGAGAGGCCTTAGCTAGGCTGGTGGAAGAATTCCATCAAGCTAGCCCTTTGAGTCCCAACTGTGTCATATGGGGCATGAAATTTTTCACAGCTCAAAGCAGTGGAGACAGGTTTGGGTGAAGTTTTAGCTGTAGACCAGGGATGACGCTTTGCTCCTCTTTTCTCGTAAAGGGTGGCTTGTTTCCATGGAGAAGTGATACCATGAGACACAACAAACAAGCCATGATAAATGCTGGCTTTATCAGTGCTTACCAGGAGACTTTGCTGTTTTTGAAGGATGCTACAAAGAAGGAGAGTGTCATGCTGCAACAGCTGGTTGGATCCTACACGTTGGCTACATGTTGGGAGAGTAAAGCTCTGTAGTTGGTGGAACCATTTACGGAGAAAGGAGATGGGTCAGATCCAGCTTTGAACTCCATAATATCAGCGTTATTTATGATCCTGAAGTCTGCCCCTAACTCTAGCATCAAGAAATTCCTTAATGAGCAAAAGCCTTCTCTAGGCCTAGGATTTAGGCTACTGAGAGTCTTTGCTGCTTGGTTTTCTAAGAGCTTGGCTATACAAATACTTTGTCCATGGCAAGCAGGCTGTGAATCTACTTCACATTCACCTACTATGTGCTCAGGGTATGTCTACACTGCCAATGGACAGTAGCACAGGGTAACAACAGTGGTGTAGCACCAGTCCTCTGAGTACATCTCCCCGTTGCAGTGTATACGGCCCCTTAATGTGAGGAAGGTTTATGTTCCAGCTTTCTGTAACGAGCGTTTGTAGAGAGAAGACCTGCATGAAATGCTGCCAGGCGCTCCCAGTTTTCTTCTAGAAGCCACGTGTTGCTCCTGGGAACGATTTGGAAAAAGGCTTTAATGGGATTTTCAAGTTTTTCTCATGAACAAAAATTGAATTTCAAGTGTAGCACATCACTGGGCCACCAGCTTGGTTCATTGTGGTTCTACCACACATCAGTTACCTTTTGTGGCATTCTTCTCTGAGAACACTGTACTGACCAGGTCTTGAGAGAATTTTTTCCTCCCTAAACTGTTTAAAAATTTGAATATGGCCTGGCCTAATCTGATCTAGTCTATTAATCATCATCAAGGCTGGAATTCCACTCAGCAATCAATTAGAGCCATTAAATGCAAAGGGGTGGAGGCTTCTCCAGCATAAAAACTGCTCATTGGAAATCTTTTCCCCACAGATTAGCTTCTAGAGAGAAGGGCACAGGACAGCTGATTCCACCCCAACTTTCGCCAGGACTTGCTGAATCGGAGGCATGGCTTTCAAGAATGTAAGTAGATTGAATCATGTCAATTCTCTTATTCCTGAGCATCAGATCTGGGCAAGTCCTGGCTAGATCAGTGGTTTTCAAACTTAGGGTTGGGACCCCGTACCAGGTTGCCGACCCTCAGGCACTGGGTCTCGGCAGCCCCTACTGCTTCCGCCAAAAGACTAGAATACACTGCTCAAAGATGTAGTTGTTGGGTCGCAGGCATAAATAATTTTTCTCAGCTCATCCCAAGGATAAAGGTTTGAAAACCAGTGGGATAGACTTATGTTTCTGCCTCTGGTTATGTTTAGCAAAAACATGGCATGGATGCCCCCCACTAGAATTATTAACTCAGTAGATTTATTAAGAGGGCATGAAGGAGCTCCACACATTGCCCAGGACTCTGTTGTGCTAGGCACTGCATAGACACAGAGCAAAAAGCTGCCCCCAAGCTCTGCGAGCGTTTATTCTGAAGAATTTGAGCCAGAACCTCACCTGCTATAAATCATAGCAGTACTGGTTTCTCTGCCAGTGAGGATCTCCCTTATTCTGCCTGTATTTCCATCACATTCTGTGGGGTCTGTACTTCACCTCAGATGCACTTACATGGAAATTGGCCAACCAGCTGAGTTCTGATCTGCTCTTTCTTCCCCCCTGCATGCACATACAGAGTGTGACATTTTGCCCTCACTTATACTTGGGGACAGGTGTAAGTGAGGACAAAATTTAGCTAAGCAGTGTCTCCTGGTCTGGTGTTGGGAGGCTTGTGACATTGCAAACCTGGCAGGTCTGCTTTCAAGGGCCAGGAACAGACACAACAAGGTATGGCATCTCCATAAAGAAATAGGGAGATGATAAATGCAGAAAACAGACAATGTCAGCTGACTTGTTGCTAGATAGTCTTTCCAAAAGCATTGGGAGTTCCTTAATGCCAATAACATATGCCATAAGCAGTACGGTAAGGTTAAAGTGGGATGGCAGGACTCAAGATTCCTGGGTTCTGTACTTGACTGTCATTTTCCAGGCTAGCTTACAGCAGTAAGTAATGATCAGAAGAGGTGTAGTCTGCACGCAGGACTGGGAGCCAGGACTCCAGGTTTCTGGTTTTGGCTCCAGCTCTGACTCAGTTAAACTCATGTCACCTTGTTGTTCCATCTATAAAATGAACAGTGTATCTGTGCACTCCTGAGACCTGGCTGGTCAACGTCTTCAAAGCTTCAGGAGGTTCAAAAACCACTGCAGGAGCTCAAAGAGAAATAACTTATGAGCTTATTACCCCACTGGACACTGACCTTATTCCACCATACATGGTCACCTTTTGTAGTGCTCGTCTCTGCCAACTTTGCAAGGAAGGATGCTCCGTGGTTCTTGTGTTCTCCTGCCAAGCCATTAGCAAAGAAAGCTAAAATGGAAGCAGTAAATAATGTGATTATGATAAGCACAAACTGAGTGATTGTGTGCAGAAATTTGGGGCTATTGCAGTCATAAATTATAAAGAATTTAACAGCTCAGTGTTACTGACAAGTTAAAAAAAAGAGTGCTGTTATTGCATAGGTTTTAACACGTACAGATTTGCAAAGTTGGGGCCTGATCTTGTGCACATATCATTAAAGTCCTCTGTTATTTTTAAGTACAGTCATGTGAGCAGGATCTGGCCTTTGATATAGAGTTAGTCATGGAGCAGCGAGGGCAGGATGAGGTTGACATGGAGCAGTTGAGGGTGGATGAGGTTGACATGGAGCAGTGACAGCAGGATTGGGTTTGACCACAAAGACTGGAGCCAATCTTACACTTTCCCATTTTCTGTTTCCATCTGTTTGGTGGGGGAGAGGAAAAACTCTTTTGTTTCAATGGAAAGAAGCAGTTACTCCAATTTGATACGGGAGTTTCTCACTGCCAACTGGAACTGGCACAAAGAGCTGAAGCAGGTCATAGGACTTTCTGGGTTCTGGTATGTACATTTTGATTCACCAGAGAAAATCCTGTGAGCTCTCAAACGGAAGCTGGTATCGCACACAGGTCATTGTGAAGTACAGGTGCTAGGTAAGAGGTTATGTGATTCTTGTATACTACACAAAAATATGTGAAGTCTGTGTCTGTGGAATGCATGTAAAACAGATCTGTGGTCAGATGAGATCTTCCTCCAGCCATCAGTTTACATGTAACCTGAGCGGGGTCTGGTTCATGATAGGTCACTGGTGGGAGGTGGGAAAGAGAATCTTGTCTTGAAGTTCCAAAGGGGCAGCCCTGTTAGTCTTGTTCAGTAAAACAAACAAGGAGTCCTGTGGCACTTAAAGACTAACAAATGTATTTATTGCATGAGCTTTCATGGGAGAAAATCCCACCTTGTCAGGTGCTTTGAAGATGGGGGAACTTACAGAATGGGGGGAAATAAATGCAGGGAAGTGTAAGTTATGGGAACAGGTCACCCTGTAACAGCAAATCAAAAATTGCAGTAAATAAATGCAATAAATAAATATGTTAGTGTTTAAGTGCCACAGGACTCCTTGTTTGTTTTATCTTGAAGTGCACTTCAAAGATTTGCACTGTTGTTTTCCTAGGGGCAAAAAAGACACAGATGCACCTAGCACCCTTTGCTGAGGAAGTTGAAATGAGTTGGCTTTCTGCAAAAAAGTCTCAGCCTCGCATGGCTGAAAATGCTGAGGAGAATTTTGAGTGAGAGAAACTGCTTAAATAGAATTGAGCTGTTCGTTAACTATAGGCTGTCGTGGTTGTGTGTTATGATTGTACTGTATCACCCTTTGTTTCCAACAGTCTTGCTTGTTATCTGGTGATAACCTGTTCTTACCTTCACTATCCATTTGTCTCAGAGGTGGCTGGTAAGCAGTGTGATGACACTGAATGGACTTACAAGCTATAGCGTGCTGGCCATTTGGGTACAGCACCTGATTGTTCAGGGTAGTCCATGGATCAAGGGCCAGACGCTACAAGGAGTGCTCTGAAGGCACGGGGGCTGGCATGAGCCTGTCACTGGACTGTACAGAGAGTGGGGCCTGCCAAAGGCAATGGAGTCAGAGATTTTACCCACATAGCAGGTTCCAGTAAGTGTGCTGCATCGAACAGCGGGTGGGGGTGAGGTGTTGCACAGTCCCGGCTGCCTCTGGGGAGCATCACAAACAACTACTACTACAAAAAATACGATTTCTGTTTTGGAGAGGAACTGGAATTTGGGGTGGCAGCTGTGAATTTTATCTCCTTGCCTTATTCATCTGATGCATTAAGTTAATGGGAGTCTTTCCTGTTTAAAGGGTTTCAGGATCTCTCCCACAGGCGCAGCAAGGAGGTTCAAATGGGAAGAACCCAGGGAGCAAAGAAGATACCAGTGCAAAGGGTTCTGCAATTTATTCGACAATGTATAATTATATGGAGCTTGCTGGAGTGTGTGGAATCTGTTCTGCATGTACAAATTTTTTGGTCATAGCAGGGCTGTAACTAGGCTGTGGCATCTGGGGCAAAGCTCCAGGTGCTGAATTTTAGAGGGTGCTGGCTATGCACGGATGCGCAGATGCTGTCCCTACCTGGCCAGAAGACACAGTCTTCCAGGCAGTAGGGAGCTGTCCCAGCAAGGCTGGGAGTTTTTAAAACAGGAGTAGCCTGTGGACTGGCTGCTCTGGCGGCCAGGTCAGGGGGTCCTGGGTGGGGGTTCAGCTTGCAGGAATGGGCAGCTGCTGAGGAAGGGGGGTGGGGAGAGCTGGCAGCAGGGTGGGTGGGTTAGAGTGGGATTGGGGAGGGATCCAGCCTGCTGGGGATGGGAGAGCCGGTGGTTGGCTGGGAAGGGTGCCCTGGGACATGGCAGGAAGCTGGTGGCAGGGCAGGGGGAACTGGATCTGTCCCTAGCCACCGTGGGAAGGTAGCAGAGATCCAGACTTGTCTCTAGCTGCTGTGGCAAGGTGGTGGGGAGCCCCAGCAGCTGCCAGAATGCAGCTGGGGATGGATCTGGCTCCTCGCCACCAGCTGGGGCCTGAGTTGAGTCCCAGGCCGGTTCAGGCCCTGGGGTGGGGGGGGACCCTTTTCGGGGTGCTTGCCCAGGGCACCAAAGTCTGTAGTTATGGCTGTGAGTCATAGAGACACAGGAAAAAGTGAAGGCTTAAAACTGAAACAATACCATATGTGTGAACAGTGTTTTCTCCAAGATCTAGCTGCCTCTATATTTAGTTAAAGGGCATCCGTAAAGCCTGTGGGGATTAAACCTTGAGACAGCAGTTCTGTACCTAAAAGCTTGCAGTTCTGTCCTGGACATGTAGGCAGGGGCCAGAGGTCAAAAATGACCTGTACTGCAATTATCAGTGCAGCATTTTGTCCAGGATCTCGGTGAAATGGAACTTGTAAGATGGTGTGCAACAGCAGCCTCTCATGACTCCTAATAATATTGTATTGTATGGGGTGGAGAGGAGATGGAGTGAGGGAAGACAACTATATAGGTCTCTGAGAGAGCTAAAGGTGTCCTTGACGCACTAGACTAGAAGCCAGTGAAGGTTTACTTTAAGTTAAGGTGACTTTAAGGGTTGCGCTTAGCAGGTGCCATGCTGTTGTGGGTGTGGGTCAGGCCTGCAGGCAGCAGCACAGAAATACTTCCATACGAATGCTTGCCAGAAAACTAAGCTTACGCCAGCCCTATCCTTCTCCTTCTCAGGGCAACATGTTGGCTCGTCTCGCCAACATCCCTCTGCTCAATTCGGCCTATCAGATTGCTGCAATCACCTATGCAGACATAAAAGGAGCCAACCCCCTGGTGGGTTTCCTCTGCGATGTGACGGAGCGCAGCACGAGCACCATAGTGGGGCTGGCCATGATGGCAGCAACTCCAGTCCTGAAGAGGCTGGAGGTGCCACGTGAGTATGACCGGAGAGCTAGGCTTTGAGGGATGTTTGTAGGGCTGGTCAGTCTGGCTATAGCTCAAGAATGGCTTGTCTTTGCCCTGATTTATCATTTCCATTTCTGGAGTCAGGCTAAAATGACATCCAAGCATTGGTGTAAACTTCCTGGGTTTAACCTTCTGTAACAAGGTGAGCAGCAACAAGATAACCAAGCAATGCTGTAACTAAGGATTTCAGCACCCAAGGCACATCCTGAACAGAACACACCCCTTACAGTGATCAGCACCTGGAGCAAGCAGTGCTGAACGTGCTCTTTGACAGAGTGGAGAAATGGAGATGCTCCAGGGCAGCTGGGGCAAAGCCCCGTTTACCCCACCGTAGTTACAGCCCTTCAACCAAGTTCAGCTGAAATCTTCTCCCCAGGCTTGGTTGCTGCTAAAGTTCCTCCCCCTACTCAGCCCACACCCTAGATTGTCTTTCCCCGGAAAGCCACTCCCCAGACCCCTTCTCTCCATGTAGGGTAATGAGCTACCTACACGAGCAAGTCAGCAAACTCCCTTAATACTTTCCTAACAGACTAGAGCCCTGCTTACAAAGTTACGATGCTTCAGGTCAACACAGCTTAAACCCATGCCTCTTTTGTGATCACTTCCTGCAAATACTCTCCAGGATGAGATTTTAGTGGTAGGAATCATTATGGAAGCAACAATTTATTAAGTGAATGTTTGGATGTCTCCTTATAACTGAGGCTCCCTGGCCAGGCTAAACGATCCCATGATGCGCCACAGCATCCCCTCTTGGCAAGGAGATGCGGTGCATCTTGGGAGATGAAGTCTAACAGGAGACCAGCCTTGTAAGCCACCCTAGGACACCTGGACTACAGCTGCCAGGAGGTATCATGGCAGTACTTCAGAAAGGAAGTCTTTTAGTGTAGAGGCGTTTTGGCAAAACTGATGTTTTCTGCTGTAGGGAAACAATCTTGGTGAAAAAAACAAGAAGTCCTGTGGCACTTTTAAAGACTAACAAATTTATTTATTGCATGAGCTTCCATGAGTGAAAAAAAATTAGCTTAATCAATAGACCAGTTTTCCATCAGCAGATAGGCCTGGCTGAAAGTTTTCAACAGCCCTAAATAGAATCCCAAACCCAGATTTCGACTGGGATTTCTCAGACTTTCCCAAGTCATCTCCAGAACCCCACTGATCCATAGGTGCATGCCTGGTGGATAGCACAGGTGGCACGTGTAAGCAGCTCTTTTTCTTTTCTCTTGCCTAGTGGCAGCGCTTAACAGCTTTACACTGAGAGGCTTGGACGAGTTGGAAGCAAGATTCCCCATTCTGGATCAGCCAGCAGATGAGGTAAAACCATTGTTGGGGTACAGTCATGCTTTTAGATCTGATGGAGGCTCCCCACATACAACTGTGGTTGATATGACTAGCAACAACCACAAAACCATCCTGTTTTCCTAGTCATCCCTCATGAGCTGTATTCAGGGCACTGGAAGCGGAGTAGGGTCTAGTGCTTAGAGAGAGGGAGTTGAAGGTCAGGACTCCTGCTCTCTGGGCTGAGCTCTGGCACTCACCAGCTGTGCAGTCTTGGGAAACTTATGTCCCAGCTCTGTGACTCGGTTTCACCACCTACAAAATGGGCATAATTTCTATTCCACGCCCTGCTTTTGGGAGATGGTGAGTCTCGGTTCAGGCTTGCCTACAGCTTGAAGATCTCCAATGGTCGGCCGCAAGGAAGACGCCTCCTCTTAGTGGAGCTTTCAGGTGAGGTGCCAGATTCATTCCTGCTTGCATCTCTGTGCTTTTAATATATGTAAAAAAAATTAATAGGGTGGGATGTGTGGGCGTCATCCTTGTGGAGGAGCATCAGGCTGGCCTGCTGCCATACGCAGCACCCAACTGTGATGGCCCCATCTTGGGAGTAAAGAGCTGGTGAATGTCATTGTGCTAGAATTCACCCTCCTGAACCCCCGAAAATGCTTCCAGCCCGGCTAGCTGCCATACATGATATTGCCAGCAGAGGGTGCCACCGGACTACTCTTTGCTGCCAAAAGCCATTGGCAGGCTGGGGGGCCTGAGAGTCAGAGGACTTGGTTGCTGGGCTGAGATCCTAACACTTTTACATTCCCCCTACATCTTTATCTCCAAGTTATCTGCAGCCTGCCTGCACCAACCTCTTAAAATTACTGACCTGTTTACCTTCCCTCCTTACCACCCCTTCCCTTTCCTCTCACCTCTGGATCCTACTGGGGGCTTTGAATTGACTCCTGCCCTTATACAGCCCAACACGTAACCCCACTGACTGGTGCACCCTGCCCTTTGCTAGAGGGTGCTGAGCTTGGTGTGAGTCCTCCTTTGTCTCCTCCAGGTCCTTGGGAGTTTGCGAGACAGCCTGGTCACCAGTGTGGGGCAGCTGCGGGCCAGGACCGCTGAGCGCTTGGGGCAGCTGAGGAAGGAGGTCGGCGGGGTGGTGGTGGACATGACGAGCACCGCAGCTTTGGGGGTGAGCATCTTCCTGAACACCAGTGGCGTCGGACATGTGCTGAAGCCAGGGGCCACGGCGGCTCTGACCCTCATGGAGCAACTGGTGGACCGCTATCTCCCTGCCATGGAGAAAGAAATGAGTGAGTAGCAGGCATAGTTTTAGTCTGCCAGCAGGGCCACACCATGTAGACCCTGGAGTTTGGAACAGGGCAATGTCTTTAGTCCCACTTCCCCGCTGGGGGGAGTGCAGCTCAGACTGAGTGTCTTGCTCAAGGTTGTCCCATGAGCCTTGGCAGAGTGAGGAATAGAACCCAGGAGTCCTGACTCCCAGTCCCCTCTGCTAACATATAGGCCACCCTCCCCCTGACAGAGAACCCAGGAACCTGACTCCATCTCCTTAATTAGAGAGTAGATATTAGCTAGCATTTCCCATTTCTATACTGTGGCTCATCTTGAAGCAGCAGAAGGATTCACTCACAGCCAACATACTGCCACCTCTGGAGTGGAGCGTGGCAGCTAATTAACAGCCACAGAGTAATTTTGCACAGAGATCTCTCACCCAGTGCTGAAATGCAGCCAGCCCGGGAGTGGAGCACGGCAGACTTTGAATAGTGACACAGCAACAGTTGATTGAAGAAAGGACAGAAAAGGAGGAGCCAGAATACAGGCATGCCATTTGGAATTCAGTCGAGATATTGGGGATCCCACCAGACTCCCTCCTCTGGCAGCTTCATTGTTGGAGTTCCCACTTTCACACCCCCACACACCTCCTTAATCCCACGGGCACACCAGCAGCTGTTGCCCGTTGCCCGGCAGGACTCATGGTTCTGCTGGGGTGCACAGATTCCTCACAGCAGCCCATGGGCTGCATTCAGAATGGCTTTAGCTGTAGCCAGTTTGGAAGGTACTTGGAGCATTGCCCACTAGCACATGCTCCTCTCCCTGCATTGGGAATGGAACCCAGGCATCCTGTCTCTCAGCCTGCTGCTCTAACCACTCAACAAACAGCCTCCAGTCTCCCCTGGCCCATGCACAGAGCAAGTGACCTTGGCGGTGTCTGCTCTGCTGCCTGCCCTCAGAACTGATGTGCCAGCTGGGGAAATACAGAGGCTACTGCCTATTCAACTACTGTCATTCCCAATATCTCCTGGGCTTGGTGATGCTCTGCAAACATCCCACACCCCTGCACTTCCTCCATGGCTGCATGGACTCTGGCACGTAGCATGCTGGCCAGGCCTGGGCTATCTAGCTGGGTCTGTACAGCAATCTCCCTGGAACATGTGACCCCCCCCCCCAAGCTCCGGAGAGCAGGGTGGTATGGTAGGGCGGGTGGCTGTCCTTTAGCTCCTCACCAGCACCCAGGGGCACTGGGGTGGAATCCAGCCACCGGGCCCTTCACCTTTCCTGGTCCTGGGATTGAGTCAGCAACCTCCAAAGTTCAAAGCAGGAGCTGCTTGGTGGGGAGGGCTAGGCTTCAGAGGCTGGCTTGTTGACACAAGGTTGCTGCGGAGCAATTGTTGTTCTAGGGTCACTGGCAAGTGGTGGGCTGCGTCGCCTTTGTTAGTGCAGAGAGATTTGGAAGTATTACGCTGCAGCTGCACACATTGATTTGTAGATGCAAGGTTGCCTGTGGGAGTTAGGTTGCCCATAGCCTGGTGGTGATTGTAGGGTTGCCTGGGGGGCACTGTTTTGCATGGACTGGTTAGCTCTTGCAGAGCTGCGCACCTTGACAGTTAACATCAATTCCTCTGATCAAAAGCCTTTACCCCCCCTGCGGCACTTTGCACAGGGATTGGAGTAAACAAAGGCAGCTTGCTGCCCAGGCGTGGCCAGGTCTTTGCTGCTCAGTGACCTGGAGCAGAATTCTGCTTAGTAGCATTTCTCCAACATTCTGCTCTGTCTAAACATCCTGTCCCTGGGCCTTCCCTCCACTGCAGAACAGGGCCTCCCCTAAGCCAGCCACCCTCCAGCTTGAGTTGCCAAACCCATGGTGACAGGGGTCACAGAAAGTCCCTGCACTGTCAGGCAAACCCATGTCAGCCAGGCCACTCGATAACCCTGCTTTGCCTCATTCTGGATCCCCATGCACACAGGGATCTTGAGAGAGTCCCTTTAAAACCCCTCATTTGCTGACTTTGCTGAACAAATCTTCAGAGGTCACACAACTTAGGGTTCAACTCAAGCTGGGAATTTGAAAAACGGGATCCTGACTTGCAACTCTCCCATATTGGGAGGGAGAATTGGATCTAGGGTCTGGATTTGGCCTCTGTGTAGACGTAAGGGCCAGCTATGACATTCAGCTTTCAGTTGGCTCTGGAGTTCTGATCGGGGCCCATTTCTGGTGATGTGGTTTGCCTTGGGCTTTGTCTACGCCAGTGTTTCACAACCAGCTTGTCGCATCACCGGGATGTGCTGTCAGGTCTGAGCAGGTGTGCCACAAAATTTTTTGAAAAACTACTCGGAGAGCTCTGGATTGGCTCACTGGCTCATGTATATTCATGAGTTCATTTGGAAACTGTATGGTGGTGTACCTCAAATTAATAAGAGGTAGCAAGGTGTGCCACGGCAGAGAAAATGTTGGAAACCACTGGTCTACATGACAAAGTTTCAGATAGGAGGGCACCAAATCCACCTCCCCTAGCCAACATAGCTGTGCCTGCAAGGACACCAGTGTAGACACAACCATACCCACAGAAGTGTGCTCCTTTCAGCATAGGTAATATCATTTGGGGAGGCGGTGTAGCTATGCCAGCCGAATAACTCCTTTTACAGGTGTATGCTGCCACAAGGGGGTGCTTCCAAAAACGGTGCCAGCCACCAGGAGTGTAGACAAGATATGAGGGTGAATATTGGAATCTAGTTTGGCTGTGCCACTGTAAACAGACCTACAGCAACCAAGACTAATGGCAATGGGCACTTCAGGCTTGTCTGGTCGAGAACACCGACTGGCAGAGCTGTTCCAGAACAGCCCCCTATGGACACATTAGTCCTGAACAAGTCACTCGGTTCTGGAATAATTAGTGCACTGAGTCATTGTCCTGACATACAATCACTTTTGTTCTGGAACAGAGTGTGCACATGGGGAGCTATTCAGGGACAGCTGTTCTGGTCAGTTTCCCCATGTTAATGAGGCCTTAATAGAATGACCCTTTTCAGCCCTAGAGATGTTTTTCCCACAGCTAGGGAAGAGAGTTTCCCCTGCCTGCTACCTGTGCTGCTCCTACTCCATAACGATTTCAATTCTCCAGGGCTGACAAGCCAGCGCCATTCACAAGCCCAGGATGGTCTGGTCCTGGAAGAGAGTTAGCCCCATCGGTGATCAATCAGCTGTCTCCCCAGGTGAGGGATCTGAGACCGGAGATCAGTAGAGGGCTGGCAGGTCACCCAGCCCTGGGATAAAAGGCCGGCAAGCAGTTCAGTCAGAGTGATGTGCAGATCATGATTCAGGGCCACAGAAGCATCACCTCAGGGTTTGATTTCCAGAGACTGATCTGAGCTATAAGCACTCAGCCATGTTTCAAGGTGTGACAGTGCATTCTAGAGATGTCATTGCTTCCTAGAGGGGGTACTTCTTTTGGGTGAGCCACTTATCAGGGAGCCCAAGGTTGCAGTTTGGATTAGGTGCAGATAGCAGTCACTCCCAGGAAGCATGGTTCTTGGGAGGATGCTGTCACAGGGTGGGAAAGGGGGATGTGTGTTCCAGGCTCGGCATCTCCATCAGCTTCTGCAGTTTCCTTTCCCACTGGTGCAGCTTTCAGATATAACCCTTCTGGAGTGCGTTCTACTTGCGGCTCTCTTAGTGCCTCTCGTAAAATGTAACCCACTCTCTATATGGTCAGTCTGCAGTTCTTTCTGCTTTATATCATTTACTGGGTGCCCGACAGCCTGGCTGAAGCAGGCTGGAGGCTGCCAGGGAGGGGGGACTGGGCACTGGAATCACTGGCAGTGTGACATCTGTTCCCCTGAGGCTTTCAGCCATCAGTTAATCACAGACACTGGACGTAATTTGGGGTTATTTTTTTCTCCCACTGGTGGGATAAGAGGAGGATGGTGGTGTGGTGTTCCTTTGCCACTTCAAAGTATCTCATGGCATTGGGTTTGGCATCCAGACCCTTTTACACCGTCGGAGGTCACTGTTCAGTGTCCTGCCCTATTGGACAACTTTTTTTTATAAAAAAGCCCTGGAGTAGGGGTGAGAGAAACAGCCTGTGGTGGGAGGAAATTCCCTGATGCTGGTGGGCAGAGGCTGGCCCAAAAGGTTGGCAGCAGGCTGTGGAATTTTTCCCCTTTAGGAAGCCAGTTCAAATACAGCTCCTGTGGGTGTCAGCAGGTGGCTGTTGTGAAACAAGGCTGCAGGGAGTCATTTCTCAACCCCTGGAACTAGACTGAGTCTGGGTCCCATGGCGGGCCTGGGTCAGCAGAGGCGAATGGCTGAATGGAAGTAGAGATCTACCTGGAGCCGTGATCTATCCAAGATAGGGTAGACTAGAGGCTTGTGTGTGGGGAGGGCTAATTCTGCCTGTGCTAGATCTGTCCCATTCTCCAGGTTGTGAACACTCCAGCACTGTGACCCTCAGATACTTTAGTTGTCACTTGGGCTACTGAGAATTTTGCAGCAGGACTCGGTCTCTGGCCATCCTGCTCCAAAAACCCAAGCTACAGGTGAACTGGATAGCTGTCTGGGAGTGGAAGTGGGGGCACAAATTTCTAGGCAGCTACGAGGCTGAGCAAGTGGTGCTGCGATCTGGCACACAGGGTTGCTGCCAATTTCAAATTTGGCCCAGTCCTGCTCTGCTATGATGGAGGTGGGCCAGATCCTTCCATGCCAGCCTAGGGGGAGCAGGGTTGACCTACTGGTGTTTTGCCTAGGTTGGCCCATTGTCTTGAACATCCCCTGCATCCTGAGCGAGGGGAGAATCCTTGGGAGGTGTTAAGGACTATGACAACAAGTTGTGCAGTTCTGATTCCATCCAGTAGAGGGCAATGGTGCACCTTACCCATGGCCCATCAGGTTATGCCTCATTTTCACAGGGCACAAGCCTCTTTTGAAACCTTTGCTGGTCATTCTCCACCCAGTCTCACCTCCCATCCCATTGTCTATCCCCTCTGTCCTCCAACCCCAAAACAGGAAGGCCAGCATCAAGCCTCCGGGGCAGGGAGCAGACTCCTGAGAGTGAGCGGACCTTTGCCGGACATCTGCGGCTTCTGATTGTCACCTCCGCCAGGCGAGTGTACTGGAGAGCGTGGTCATATGCAGAGGAATTATGGAGAGTGATGCGTCGGGTCCTCACCCCGCTGCTGGAGTTTGCTGTTGCGGTATGGTATGAATTTATTGCTTGGGGGTGGCCATGGGATCCCCGCTTGCTGGAGGACACATTGGAACCCCTGTTCTGCAATGGCCCCTTTCATGCTGATTCCCATTGTCTGCTGTGATGCTGAATGTTGTGGGCTAGGTTCGTGACCTGAATAAGCTAGGAGGTGTGCTGTTAGGAAAACAGTTTCTGAGGGAAGCATGAAGGGTGTTCATCTCATGGTGAGACATAGGCTGATGGAGGGTAAAGGTCCCTGCTCCAGGGAGCTTACAGTTTAAGTAGACCAGACAGACAAAGGTTGGAAGGAGACACTGAGGCACAGAAGAGGGTGCAACTCACCCCAGGTCACCCAGCCGACTGTTGGCAGAACCATGAATAGAAGCGAGTGCTCATGGCTCCAAGTCCAGGGCCTTCCCGATTGACCCGGCTGCCTCCCTGATGCCATGACCAAGGCCATCAGTGAGACGCAGGGGCTGTGGATAAGGAACTGAGCTAGATTCAAGCTGCTTTGCAGCCTCTGGAGTTGGACAAAGGACATATCCACATGAAGAACTAAGAAGAGGAGGGAAAAGCCAGTGCCTTCGCCTGCCTCTCCCAGGGGGTGTTGCTTTGGATCAGGCTAGAGCCCGCTAGTGAGGGTGGCCGGCAGGCCAGAGGTAGGATCTCATTGCTTCTAATGCGGATGCGACAAAATAAGGTTTTGAATCATTCCCTGTTTATGTAACACACCACAGTTCCTGTTGATGGGGTGGATGTGGCTCCTTTTATGGTGGTATGAAAACTCCTGGATGTGCTAGGTACATAAAAATATAGTGCTCAGCTATTCCACGCAGCAGCCTGCAGCAGACTGGTATGGATTCTGCCCCTTCTGGGCAAGGGCTCACAAAGGAATCAGTTGAAGCTGGGGGCAGGTTCTTTTCTCTGCGCCCGGTTGGGAGTGAACTTAAGTTCTGCTGTTCCCTATCCCTGTTGAGATCTCAATGAACTAAGTGCTTTAGAGCCCAGATGAGGCGTTTACATTGGGATGTGGCGGGGGAGCAGCCCAGCACAGCCGTGGGTTCATGGAATGCTTTTGCTTGTGTGTCTGGCTGGGAGACCTAATGAGGGAAATTTGCCTTTGAGTGTTTATAAAGGCTGTAATGAAGCCGTTTCAGAATGCAATTTGATCTGCCTTCCAGCCTTTGTCAACCCCACTAGGATGCCTGCCATTATTCCAACTGCTCATGTACATTCATCTCCAGGCTTTTGATGAGAAAATCTGGCACATGCAAAAGCAGCTTAGCTTTTTCCTCCTCCACTGCATGGTTCAAGGAGAGGAGTTTGCAGGTTCTCTGTTCACATCCATGGGGGAGGAACTCTCCCCTGCCAGTGACCCTGGTATAAATGGGACATAAGACTGTCTGAGTTACACTGTGGACAGAAGGGGATTGTTAAAGCACTGGGTCAGTTCAGTTCTCTGATCTGCCTTTGCCTCACTTTCCATGAGTCACTTAAAGCATCATCAGTTTGTAAAGCCACCCTTAGACCACCTACCCCAGAGAGAGGAGAATTTCATCCAGCTACCTCCAAAATAACCTGTGTTTGACGCAAGCCTCTCACGTGGAAAGGTGTCCAGTCTGGGTCCAAAAACATCAAGAGATGAGGAGTTGGCACCTTCTGGGGGTTCGGTTAATCAAGCTAAAGACTGGTGCGTTGTTCCTAATCTGAATTTGTCTTAATGTGCTCTGTGCTTCATCTGCTCATCTGCAAAGTGGAGGTGATACTGTGACTCCAGCTCCTGGGGTGCTGTGAAAACGAGTTTATTAATGACTGTGAGCAGGGGCTGTGGGGCAACATTTAAAGCTGAGTCGGGGGGGGGGCATTGATTTCCTTTCTCTGAGAATCTGTGCTGGTGCCGCTCTAGCTATAGGCAAGCAAGGCAGCAGCTACCACCCTAGTTATCTGCCTACGGTATCAGGAGTGGCTGGGTAAAACTCGGGCAGTGCTGTAATCCTCTGCAACAGGTCACAGCACCAGTCACTCCAGTTTGGCCCTGATGTGCCCCTCTGCCCCTGTCCCTCAGTCATGACAGAGGAACAGCTGGGCCAGATCTGAGCAGTGCAGCAACCTGGCAATTTAAAGTGGTTGGACTGTGGCCCATGTGGTCCCATGCATCCCCGGGCTTCCTGGCCTGTGTCTGCAAGGTGTTCAGATTTTCTGGTGAGGAGGGCACAGGGGCACCTAGATCAGCATGTACCTGTGTGGCCAGGGAGGAGCTTACCCTGTTGCCAACCACATGGTACCTACTAGGGGACCAGAGGACCTCAGGATGGATTCCAAGAGATCCAAGGCTGGGTCACACCAGATGGCAAGTTTGACCCTGGAATCCCTTTCATATGAAGTAGACCTGGTCTCCTGAGAGCTCAGCACTTGGATATCCAGATCCACAAGGCCAACCCGAGTGAGACTTGTAAACATCAACAAGGAGTTGTGTGGCACTTTAAGACTATAAATCTGTTAGTCTTAAAGTGCCACACAACTCCTTGTTGTTTTTTTTTACTGGACTAGACAAACACGGCTATCCCTTTTGAAATTGTAAACATCAGCCAATGTCATGGAAGTATTGTAAACTCTTCAGCATTTGGATGAGAGTCACTTGCCACCTGTCTGGGGTCAGTTTTGTCCAGAGCTGTTGGGTATCTTGCCCTTGCCCCTGAAGCATCTGGTGCTGGCCTCTGTGGAGGGCCAGGATGGCGGGAGAGATGGAATCCACAGCTCTGATCCAGTCCTCCAGGCCACTGGTTCCACTCCAGCTGTTATTGGTACTCGGAGGTCTCAGGCTGCATGGATTGAGTGTGGCAAGCCCAAGTCCCACCATGATTGAAGCTCATGAGCCTTTCTTTGGTATTTTTAAGCAGAGAGGCCACAGGGTCATGTGGCAGGGAAGCTGTCCATTGTAGCTCCTTGTAGCCCCCAGCACCCTCTTCAAGGAATTGATCCTCCTTCGGACAGTGTTATGCCCATTGTACAGCTGTGGCATCAAGGCACAGAGAGGGTAAGTGACTAGCCCAAGATCACACAGGGAGCCGGTGTCAGAGGATGGAATGGAGCCCTGTGTCGATAGCGCAGGGGTCTGCAACCTGCAGCTCCAGAGCTATATGTGGCTCTTTGGCTGCCGCCTGCCATTGGGGAACCCAGTGAGCAGGCAGCCCACTCCAGGCTTCCCATGGCCACCGAGGGGACCCTATGGGGGGCCTGCTACTGGTTCTGGGCTCTCTCCCCACCCCACCACCACCACCAGGGGACCCTGCGGCAGGCACCCTGGCCCAGCTCTCCCACATCCCCCACCAGGAAGCTATACTCATTGTAGTTCTCAGAACACTTGGTTATTGAAGGAATTCTTTAAAAATGTCTTTTCTTATCTTTTGGGTTGCCAGCCCGTGTTAACATCATAAGCTCTGGGTTGTCCTTCCTGCCCCGCAGAGAAATGCAGTACAAAGGACCGCAGTCCACAGGGGTCCCAGCTCATTCCCTTCACACTTAATGCACACAATGTTTTTTTTTTCTTTTTTCTAAAAATAATAATAAATTTCATACCCCTACCTAGCCATTGCCGCTCAAGGGTTAGCAGAATGGCTTTCATCCCTGCCGCCCCCAGGGATCTGTACTGAGCACACAGTGCTTTGATAGGCAGCATAGCAATCAAGTAATTCACACACCCTTTAAGTTCAGGGGCTCAGCAGGGGATCTGGTCCTTGTTGCCATGAACAGGGGGAGGAGGACGGGGGTGGAGCCCCGTGTTTAGCCATGTGCAGCCCCTGAATGATGTGCCTGCTTTTCATGACAGATTGGCTGCCTGTAATTTGGCACAGTGGGCTGTGCAGGTTGGTGCAGCTCGCCCAGCCAGGAGAGAGGCTGGCTTTGTTGTTGTTCCCTGAACAGATTTACACCTGTGTGCGTGTGTCAACGTGTCTGGGCACAGCAGTGCGTGGTCCACGCTTGTCAAGGTGTCCGTATGTGAGGGAGTGTGCTACATGTGAATGCATATAGGTGTGTGTGTTGGGGGTGCACGTCTTTGTGTTATACAACTCCAAATCTGAATATCACCTTAGCTTTTGATCCTCTGCCAATGGTGTCATAGTATTTGCATTTATATATGTGTTTTTTACATGTCGGTGTGTATGTACCATTTACGGGAGTGTGTGCTTTTGGAGCCCTTTGTGTGAGGGTACAGTCCATTGGTCTGCTTGCAGCGGGTGTGTAGAACCCGGATTTAGTGTGTAGGAAAGGTATAGAGCAGGCGTGGCCAAACTGTGGCTCGGGAGCCACGTGTGGCTCTTGAATGAAAAATTGTGGCTCCCGGAGGAACATCAGCAAATCAATAGAGGAAAGCAGCCCCAGCCTAGGAGTTCAGCAGGGGGTTGGGATGGTAGGGAGAAGCGTGGCATGGTCAGGGATGGTGGAGAGAAGTGCAGCATGGTTGGGATTTTAGAAAACTCACCACTAGCCCATCGAGCAGCAGCTAAGTTTTTACTGCATAGGCCTAATTTTCATGGTAACCTTAAGTAATTATTAGAATATGACTTAGTAGGGTCAATATTTGTCCTTGTTTTGCGATTAAAATTAAAGTGTGCAATGAATTTTAAACTGAGTAATTCTGGAGTAGGTAAAAGTATATGTCTATATGCCTCAGTGCAGCTCTTGAAGGTTTAATAATCGATTTGTGTGGCTCTTGAGTTCAATAAGTTTGACCACCCATGGTACAGAGTGTGAATCTGTGTGCCTTACATGTCATCTTTGGGTGCTTATATTTTCCTGGCTGCAGAAGAAGGGATGTATAACTTTAGAGTACAGGCCTTGCAGCCTTCATTAAACCTCTCTGGCCCTTTCCATGCTAGTGTAGAGCATGCCTGTGTGATTGTACAGCCCCTTGCACAGCAGAGGATTCCGGTGTGCTTGTACAGCCACTTGCACAGCGGGGTCTTAATACTGAATGGGACTTGGGGCGCTATTGCAATGTAACTAATTAAACACAAAAAATGAGGTCAAAAGGACGCTGTTCAGTTTGCAACAGGAAGCAGTCAGAAATCAGGATATGCCAAATTGAAGGCTGCCTGGGCATTCTTATTTGTGCCCATGCTTTGATTCAGTCTTTATTCACTTGCCTCCCCCGCGAGACGCTAGTCCTGTTCAAAGCACAGGATGGCATAGACCCTTAAAGAGCAGCTATTTAACATTCTCTTTTCTGTTCATTGTTCAGTAGGTGTCTGTAGGCTTTATTTATTTCACACACTTCAAACTGTGCACTGAAAACGGAATGATTCACTACCTCACGGGTTTTTTTAGGGCACTCATCGCTATAGCATCTGAGTGCTGCACAGACAGGAATTATTTTTAGCACACTCCTGTGAGGCTAAAGGGGCATATTATCCCCTTTTTACAGATGGGAAACCGAGGGATGGAACATTCAAAGTCAAACAGCCACAAATTTTGGGTGCCCAGGCTGAAATGCTGATTTTTTTTTCCCCCCAGGGTGCATAGTATCATACAGAACTCTGTGTTTCAGGCTTTGATGCCAAGACAAGCTCTCATGCTGGGCATGCAGAAACAAGGAACACACAATTAATTACACCCCCCCAGCCCTGGGAAAAGTTTGGGCCACTGACTTGCCCTGCATCATGCAGGAACGCTGTGGCAGAGAAAGAGTAGAAGCTGGCTCCCCACAGCAGCATTTAGCTGCCTTAACCATAAAACTGTCTCTTTTCTTACTGCAGCGTCCAGCCTTATTCATAATGCAGCTTCCAGCTTCTGGAACAAATAAAACAGGGTCCTACGAACACCAGCTTTCTCTACTATACAGCCCTGATTGTCTCCGAGAGCGTTCTGTGCAATGAATGAGCAGGGGTTCTGTGGGACACATAGCATGCGAATGGGCAATTAAAAGTCTGGCTCTTGTCCCCAGATGCTACCTCCTTAAAAGCATGGTCTTCTGGTCTTACAATGAATGTGGGCACAGGGCTGGTCCTACCATAGAGGTGACCTTGGCAGTTGCCTGGGGTGCAAACAGAGCTGTCCTTGGACGGGTGTCAGAGGGGGGTGATCATGCCTGGTCCCATGGTTTGGCACCACTGCATCCCATGGTTGCACTGTCCCCCGCCCCCTCCGCAGTACCGTCTCTCCCCTGAGCCGGGGCACAGCAGGCCGGTCTGGGGGCTGGGCTCTGCTCTCCCACCCTGCCTCTGGACTGGCCCTCCCCACTTCTAGGGTGGGGAACAGTGGGCCCAGGGGTGGTGTGGGCCAGCCCCACGGGCTCCGCTGTCTCACTGCTCCCATGGGCCAGCTGTTCCACCCTAGGGGGAGGGAGGGCTGGCCCAGAGGCAGCGTAGGAGAGTGGAGCCCAGCCCTGGACTGGCCTGCTCTGCCCTGGGCTCAGGGCAAGGGGGGAGAGCAGAGCGGTAAGTAAAGAATCCAGTGCCCAGGGCACATGCCAATGGGACCATGCCCCTTACAGTGGCCGGCACCTGGAGTGAGCAGCGAGGAACATGCCCTTTAATGGGGCGGCTCAATGGAGCCGCTCCAGCGTGACTGGGGCAAAGCCCTGCTTGCCCTGCCATACTTATGGCCCTGGGTGGGAGTGCAGGGCTGGCCTCTGGGCTGGCCTGCCCCGCCCCCCTCCAGCAGGGTGAGGGGGCACACAGGCCAATTGCCCCGGGCCATGCACCTCCCTAGGTACGGCCCTGGTGCCATGGGTGCTCTCCAGAAAAGGTAAGGAGGGTAGGGGCCCGTTGGCTGGTCTGCAGCGCACCCTGAGCAGCCTGCCACTTGGCCTGTGCCCCTCGGTCAGATTTGAGGGGGGCTAGGAGAAGTGGGAGGGAGGGCCCACCAACCAGCCTGCGCGGCCCAGGCCACTGCGGGAGTAGAGAGAGACACTAGAATTACAGGCACCTAGGGTGCCAGAAAACCTTGGACAAGCCCTGGGTGGGCAGTCCAGCTGGAAGAAGGATGCTTACAGGTAAAACAAACAAGGAGTCCTGTGGCACTTAAAGACTAACAAATTTCTTTATCATATGAGCTTCTGTGGGAGAAAATCCCACTTCTTCACAGGACTCCTTGTTTTACTGAACTAGATTAATGCGGCTGCCTGTTGGAACAAGCAAGTAATCCTCTGTTTCGCTACTCTCACCTCAGGTCTGTGGACATAGCACAGCTTGCAGCAGTCTTGCTCAGCACCAGGGTGCAGCATGACAGGGAAAGAATCATTAGCTGGTAGAATCTGAAAAGTCTCTACTGAGCAGGTGTGAACTGCATTTTTTTCCCCAAAGGCTCTTGGCCAAAACTGGAGTGGATTTCCACTGGAACAGCAAAATGCACCATCCCTGACACAAAGGCTACCTCCTTCCCCTGCCAAATTTCAGGACCCTACTACAAAGTAGAAAGTTGTTAGCACTTTCTAAAGAAAAGGTTACCAGAGTTCTTTAACATGGGCAAAACAACATAGTTTTCCCTCACCTCATGATTGGAAACCACTGAAACATTTTGGCTGACACCTTCCATTACAATCCAGCCTGAAGCAGACACCCAGCAGGGCAAATTTTCCCTTCAGTGGTTGACGTTTGCCAAAGTTATAAGCAACTGAAAACAGGGGCTTATAATAGGAAGTGACCAGTTACCTTCATACCCATCCAACCTATAAAACCCTGCCAGTCTTAAAAATGCTCATGTAGAGCAGGCCTAGGTGTTTGTACAGCACCTGGCGCAGCAAGACGCTGCTCCTGAGTAAGATCTCTGGTTACCAGGGGCATTGCTGGTGCTGGGCATGCCGGGGCACGTGCCCCGAACCCCAGCGCCAGTGCCCCAGATCTCCAGCCCAATCGGACCGGAGATCCGGGGCCCAGCCCCCACTGGCCATGGTGGCCTCATCCCCGACCTGGGATCCGGGGCCCGGCCGCCCGCAGCTGCAGTGGCCCCCTCCCCTGCGCTGGGGATCTGGGGCCTGGCAGGCCGTGGCCATGGCAGCCCCCTCCCCTGCCGGGGATGTGGGGCCTGTCCCTGTCCCTGGCCAGGGGGTGGAGCCTGCAGGCTGGGGGCGGGGCCTGGGCCCGTGTGAGTCTCGCCTGCAGCCAACGACCTCCCTGCTGGTTACTACAACATTTTAAATCAGGGGTCTCAAACGCATGGCCCGTGGGCCACGTGCAGCCCCTAAAGCTATTTCCTGCAGCCCACAGTGACACTGTTGTTACCAATATTTGCAATATTGTTATATGAAAAGGTTTCAGTGGTGCGGCCCTCGGGCTAACATACTAGTCCTCGTGTGGCCCTTCACTAGTCCTCATGAGGCCCTCATGGTGATTTGAGTTTGCGACCCCTGGTTTAAATCATTATTAGTTCCATGTACTGCCCCTTCTGCCTGAGGCCCTGTCCTCCAGCTCTCACCAGCCAGCTCTTTGTCACAGCCCTGAGTCCCAGCCAGTGCCTGGATCAGCCCTGGCCCCTACAGCACTCCTAAGGCCAGGGAGCTCTAAGTCTAGCTGTGAGCAGTGGGGAGTGGGGTGAAGTGGAGGAGGAAAGAGGCAGGAATTCTCTGGCCCTGGTGTCTGGCTTCAGCTGAGCAGGCAGTGATTAGTGCTTCGTGATGCAACACTCCCTTTGTGATGGGAGGAAGGACAGAGTGAAGACTGGGAGGGTGCTGTCCAATTAGCTTTTTAACAGCTGCTGATCGTGTGTCGGTTTCAAAGCAAGCTTCCCGCACTGACGGCCCACGCAATGCTAGTTCTTGGGTCTGTTCTGCCACGGCTTATTCCGAGCTCCATCCCCTCCTGGTCCCCGAAACAGTCTCAATGTGGTGCGTCAGCACTGCCACGAGGAGGTCAAAGGGAATGCTAGTGGCCAAGCAGGCTCGGCTGTAATTGGGGCGTGAGTCTTGCTCTAATGAGGTTTTCCCGGAATCTCGAGCCAGGTCAGCATGCGACGTGTGCTCATTAGTCCTGCTTAGCAGTGCAGTGGTGGGTAAAAGAGATCCTGGCTTATGTGGCTGGGTGGGATTTAGTCACCGAGTTGTGTAGGGGTTGGAGGACCCTGAGGGGTTGTGTAGGGGTTGGGGAGGGGGTCTGGTTTGAGGACAGGAGAAGGAAGAGTGCTAGTGATGTCTGAGTGCTGCACGGCTAACTGGAGCAGTGTAAACAGCAGCTGTGACATTGTACCTGTTCGCTATACTGTTCGAAAGGCAGTTTCACCTCATATCCACACAAGGTGCTCTAGTCACCTCCTTCAGTTTGTCTGAGCTCCCTGGGCCAGTGGCTTGTGGGAAAAGGGTCCTGCAAGGGAATCTCTCCATGGCCAGTGGATTAAACTCGACTGGACAGTAGAATTTCTTCATAAAGACCAGGCCTTTTGGTGCCCGGAAATGGTGGATCCAGACTGAGGTGGAACGGGGATTGCACCCAAACGGCATTGGAAGGGAGGGAAGGGGACAGCTGCCTGTCCAGTCTCAGTCTCTGCAGCACAGTTGCTGTGCCCCATTGGAAAACCATGGCTTTTAAACTTCCTTGAAAAGGACTCTGGGCTAGGAGAGCATTTGCGACTCTCTGTGCCTAGGGTAGCTCATCGTAAAATGCCACGGTCAAGGCAGGCTGCAAAATAGAGCAGATTTTCCTCAAACTGGTAACTAACACTGACAGTTAGACTGACCAACCAATCACAAACAGGGCTTCTGACCCCCCAGGTAGCTTATCAGGTGGCTTACAAACAAGAAGTTACACAACTCCCTTTCTTGCATTTCAGTCTCTGGCCCCCAGTTAGCAGCTAGATCCAGGAAAAAGTTATTAAAACTCTGCTTCCTTTACCCAGAAAGTTCTGATTGGATCTTACCCAAAATGCCATGCAGTCAGTCAATCCTTTAGTAACTAAACTAAAGGTTTATTATAAAGGGAAAGAAATTAACAAGAGAAGTTAAATGATTAAAGGAATCAGATACATAAAAATGACTTTAAAGTTCCTATATACCAGGGATGGCCAAAATTATGGAACTCAAGACCCACACAAGTTGATTATTAAGCCTCCAAGAGCCGCACTGAGGCATATAGCCATATACTTTTACCTACCAAATTGATTTGCTGATGTTCTTCCGTGAGCCAGACTTTCTCATTTAAGAGCCACATGCAGCTCCCAAGCCACAGTTTGGCCACAACTGCTATATACATATCAGATTCTTCGCAGAGGAGCTGCACAAGCCTTCAAATTCCACAATTCTGCTAAGAATTTGATATATATCTTTATTTAAATTTATTTTTATATATTTATTGCAATTCTGTAATCTTGGTATCAGTCATATTATACATGGTCACTCATATGCCAGACAATGTCACAACATTGTCACCCCTCATGGTCGTGCTTCAGGGAGCTGCCAGCAATAAGCCAGGAAGGAATCCTTCCTAAATACTTCCTAAGTCAGTGAGAATTCCATAGAGGGGTGTAATTCTGAGCTCCGTTGCTCTGATCAATGCTGCATAGGGGGCGGCCACCACATCGGGGATTTTACCGGGGTCCTCTCAAGCTAATGGTCCAAACTCCTACAACTTGAGTGGGCAAGCACAGCCCAGAATGACTTCAGATCCTCAGTATAGTGGGCACATGGGGCTCTCACGCATCTGTGTCTTGTATGTGCATAACCAATGTTGAGACAGTTTTTGTTGCCCACTAGTGGCAGGGCCACATAAAAGGTTTGGAGCTGCTAGTTGCTAGGCTTCAAGTGGCACTAAAATAGTGCAGAAATTCTAGGGTCCAAATCCTTCTGTCAGCCGAAGTGTGGCCAATTACACATGTGCATCCAGACAGCAAGAGCCAGATCCCCAAAACCTTGTTGCAGCATGCAGTGGGTTGGTGTGAAACCTTGAGACTGTGTCTAAAACCCCAGAAGGAGCAGCTGTGGTTGGTTGTCTCTGGTTTTCAGGTTGTTAAAGTCCTAGTCAGGGATCTGGAGAGGAAAGTGAGGAAATGGCCTTCCCGAGGACATTACTCTTAAATTAGCAAACAGTCTCTCTTTGCTAGGAAATTGACACGCTGCTGCTAGCGTGGGAAGGCGCTGCCAGGAGCATGAGGCTCTTAATGTGAGGGCTCTTTGCTGCAATTTGAGGCATTTAGGAGAACAAACTACTTCCCTCGTGGAGCGGTAGCTTGCAAAGAGTAAAGAAAGCAGCCCCCACTCCCTTCCCTGTTACACACAGCAAAGGACAAGAGCCATTAAAGGCAGCAGGAAAGAGAAACTGACACGTGTCTTCAGAGCAATGAAAAGAGCTGCTTTTGTGCCCAGCTTTGAAGCACAGCTGTGTCTCAGCATGGTGATGATCTGAATTCTCCAAGGCGTTGTACAAAAGCAGTGAGCTCCTGCAGATCAGGATCCTTATTTGGCCAGGACTTAAACGGTACAAATCACAGAAATAGCACAGGAGTAGAATGACAGCCGGTTCACACCAACTGTGGCGCTGGCCCTTTGACTTCAGTGGAGCCATGCCAATTCACAGCAGCGATGGAGCCTGGTTTTTCAGCCCAACATTTTTGATCAGGGCTAATCACAGCCCAAAGCAGGTGTTGCCCCCATTTTACAGACAGGAAGACTGCAGAAATCACTCACTGTGACAAAGATAGAAGCCATGAGTCCTGACTCCCAACTGAAGTGTTGTAATCACTAAATCGCTGGTTCTCAAACCGGGGGGTTGTGAGCCCTCATGGGGTAATGATGTGGTTTAAGAGGGAGTCGTGAGCTATGAGCCCCTGCTCACTTTCTCCTGGCAGCGAAACATGGGAGGGAGACAATGACACACAGATACTGCTTGCCCCCCAGCCAACCAATATTCCTCTTTGGAGGAGGTGGGCTGAGTGAAAAGCAACACGAGGGCTCCCTGCATCCAGGTTGCTTTCCCCACCTGGGCTATGTTGTGAGGTGAGCATCCCCAACAACCCCTATCCCCAGGGGGCACACAAAGGGGCAATGTTCAATGCGGGGGAGTGAGCAGAAGTACTAGCCCTCTGAGCATGCAATCAGGTTCTGAAGGGGGGCCTAGGGGTTAGAGGCGAAGGGGAAGCAGGCAGCGTGCAGCGACCAGGGGTCTCACTCAGAGGCTTGCTGTGTGAAAGAGGCTGCCGATACAGAAAGTTTAAGAACCACTATTCTAGACACAGCAGCTTGATTCTTTTTTTCACATCATCCCGTAAGTCAGGTGTAACTTCACTGAAGTCAGTGCTGAACTGCTGTGAAGCCTGGACTCGGTCTCTTCCCCCTCTCGGCCCCATTTAGTCTGATTATACCAGGTAGGAATTTCCTTCATTGCTTTCCAAACGCTGCATTGTTTTGGAGCTTGTGGACTGAGAAGTTATGGCACTGGTGTTATTTGATAGGATCTGAGATCGCATAGCTGACCCATGACATGTGGCTATTAACACTGTAGCAATGACCTAGATGATTGTGCAATGAGATTGCCATTTCCAGAGAAAGGTCAGTTGTTCTTAGGACTGGTGAATTATTGTGG
Organism: Podocnemis expansa; assembly: GCA_007922195.1. Classification (NCBI taxonomy): domain Eukaryota; kingdom Metazoa; phylum Chordata; order Testudines; family Podocnemididae; genus Podocnemis; species Podocnemis expansa. Next base: position 1,909,168 of record ML682090.1, read on the forward strand.
CAAATATGGAGCAAAGGCTGGATATGAAGGATTGACATTTGTTCACTGAAAGATTTTTTTTCTTGTTTTAAATAATGCTTGAAAAACAAACTCTCCTGGGGCTAGGGAGTTTTTTGGGTTTCACATGCTAAGCAGAACCCACCTATGATATGGTTGCCATGTGCTCGTTGAAGGAGCTGCTGTGTTTCACCCCAGTGGTGGCTGCAGTTTTGGCAGTGAGCAAAATTCTCTCTCTAGATACAGGCTAAAATAACCAGTGTTTTGGGACTTGATTTGTCAGCTGGTGGTGAGTGCTCATCCACTGGAAATCAGGCACCATATCAGGCATTTCAGAGTGAGATATCCAAAAACAGAGGCACCCAAGATCACTGGGCATTTTTGAAAATGTTAGGGCCTGGGTTCTCTTCCTGCCTCAGGAGAGGGAATGATGTTGAGTAAAGGGGGCTAAGAGAGACAAATTCCTGAGTTCTAGTCATGGTTATGCAACTGGATTTGCTGGCTGACCTTGGCAAATCACGCATCTACTCCTTGCCTCACTTTCCACATCCATTAAATGGGGACAAGGATACTGAGCTACATTGGTAAAGCAGATCGTTTTCACTATATCAGCCTCAGCCTGTAAAGCTCTTTATACAGAAGGGGAATCCTGCCCTTTTATCCCCTGGCTCAGCACTTGTGCTAGTGAGAGCATAATTTTGGGTAACCACTCCTTCATCATGAACAGCATTCTGCAAGGACCAGCTCTGTATTTGCTTAAGGCCATTAAATGAGATTGGCACAAACAGTTTTGGGGTTCTTTGTTTTTAATCCACTTCACTTTAATCCACTTGTTCTTAACCAACAGTTGGGTACTTATGGGTCTCCATGATCTCAGACGTTCACCATCTTTAATGCATTTTAAAACCCTCCTGTATGACAGGACTATTAACCCTGTTTTACAGATGGGGAAACTGAGGCTCAAAGAGGCTAGCAAAAGGAATTTGTGGCAGAGGAAGTTCCAAAGTGGCAGCCATGTTAGTCTAGTTCAGCAAAACAAACAAGGAGTCCTGTGGCAGTTTTAAAGACTAACAAATGTATTTACTGCATGAACTTTCATGGGAGAAAATCCCACTTTGTCAAACTTTTTTTTTCCCCATGAAAATTCATGTGATAAATAAATTTGTTAGTCCTAAAAGTGCCAAATTGAACCTTTGTCTCCAGGTTCCTAAACATCCAAATGCTGAGCCTGCCTCGCTGCTCTGGTGCCTGTAACTCCTCTACTGTGCAGCAAAGACCCAAGTCAGTTTTGTAGGGTCACTGGTGTAATGAGCCCTCTCCATCTGGGCCCAGCTGCCTTGGCCAAGAAATGTTAGGATAGTCCAGGTCAATGTTGTCTCCTGGCCAGGAACCTGGTTGCTGAGCAAACTGGATGCCCAGTTCAGCAGGGGGTATTAATTTTGTTTCCTGCTTCCCTGTGCTGGTAAATAAACTTGTATGTGTAGGTCTCTCTCTGAGCTGCCCTAGTGCTCTTAACCTGGCAGGGCAGGTTTATAAAGTTGGGGATGTTTCAGTAATGTAGGCTATGACGCTTGGGGTTCTTAACCTTTGTTGACACTCACCCTCCTGATCTTTTTTTTTTTTTTTTTGTTAGTATTGCACCATGTCTCTTCCCAAAATGGGACTTTCCAGTGCAGTCTAGATGGTTCTGGGGCCATTAATAAATTGATTCCAATCAATGAGGCCTTTGAGCTTGCTGTCTAACTCTGCGAGGGCTATCAGAAACCTTTTACAAACCACAGATGTTAATATCCCCAAAGCTGGGGGCTCAGGGTGGAAATTCTTTCAGTATTGAAGCATGCTTATGGGTGTAGAAAGCCCAGGTGCTGGTCACAAACACCACTTTCTCAGCTTCTGTTCTGGCTACTCCTCCAGCATGACACAGGTGCAGCTCCGCCAAATTTGAGGAGTGGCATTGTGATCCCATGAGTGTGTGGGAAGGCTAACCTACCCCCATAAAGTTTGATGCATGGGGTGTGGCAGTGGTTCCCAACCTGTGGTCTGGGGACCTCTGAGGGTCCGCAGACATGTTGCAGGGGGTCTGCGGAGCCTCTCTCAATGAGGGTCAGAATCCAGCTGCAGCCCCAATGCATCTTGCCAGGGCTGCCTCTCCCCGCTCGTGGCCAGATCCCAGCAGGGGGGATGAGGCCATGGCAGCACCCTGGAAGGGGCAAGGGCAAGGCGCCATAGCTGCCACAGCTCAGCTCTCTAACGGTGCGGGCCATGGTGGCAGTGGTGCTGCTTGCCAAGAGTCCCAGCAACACCACCAGAGTGGCATGGGCCAGATTACATCATCAGCCAGGAGGGCCACAAATAATTTTTTTTTTCTTTTTGTTAAAAAGAGGTTCCCAGCCTGAAAAAGGCTGGGAACCACTGGGATGTGGGTTTGAAAACCATTGCTCCAGGCCTTGTCTTCTACACAGAGTGATTGGGGTGGGGGGTAATAGCTAGACTGCAGTCACAAGATATGAGTACAGCTTGAGCAGACGTACATGAGCTGGTTTTAGGCCTGGTCTATATGAGAAAGTTTTCTCGACCAAAGTTATCCTTTGGTGCCAAAACAGTGGTGCACACACTGTGATCTCCCCACCTCCGGCCAAGCCAATTTCCCTCATTTTGCGACAAACCAAAACTACTTTGATGAGAGGTATAGAGCTTTTTGCACCAAACTTTCAGCAACAAAGTGTCAGTGTAGACACTGCACTTGGTTCTCTTGCGGTAAATAGCCTCTAGGAGGTGTCTTACAATGCAAATCCTGACTGATCTGACCATCAGTTTGAGTTCTGAAGCCCTGCAGCCATCCACTCCTCCCCCTTTAAAGTCCTGGGAATTTTTTAAATTCCACTTCCTGCATGGTTGGTGTGGGAAGCTCACAATGCATATTTCCAGCTGATCATGGTGGCTCTGTGTACCAAATGCTCTCTTGCTTAGACCATACCAGAGCTTCTAGGGCCCCCATCTGTGGAAAATGGTGGCACAATTTGAAATTTTTTCCCCATCTACGTGTGTTGGTACCCATGAACAACTGCCTAGAATCTTTTTTCCCAGCTTGCGTGGCCCCCGCTAGCACAACTCACTGTTCTGTGGCTGATCATTGAGCTGTGTGCTTGAGGAAGAGGTGTGTTTTACACTAAGTTATCACTGCAGTTATTGCATTCCCAGTCAGGCTTCTGTTCATTGTTTATCACGCTCCTACAGATGTGCCCTTGAGGGGAAACCCTCTACACCAGTCCTAAGCACCTGTTGCTGACCAGATGATGGTGCCAGAGAAGCAAAGAGGCGATGTTCCAAGTGTAGTAACCTTGGAGAAGAAGGGGTTAACACCTTGGTTAATGAATCCTGGGGGAGCCAATAAAAACAAAGTACACGTTTTTGAATTGGAGCAGCAGCCTTGCCTGTTTCCTGTTTGGAGGCAGCAAAGATCCTGCAAGGATCAGGATGAGGCCAGGGAGAAAAGCCAGGAGGATCCGGCAACATCCGTGCTCAAGATAGGCTCAAGTCTATAACTGACCGTGCTTGAATAGAACAGGGAATCTTTAGCTAAGGTGCGGTCAGGGTATTTCATTGTTTTTGGATTCCTCTGTGCTGAACACATGTACCCTCTCCTACTATCCTGTAACTACCAAAGTTAAGTCCCAGAGAAGCAACTCTCTCTGTTTCTTATCTGTTCTTTTTAATTAAAGACTTTACCCTTTTAAAGTAAGCTCTGGTTCTCTGTCCTAAAAGGCAAGAAGTTTTGGGTGCACGTGCCTCAGGCTGCACAGCCAACTAAGAAAGGGGATTCTGTCCCATTTTCAGCTGATATCTCAGCTGGGGTTCAATCGCTTTCCTGAGGGAGGAATTAAAGTGATTGAAGGATCTTCACAGGAATGAATTCTCAAGTGCACCTTCCTGGGTTCACAAGAGGTTTTGGCATTTGGATGGTGGCAACAATACCACTCGAAGGCCAGGAAATCAGCACAGAGGAATCCAAAAACAAACCAAAAATAAAGAAATACACTGACCACGTCTAGCTAAACATTCCCTGTTCTACTCAAGCATGGTCAGTTACAGACTTGAGCGTATCTTGAGCACCAATGTTGCTGGATCCTCCAGGCTTTTTCCCTGGCCTCATTCTGATCCTTCCAGGAGCTCTGCTGCCTCCAAACAGGAAACAGGCAGGGCTGCTGCTCCAGTTCAAAACCTGTACCTTGTTTCTGTTGGCTTTCCTGGGACTCACCGACCAGGATGTTAACCCCTTCCTCTCAAAGATTACTATACCAAGAACAACTCCAGTCTTCTGAGGTGTTTTTTGGTTTTATTTTTTTTTTAAAGACATGGAGAAACACTGTGTCCAAAAATCATAAAATTAATAGGCAGAGGAGTAGGGAAAACCAGGGGTGAGTGATAGCTGGTCATGCACGCATGATAAAAGCCATGGAGAAGCTAACGGAACTACTGAGGTGACTGATAATACTGCATGTTGAATGAATGCATGCTCACCAACACAGAACTGCTTTCTGTGTCCTCCCCAAACTCTACCCAGTCATTCCTACCATGCTTTGGGCCTGTCTTGGTACCCCATTCACTCCACCTCTTCAGACAGCTTTCAGAACGATAGCTTGATTTACACTCAGTTGTCACAGCTCACACTGCAGTCTTCATGTGTGTCGTGAATCAATTGTTGTTCTTTACAGAAATTGTCTTTAGTTAATAATGAATCTTAATTTCTCTTTTGCACATGGTGATTTCAACTCACATTGATACACCATGCAAGCTGGAGAGCAGTCATGGCATGGTAGTGAGCTGTTTACAAAGTTATCTTCTTGGTGCTCATTGTTAAAACAGTTCCTCAAGGCCTCTCTGGTTCTAGTGGCACCCATTGCACCCCTTTAGTAGCCCTGACATCTGGTTGTTCATATTCAGCAGTAAGGCAGTCCACCTCTGCACTCCACCCAGGTGGAGACTTTTCACCCCAAGCTTCACAAATATTATGGAGCACACAGCAGGGAGCTATAACCTCACTTCTGCTATAAAGGCTTTACCAGTGAGCTTTTAATCCATTAAATGTATATTCAGTGGCCTTTTGGCACTTGCTCAGCCTGTTATTGAAGCACACCTTGCTGCTATCCAGGTTGCCCATACAAAATATCACGAGGAATGGCAGTAAGAGGTAGGCTGGGTCTCCCAGGATCACTATGGGCATTTCAGCATCCCCTGTTAGAATCTTTTGGTCTGAAAAGAATGTCCCTGCTTCCACCTTTCTGTACAGGCCAGTGTTCTTGAAGGTGAGTGAATCATGCACCTTTCCTGACCAACCCACACTGATGTATGTGAAATGCCCACAGTGATCCACAAGTGCTTGCAGTGCAATGGAAAAATACCCTTTCTATTCATGTGCTCTGTTGCAAGACATTCTGGAACCAAACTTGGGATACGCGTGCCAATTATCTATCCCCCCACTGCAGTTAGGGAACTCCATCACTGCAGAACCATCCATTATTTCATAGACATTTCCTAGACTATCAGTGCTTCATAGCAGAATCTGATGAATGGCCTGCGCACAGATCTAACGGTGGACTTCCCAACTTCAGACTGATTAGTGTGTCTGGAGTCACCAGCATCCACATGGTGATCACCACATGCTTCTTCACCAAGAGGGCAGCTTTCATGCTGGTGTCCTGGCACCAGAGGGCAGCGTCAAGCTCCACACAGTTCTGTGAAGGTGGCTTTGTGCAACTGAAAGCTCTGCAGCCTCTGCTCATCATCCCAGACCTGCATAATAATGCAATCCCACCCCTCAGAGCTTGTTTTGCATACCCAAAAGCAGCAGAGCAGATGCTCTGCTGAATGCAAACAGTAAACTGGTGTCATTTATTTGCATGGTGCACCGCAAGTCAGGTGCCTCAGGTTGCAGTTCCAACTGAGAGCTCATGAGATACTGCATGACTAGCCACCATGTGTTCAAAACACTGACAACAACTGTGGAGAGCCGTGCAAGCTTCCTCCTTTTAGATAAAGATGGCAGGTGCTCAGAAAATGGAGGGCTGTTGAGAAATGCCCAAAATGCAACTGGAAACCCATGGAATGATGGGACAGAAATCATTGGATCCTGAGATGATAAGCTCACACCTATGATGCACTGCAAACCTCTGCCTTCCCACAGCTCCTAGTGGCACATGTGAGTTGTACAGAGGGACAGCTGCTCACAGTTCAGTGCTCTCAATGGCGATGCTGGAGCACCATCTGTGGACATGCCTTGGAGACATGAGTGCGGTGTGGACAGGTGGAAGCATTATAGTTATAGTGTTCATTGATCATCACAGTAACTTGCGTTGACAAAACTTTCTAGTGTAGACAAGAGCTTAATCTACCTACTTTCAGTCCCAGAACAGTGAAATTGCTTCTGCTGTGTGTGTGTGTTGTGTGGGTAGTAGGGCCTGGGCTCCGTGTCCTGGTTTGTTGTTGTAGGGTTGCTAATCAGCACTGGGATGGAGAAGCATTTACTAGATTATTACTGCAGGTTTGCTCAAGGGAGCCAGTCTACACACAGGCCTGTTTTTGGAGGTTACTTGCAGGGACTGGGGTACAATGGCTGGATAGTTATTGTAGGGTTGCTAATGAGGGTGAGCTGGCACTGGATTTGCTGGGTTGCCAAGAAAAACAGGATCCACCTCCACCACAGTTCACATGCAACAGTATTTATTTAGCATCCTTACTGATAAGGTCCCTGCAAAGCAAAGCAACTGATGACAGGGGAAGGAGGGTGTGAAAGGCCCTTGAGACTGCGGTTGAATTTGACTGAGTCCCATCTAATACCCTCCACTTCTGGCAATAGCCACCCAGCGTAGATTACAACATGAAGCATTGCCCGGCACTCCCACCTTGCTTGTACTGTGCACGTCAGGCTGCAGCAATGCCCAAGGGAGGTAGATGAGGGAGATAGAAACTCTCTGGATGATTAAGCAGGTGCAATGCTGACTCTCTTGACTGACTGTTTTGGAAAGGTATTTCCGGAATAACTCCTTCCCTGGGATGCTGCTGAAGAGCTATTGACCAATTCTGGGTTCAGCCAAATCTGGGAAACGAGAACTGGTCAGGAACTGGAATTGCCTTTCCATAGGTGATGAAAAGGGAATTAAGTTCCATTCAGAACAAAAAGGAGCAGTGGAGGAATTTTGCACAAAACAAACACTCTGAAAAATGTTGACTTTGGGACATTTCCTTTTATCAGTGTCATTTTAGCTCATTTCAGTTATATTTAATATAAATATGGCCTAACCTAGGTATCATATTAAACATAACCAAAGCAAAGAGACTGTTTTAGAATTGATTAATATGTTAACAGAATATGAAAATACACATGAATCAAAATGACACTAATGAAACATTTCAACTTTTGCTTGTCAGCAAAATTCATCAAATCCAGGGAAATGTTTATATTTTGACATTTTTAGTTGAAAACTGTTCTGTCAGAATTTTGTGCAAAACTAAGCAAGGCCCCAGAGACTGAATTCTACTGCATTACTTAGGCCATAGGAAGCATTTTTGTCCTGATCCCATCTCTTGGTATATTTGAAGCCTTTAATTCCCTTTCTCCTTTAGCAGGCAGGTCTCCTCTTCCCCATGGCATCTCTAGCCTAGATTCCCATCCATTCCTATGTGAAGACTTACTTAGCTGGCATTTGGGGAAAGAGCTTGTTACCTTATTGAAAACTGGCTCATAAATGTAGTTGAATTTAGTGAAGCTAAGCTATTTCTCCCTCCAGGCAACTAGGAGTTGTTTCTCCAGCATCTCTTTTCTCTATTAAAATAATTTATAAGCTGTCAATGAAACATACAGCTCTGAAGAACTGCTGGAGTGGTGGTCCATCTACTCCAATGGTCTGTCCCTGACAGCTGGGAGGATTTGATCTATAGCCTGACTTACAAAATGTTCCTTCCTCTAAAACAGCTGCTTCTGGCTACTACCTGAGATGGACAGGTGGCTTAAATGGAGCATTGGTCTGATCTGGGGTGGCCATTTCTATGCCACACTAGGTGATGAAGTGAGGTTCTTCTTCGAGCGCTGCTCGGATGCATTCAGTAACAGGTGTCTCTGTGTTGGAGTGCCGGATTGGTCGGAAAAAACTTGTCCTAGCCTGTCAGAAGAGGGGAGGTGGCCACCGCTCCTTCGCACCACTTGTGGCTATATGTATGGCCGCCTCCCCGCCCCCTCCTCAGTTTCATTTCTTCTGCCTTGCACGTTGGAATTGGAATGTCCGCTCCTTGCAAACCACAAGCAGCCTGTCCCTTTGTCTTCGACTCACTGTCCAGCTGGGAGCATCTCTTTGTGGATTTAACTCCACCATGAGAGTCCCCACTACCGGACCGGAACATCGTGTCAATGATGCCGGGGTTTAAACCCTGCGTCAAGTGCAGCAAGGCCTTCCCCAGGGACGATCCCCACGGCAAATGCCTTAGGTGCCCGGGCAAAGACCACATGGTCTTGGCTTGTTCCATTTGTCTCTCCTTCAGACCTAGAACAATTAAGGAGAGGGAACAGCAATGCTGCACCTTAGCCTTGGAGGAGGCTCGGCACCCTTCACCTAAGGCTTCAGGTTCACACCTGGCACTGAGACCCAGCTCGGCACTGGAGCCTATGCAGCACCATACTACTGATAGTTGTTGCTGCCACCGCACCACCTCGGTGCCAACTCCGGCACCGCGGCATCGCTCGAGGTCACCCTCAGTCAGCCTGGCACCAATGGTGCCGGGCTCACCTCGGCACCACGCTGTATCACCTCTGATGCCGACGGCATGGTATAGTCCGGTCTCGCCGGTGCCGAGCTCATCCTGGCACCGGCCGATTCCACCCTCGGCACCCGGTGCCACAGGAGCGGGAGTCTTCCTGCCCAGGCAGCCCTCCCTCCCCCAGCGAGGATTTGCCTTCGACTCAAATAGAGTCGCTCCTCGTCCCATCCACCCTGGAAGTGGTGGAGGCAGCACAAGCCCTGCTGCTTCTCCTGACACCCCCTGCCCCACATCCAACCAGAAGAGGCAAACCAGCCTTCATCTTGAAGGCCTGGGTCCACCCAGGATGCTCGCCCTCACCCCACAGCCCCCCCGTCTTCCACTCCAGCGGGGGCTGGCACCACTCCGCCATCACGGGTACTGGCCCGAGAATCTCTGTCCTCCTCCTCTGCCTCCAGACCAGAGGAGGGACCTTCCAGGGGCTCCAAACGGCCTCACCGCCGCACATCGGCCCCATCACCCTTGCAGCCACAAGAATGGTCCCCCCAGGGAACTCCTTCTCCTCCACGGTGGGCTCCCGGTACCGTGCTCTCTCTGGCACCGGGGTCTTACACGGGGAACTTTACAGTGCATTTTGATTTGTTGCACCAGGCTATGGCCTACTTAGGCATGGAGGTGGAGCCCTTGACTCTTCCCCCCAAAACCCTCTTCAGGCCAGCCTTCGCCTCGATGGCACCCTTAGCAGTCCTGCCCCATCCAAGCGTATGGGACCTCGCATGCTCCTGGTGCAGAGCCCAAGTTCCATTCCCCTGGTTTAGGATACAGCGAGCGTGAAGTATGGGGTATCTGAGTTGGGTTCCCCCTCCCTCGTTGGCCACCCAGTTCCCCCAAGGGACATGAGGGACCCCCTCCCACCCTTCAGGGAAACCAGGGAGCTGGATCTGCTGGGCCATAAGGTTTATTCCTCATCAGCCTTCCAATTATGAGTGGCAAACAGCCAGACTATAACCAGCAGATATTTGCTGGATGTCTGGGAGTCACTCAACAAATTTAGAAGTTTGCTCCTACCTGAGGCCACGGAAGAGTATGATGCTTTCCTGGAGGAAGGCAACATAATCTCACAAGACGTCCTCCTTCGGCACGCGATGCGGTGTACACAGCTATTCGCACCATGGCCTCGACGGTTACCATCCGCAGGGTGGCATGGGTTAGGGAGGCTATAGCGCCTCCTAATGCACAGCAGGCAGTTCTCGACCTGCCCTTTGAGGGGGATGTCTTGTTTCCCCCTGAAACCCTCTCCATGGTGGGCACAGTCCGGGATACTTTGGCCTCCTCCCTCCTGGACCCACTCCCCCGACTTAGTGCCCCATCTTCTCAAGCAGGGCAGTTTTCCTTTCCTTCCTGCTTTATCCATGGCAGGGATTGGGTCTTTGCCCTCCCTCTCACAGGGAGGGGCCCCCCGGCTCACCACCACCCCATTTTGGCCCTCAGGTGGAGGAGCGTTAGGACGTCAATGCCGCAGATGGCCACAACCCCCCCCCCCTCCTCTAGGGGAAGGGAGGTTTGGTGGGAATTATTCCCAGCCCTTCTTTGTTTCTTCCCCTTCTCAAATCAAATCAAATCAAATCATAGGGCTGGAAGGGACCTCGTGAGATCATCAAGTCCAACCCCCTGGGAATTGAACCTAGGACCTTCTGCATGTTAAGCAGAGGTGTTAGCCACTTCTCCATTACAGCAAGAGCAGACCTTGGATTGGGACGCCAAGGCCCTGACAATACAATGGTGCCCGCCTACACCGACGGTACCCCAGTACTGTGGTTTACCCTCCCCTCACCCCTTAAGCAGTGACTCCCCCCAAAGATGAAAACCGCCCTCTTTCTCCTCCTCGCAACCCACCCTTCCCGGATATTTTCCCTACCACGTTCCCCACCCCAGCACCTCGCCGAGGAATGGAGGCGCATCTCGTCGTAGCCCCAGCCACTGCGGGGGCTCCGAGACATGGACATTTGAAGCCCACCCTCAACAGAACTGTGCCTGTGGCCATGATGCCTTTCCCAGGTAAGCCCCTTTGTGTCTGGGTCAGGGGAAAGGGAGGGGGTACCCCTGGTCGCACGATCGGTTTGGCGAGCACCAGCTGCTGCGACCCCTACCCCAATTCGGCAGAAGTATCTCCTGCTCACTGAAGGGGACACGCCCGCTTAGCCAGAGCGGATCCTTACCTCTGTAGGGGGCCAAGGTGAACAGCCCACTCCTCCATTTTCCCTCCCTTATGGGAACTACAGTTCCACACCCTCACCTTCTGGTGATCTAGTGAGAACCAGGGCCCCACCTTAGGAACCCTCGCCCTCTGTCTGCCTCCCCATCAAGGTAGCCATTTTTCGTCCACCCTCGCCCAAAAGCACAGGCTGGGTGCACCTCCTTCAAACCCCAGCAGGGAACCCAAGAGAGAACACCTATCACAGCCCTACGTTGGGAACTGCAAAGGGTCCACCCCTTCAAGCGTTCTCCCACCCATACTCCTCCCCTCGTTACCAGCTGCCTTTCTGGGGTCCTTTTCTTTCCAGGGCACTTGTAACTACCGCTCTTGCTTTCCAGTCCTGTACCCTGACAGGACACGAGGGGCCCCCCCCCCCCGCCTGTTTTTCTTGGGACCATCTCACTACGTCGGTCGTAGACCTTTAGTACTATCGCGGGTTATTCCCATGCGCGTTGGTGGCGCCTGGTAGTTCTGCAGTTCCTTTTCAATTTTCGAGGACCCATTCACACCCACTGCCTGCCCACTGGCGTGATAGACAGAGAGCCTATTTTCCTACAACATCCAACACTTTGGGGTTGTACTCCCTTTTATTCACCCTCTGGCTTCCCACCAGGGAGAAAACTTCGTTTGGTTCTCTGATCCCGGAGTGTCCTTGAGATGCAGCAGCTGCCACCCTGTAACAGTTTCACTTCCTAACTTATAGGAAGGAACCTCCCTTGGTGTCGGGGTTCTTCAAATATCCATGTATTGAAGAGTTTCTCCTTGGCAGCCCTGGCATGGCAGAGTGGTGGCGTTATCCCTCCGGGAAGTACTGTAGGTACTGAAACCGCAACCTTACACGGCACTCCTTCGAATCTTTCGGTCATCGATGGGGTGACTAAATGGTAGCAGGCATTCTTTCCCCCACCCCTTTTCTTCCTCCCTCACACTCTAGTGAGAGCTTCCGCAATGCAAACCCTGCAAGCTTATAGGACTAGCGGGGTTTTTCCTGTGCATTCTTCTGCTCTCACGGGCCCTAGTAGGACCAACTCAACAGCACTGCCTCAGGCCACCTTGCTGTTGGTGACCTCACTGGAACCTCTCTCCTGCGAGAACTCGGTCCTGGTGCCTGTTCGGCTGAAAACGTGCGCTCCCGTATTACCCGGTTTATAGCTAGCATACCGTAGGCATCTGTCCTGCTTGGCTCGACTCCGTATGCTGCTGTTTAGTGTCCCATGGTCTTCTCAGTCTTTCTCAAGTCCACCTTACAACCTTGTATCCTCATTCTCACTTGTTTTAACTGGACGGCTATGCTTGGTTGCAACCTAGATAAGGGGTATGGTCACCCCCTTACTACTTCATGTGTACCCAGTAGTCACCAGATTGGCTCCAGCTAAGCCTTCGGATGATCAATTTCTACCCTTTCTTCATTCTCATGTGAGACAAGGCCAATATGGCTAGACTCACTTGTTAGCATTCAGTGTTCTCCTTCGAGTCCATGTGGCAAGATCTATGACTAGACACTATAGTCTGCTGGTCATACTCCACATTTCCATCTATGCGGAACATCTAACACAACCCGTTATGTTTAGGTTGCGTTCTTTACTCCAGTTATGGTGACCTTGTTCTGACCTGCTTATGCATTATGCCTCGGTGGGTTCGGTCCTGCCCCTGTCCTGGGTTGGCCCTCAGCTCTTTTCTTTTGGGCCTGTCAAGGCCTGCTCGCCTCTTGACTCCAGCGAGCATCTTGTTGCTGGGCCTCTACCTTAAGGGGCTTGTTGCTGCGCTGAAGGCAGAAGAACCAACTCCACCCGCCATCCATCAGCATGGCTAGCAGTCACCTATTACTGAATGCATCCGAGCAACGCTCAAAGAAGAACGGTGGGTTACTCAACAGTAACCGTCCTTCTTTGAGATGGGCTGCTCGGATCCATTGAGGTGCCTCCCCTCCATCGCCACTTCTGGAGTTGGCGACTCTAAAGGAACTGAGGAGGGGGCGGGGAGGTGGCCGTATATATAGCCACGGGGTGGCGCGAGGGGCGGTGGCTGCCTCCCCTCTTCTGACAGGCTAGGACAAGTTTTTTCCAACCAATCCAGTGCTCCAGCATGGAGACGCCTATTACTGAATGGATCCGAGCAGCCCATCCCGAAGAAGGACGGTTACTGGTGAGTAACCCACCGTTTTGCTGACTGCCTCTCCAGGTCATGCAACGAGTGTGTACCTGGTGCAACTCCATTTTCTGTGTGCTGCTCTTTTAAATCTCTAGAATTTGCCAGCTTGTGGAAACAGGCTGCCATTTTGGTAGGTGGAGTCTAACAGTTATGGGAGAAGGGGAGGGGCATACAAACTTTATTTTGGTTCTTTCTTCCTTTGTTCTCAGTCTAAAATAAGTCATTTGGTATGAAGGTCATGCGGTTGCATAGGGAAAATATAGATCAAATTATGCCCCAAAATAAGAGGATTTGGATGTCCTTCTGAGTGATATCCCAGAGAGCCCTGAAGAGGGGCTCCCTCTATGATGACAATTGTGATCAGAGTCCCATCATGTTAGGTGCTGCACATACACAGTGTGAGAAACTGTCCTCAAAGAATTTGCAGTCTGAAGTGACAAGACAAAGAGTGTGAGAGAAAAAATTGTAGTGAAATGTCTGGATTTTGACAAATCTGCATTTCCCCCAGTTTTACAGATTCATCAAGGTTTTTTAAAGATCAGAAAGGACCAGTACAAGCAGCTATTGTTATCTCTTGTGTGATGTGGGCCTGAGAATCCCACCAACTTATCCCTGCATTGAGCACAACAGTGTGTGGCTGGACTAGAACATATCATTTCCAAAGAGATATTCAATCTTGGATCAGACTTCAAGTGATGGAGAATTTAGCACTCTCCTAAAGCAGCCATCCCAGTTATTAATGACCTTCCCTTTTAAAAATATGGGCCTTGTTTCTAATTTGAATCTGTCTAGCTTTAGCTTCTGGCTATTGGCTCTTATGAAGTCTTTCTCTGCTGAATTAGTGACCTCTTTAGTATTTACCTTTTCCTTGCATAGCTACCTTGGGGGAAACTGAGGCACAAAAAGATGGAGTGACCAGCCAAAGGTCACATGGGCATCAGTTGCAGATCTAGGATTTGGACTCTGACCTCCCATGTTCCAATGCAGTGCCTTGTCCACCAGAGTATTTGTACACATAAAAGACTTACCCCCTTCTGAAATGTACTGACATAGAAATCCTTTCTCTAGCTTAGAGTGTGCTCAGCAATGAAGACAGTCTATTGCTTTGTGATGGTTATTGAAGAATGTGTTTTAATAATGGTTGTTCGAGATTTACCCTGTTATAACTAGACTCAAAATGTGGCCCTGTACAAATATAAGGGCCATTTTATTTAACATATCTGCTTTTTCCTGGTTTTTGTCCTGGCCTGAGTGCTTTCAGTGAAACACAAAAGATTTTGCTGCTGTAAGCCATAGGTGAGCAAGCTAAATTACATTCTTGCTTGTGCATCATCTCTATTTTTGCTAGCCAAAACCTGTTGGCTGGAGCTTTTGTTTCTTGCTCCTGTTGTGTTTCAAGAGCCAAGAGCAAGCTTTTAATTTTTTTTTCCTTCCCAGAGACCGGCTGGAGTTTGCACCTGCCCCCCATTTAAGAATCTGCTTTTGATTCTAAGCAGAACCAATTTTCTGCACCAGTCACTGAGAGGGAGAGGCTTAGGAAGATCACTGGGCTCTGTAGAGAATGTAGGACTCCAACTTGTCTCCCCAGGCAGAGGCGATAAACCCAGCAGGGGAGGGCATAGCCTTGGATTTCACAAAAAGCATTTCAAGTATAAAATAAACCAAATAGACCCTTATAGTATTAGCCGCCCCCCCTGAGATCAAAACTACCGCAGCGTCCCTGCTGGGGGTTCTTGGCTGAGTTCCTAGTGGTTAAATATTGACACACCCCTGAGGAATGGGAATGCAAATACTCAGGTTTCATGCGCTGGAAAAATACAGGGCTGCTCCTCCTCCTCCTAGTAAAGGAGGGTTGGGAAAAGCCAGACAGGAGGTGCCATATAATCTGATATTAAGGTGTCCCCTCTCCTGCCCTGCAGGTGTGACCTGAACCCAAATCTGGTGCAGGATGAAGGTGAGCTTGCTAAGGCTTAACAAAGAGCTTGTAATGCACCCACTATCACTTTGTAACTCCTAGACACACAAGCCTGTGGAATCAGGCTAGAACCTTGCTCCTTATATCCAGCCATCTACCATGTAAAGGTAAAGGAGCATTCCCCTCACTGGTGCTAATAATATGCCCTTTATCCTCTGTAGTGCCAGTTATATGGAGACCCAACCTCCAGAGGACAACATAGTGCACACACCAAGCTATGGTCCTAAAGCCATGCTAGGAACTGGGAGGCAGATAGCTTAATTAGGGTTGCTTCCTAGGGCTATATTTTCCTGGCTGAGTTAATGAGCGCTGCTTGAGATGGCAGGGGTTGGGGAGGCAGAAGAACAGAGCTGGTTAATGATTACAGAACAGTTTCGGTCCCATAGAGGGTGGATTGAATGGAATTTGGCAGGCTTGCCCTGTAAAAAGAAGCGCAGTTTAAGGAAGAGGTAGTTAGGCAGGTGAGACTGGCAAAGAGCTGCCATGAAAGAGTTGCTGCCCAGAATGAAAGCCAAGGGTGTTCTGCCTGCACTTACAGAAGTGTCTGGGCAGAGAAGGGGAGAGAAAGAGGATAAAAATGAGGGATTGGATAAATAAATTACTAAAAAGCCACCAGAGAAGAGAGCTGATCAAAGGAATTGGGTCTAGTCTAAATGCAGGTTTTATCTGGATTTTGCTTTAGGTGTTTGATGGATGTTGGTAGAGGCCTGTGTGCTGGGAATAAGTGTCTGGAACAGTGGTTCCCAACCTTTTCTCTGCCGTGGCACACCTTGATACCTTCAAATTTTTCGAGGCACACCACCATTAAAAAACTCATGATATTCAAATTAACTTAAATTACTTATGAATATTCACAAACCATGGCACAGTGTTTTGGAAATGCTCCTATGTGGGGTAATAGGGGTAGTAGAGCAGGGGTGGCAAAACAGGGGAGATCAGTAGTCGTGTGCAGTGCCAGGAGTGAGTGTGGGGAGCAGACAAGGCAGGGGTGGCAAAAGAGGACAAGGGTAGCAACGTGGGGAACAGCACAAGGGTAGGGAGAGAGGAAGGGAGAACAAGAGTGGCTTTGTGGGAGAGCAAGGGGAACCTGGGGAGTGGGAAGGTTGGGCAGGGGAGCATGGCACAACATCCACGTCCCCCTTCTCCACAGTGGCTCCCTGCCACCCAGGGCAAATCCTCACCCCACTGCTGCTCCCTCCCACCCCAGTGGGTCCCGTCCTCCCCTCCCCAAGCCCCCTGCTGCCTGTGATGGACCCTCCCATCACTGCAGGGGACAGAACTAGCCCTCCAACCCCCAGCTACACCCCCCCACCAAACAGCCACCCCACAACCCCAGATACACACCCTCTGCTACACATCCACTCCAACCCACCTCTGCGCCACACACACACCTGCCCTACACAACCCCTAGCAACCCTCCCTTTGAAAGCCCTTACCTGGCCTGTTTGCAGGCTGGCTGACACAAGCTGCTCCACCCCACGGGGAGATTCCCACACTCCCAGCCTCCCGCAGCTCTCTGCTGGCTGGGTCTAAGGTGGAGCCACCAGAACGCTGCCTTCCAGCTACTCCTGATATTTTTAGGGGGACCCCTGGAACTCCGCATTCCGGTGCCTTCCTCTATTTTTAGGGGGGCCAGAAGGCTGCCTGCCTAAAAATAGGGGGCCCTGGAACTGTGTTCCGGTATCTTCCCCTTTACTTTAACCCCTGCCTTTTCCCAGCCCTGCACAGCCCACATGGCTGTGCTGAGCAGGGAGGGAACTTTAACTCTGGCTCTCAGGGATGCTTGCGGCACACCAGTGTGCCCCAGCACACTGGTTGGGAACCACTGGTCTAGAAGTGTAGAGGTGCAGAGCAGTGAATGTTCAAATGGGAGTTCCCAAATATGGTGAATCAGTGGTAGAAACTTATGTAGTGGTTTAAGGAAGATGGTCGTGCTACGCTTCTTCACCAGTTTTATTCTGCTGATCACAATGTGCTGGGTTGTTTGTTTTAATCTAGCTATCTCTGCTTTTCTCCTAGTGCGCCAGGATTTATCTAACCCAACTAAAGGTGTCCACACAAGAAAATGACACTGGTTTGTCTAAAAGGGTGATTTTAATCTGATTCACTTAAATCTTGAATTCAGGCTCTTATTTTGGATTGGAATGGAGTCATTTCAGTTTAGTTTGTTGATTAAGAGCTGCTTCAGTTAGCTTAACCTTTTCCTGAACTGAATTTAAAGCATCTACAGAGGGATTTGTTCCAGGTTAACAAAATCTTTTAAACTGGCTTAAGTTAAACCAGTGTAACTTCTTGTGTGTACACAAACCCTGTCTAATCTATTGAATGCTTTATTCTGCACACTCACAGTTTGCTGGGTGTGTCTGTCTAACCCATCCAGCAGCTAGCTCCATTGAAACCTCTCATAATACATCTTTAAATCCATTCCCCTTCACCCAGTCTGCATTTCATAGGCAAAGTGAATAAGTAAAGTACTTCAGCTGTTGTCAGTTCAAAAGACTCCCCACCAGATATGGAAAGAGAGAAACATGCACAAGAGAATGTCACTTTGGAACTGTGGCAGCTTGATGGCCATATGGCCTGTGTGTCATAGGCCCTATATTGCTAAAAGCTAATGGAGACCCTCCCATAACTTGCAGCAGAAGCCTGGGACTGAGAGGAAGCATATCCTAGTGGTCAAAACCTCCTTTGTGTCATAGGGCACGTGATCTTAAAAGCTAATGGAGATTTTCCCATCCATGGATGGCAGAAGCCTGTGCTTTTGTATTGGGAGCACTTGAGTTATATTTATGAATATATTATGGAATTATGAGCAGACACGAATGTGGTGCAGTGACCAATGTGAAGCCCACCTTGAGTAGCTGCAGATTTGTGCCATCAGTTGACTAAGAGAGTGCAATTTTGGTGGCATCTGGGACATATCCCAACGTGCGCATGTGTCTGTGTTGTGTCTCCCCGTGGGGTGGGGATGTGTGGGGCCAGGGTCAGATTACAGGTCCGATCTCTCGAGAGTCAGAAGAGGCTGACTTCCTGCCATACTCTGAATCCCTATGAGAGAATCAGGCAGTGGGTGGCTCTAGGAAATAGCTTGTTGCTGCCGGAGATGATTCCTGAAGGACTGCACTCCCTGCGTAAGAGCCAAGGAAAGGGGATATTGCAAAGGAAGTGGGTGGTCAGCCAGATGCATCCTCTGCTTCTAGGTGGTTGAGGATGGTGGCAGTGTTTGTTCCGGCTGCATGCCCCCTTCCCAAGTTTTTGGTGACAGAAAAGACCATGGGGCCTGATCCCACAGAACTCCCACTGGTCTTCAGGGCGTGAGGGAGCAGGAGTTAACCTACAAATTAGGGTTAAGATGATGACCCCTGAGAAAACACCAGCCGCCCGGTAGGCTCAACGGAGTCTCGTTCAGGTTTTCCGAGCAAGCAGAGAGAGAGGCAGACAGAGATACTGTGTTAGTTGCATATGTACCAGGAACTATGGCAAATAGCATTAGAGAAAACCTGGGGCCTTGTCTGAATGAGGCTTTTAGCCTCACATGCAAACTCCTAAAGTTGCACTGGTGCTAAACCACCTTGCACCTGTGTGGTCTGTCTATACAAGGGGTTTGATGCACAGATTCCAGTTGCAGGCAGGGCTGTAGAGTAAGGGGTATAGCCCTAAGGTATGATTTTGCAAAGGGGCCTGATTGTCAAAGGAGCTTTCTCAAAGCAGCTCCTGCTTGTGTCACTTTTCTGAAGCCTTCAGCACTAAACACTTTGGAAAATCTGCCCCTTCACCATCACAGCAGGAGCTGCTGGGGGCTTGGGAATGATATCTTTATTCTGCTCAGCATTTAAGGGCACGTTTCCTTGAGTCAACATTAGTAGAGCTTAGATCTTTTGGAGCACATCTCTGGTGCCATCTGGACCTTGCCTTGATGTTGTGGCACTGGGTCTCAAAATCCCACCCCAGGCTTGAGAGCTTGAGTTCCTGTCAGACCTGCAACATCTACACTGGCTATTTTTAGCCGGCCAGTGCCGGGCTGGGAGGTTCGCACCCAAGTGCACTGTAGACATACCCAGAGGGAGACAGGCCTGGAAGGAACCTCCTGGACCATTGGGTCCAGTCCCTGCTGTCAGACAGGCAGACAGCCTCATCATTTCATCCTGTTCATGAACTCGTATTTCAGGTCATTAAGTTGTCCCCACTACGTCCCACTGCTCTTTGCAAACCTTCTCCTTGCCAGCCTCAACTTATTCCTGGTCCATTTATTGCCAAAGCTCGTGAAGCAAGTGAATGTTGAGACACCAGACTCCTTGGTTCTCTTCCTGTCCTGTGACCAGTCTTTCCCCATGTCTTACTTTCCCCATCATCAGCAGGGCAATTACACACCTTTTTGAAAAATGCCTTGAGATCTATCTCTTGTAAAAACTCATTATTAATCCCCCCACCCCTCCATCTTACTTAACCCGCTCTGACATCCTTGCCTGTGATGTGCTATTTATTAGAAGCCTGGCCCTCTCTGGAATAGCAGGGCAGGAGCTGCTGATCTCAGCTCCCTTCCTGGCACAGCAGGATCATTAAGGAAGCAAAGGCTAATCATGTTATCCCAGTGCTCAGTCTAAATCTTGCCAGAGCTGACGTGACAGGAACCATGTGTCTGGGAAGCAATTCCTTCAGGGGCTGTGGGCACCTGTCCCTGAATCCCCACTCTGTGTCTCCAAGGACCCATGGTCCTGGCAGTTTATTGAATTCGAAGGAAGACCCTAGCAGTCAGTTCAAGCTCATCCTGCTTTCCTAGCCTTTGAAAATCTCTACCTCAAGCAATAGGTGCAGACCAGTCTGGGTGGTCTAATTATCTGATGCCCTTCCCTGTTCTGGGGCAGGGGGCATCTCCTATTGTTTTAGTTCCCGAAGGAGCTATGGGAACCTTCCAGTCAGACATAAACTGTTTCTACATTTAATACAGCTGTTCCCCTGCATGGGGTTACTGTATTTGTCACACCCACCTCCAGCAGACCCACTGGCACAATGGATGGTTTTCCCGGTAGTGTTGGAGGCAGGCGGAAATTATGAGTCTGCCCACCGCCAAAATGCTCTGTCTCCACAGGTGGGCTGAACTTTCTGGACACACCCTCCGACATGGCTCAGATACTGGGAGAGCGGCTGATGCTGGAGCAGCATTATCCCACTCACCCATTGCAAAGGAAATTCTCTACCTCGCTCTGCAGCTGGGCAAGAATAAAGATGTGCAGTTTTGAGGTCTGTTAACATCAAAGCAGTTTACTAGGAATAATAAGGTAGGCAGCAGGATCTATTGAATAGAGTGCTGGTGTGAGACTCAGAAGACCTGGTTTAGTTCCCTAAGTGACCGTGGGTAAGTTAATTGCTCTATGCCTCAGTTTTCCCATCTGTGAAATGGGGAGGACCATACTTCCCTGCCTCCTGCATCATTTGTGGGGCTAAATGCATTAGATACCTGGTGAGGGGAAGAGCATGTGACTAGATAAACTTCACTGACATCTGTGGTTGCTCATGGATAGTCAGGGAGCTAAGGGGGGGCTAGTCTGAGACTTGGTGGGTGGGCAAGATCAACTGCCTGAACTGCTACTGATTCTCTGTGTGACCTCAGGCAAGTCACTTAGTGATTAGGCTTCTAATGCCAGTTTAAGATCTGGGTCATTGTTCTGTGCCTCAGTTTCCCCAGCTGTCAAAGGGTGTAATAGCTCTGCCCTGTTCCACAGAGGGTGTTGTGAGGGTAAAAGCACTGAAAGTTGTGAAATGCTCAGATACTATGGGTGATGGGCTGTGTAAGTACTTGTGATAGATAGCTCCAAGAAGAGGGGAAAATAGTCTTATGCTAGGCTTAAACCTAGCCCCTGATGGGGTCAGGAAGAAATGTACCCAGTAAGCAGGTTCTCTCATAGCTGCAGGTTTCTGGCACCTTCCTCAAAATCAGCTGGGCCTGGGCCACTCTCTGAAACATGCGGTTAAATGGCCCTTGCTTCTGACCCAATCTGGTTATTCCTAAATCCACCAACTTCTGAGTTTGAGAGAATGTCGAATCTCCTTTGGTTGTGAAATAGGGGGAGGCCAGGCTGGAAAGCTGATGGTAACAGCATCTTCCAGGTGACCAAAAGCTTCCCACACGTGAGTCAGATGGAAGCCCAGGCTGGCAGCCTCCAGGGCCCTTAGGAAGGATGTTAACGAGTCAGTCATCCCAGTGACTCAGGGCTGTCTCTTCTCCAGGGGCTTATTCTAGGAACAGACTGGTTATAAGGCACACAAAGATCCCTTTCATCTCATTAGGGAAGCTGACATTGATCTGTCAGCACGTGGCACTCGCAGCCCATGTCCTCTTGCTGTGTTCCAGTTTCTACCATGGACCTATGCTGGGTTTAATGGGATGGTCTTAGACTAGGGGTTTCCAACCTTTTTAAGGATGTGGACCCCTTTCTAACCCCAAAAAACTTTGTGCCCCCCCCAGGGTGCCTTGTGCTGCTGCAGGCAGAATTTGGCCTGCATGGGGCAGAATTTGGCCTGAGTCGCTCTCCTGCTGGGGAGGGGGAGCTGTCGCGGCTATGACCCCATCCCCCTGCCAGGGAGCAAGGGCTGCTGTGGTCATGGCCCCCTGCCCCTAGCCCGTGTTCCCTGCCTGCCAGCCCTTTCTCCCCCCAACTGGTTCCCTGTCCCCAGCCCCCAGGTTCCTCCCCCTGCCCATACCTGGCCACTGGAGCTGCTGGCATCTGGCAACCCCCTAGGCTACTCTTCCTGAGCACTCTCAGGGTGCAGGAGTTTTAAAAACTCCCTCCCTGGGGAAAGCTCCTGCTGGCCTGAAGCCTGGGTCTCCAAGGTGACTGGAGACCCCAGTGGCATCCGGCCCCAGCTCCCAGCCTGTCAACAGCCCCCCTGGAGCCACTCTGCCACCCCCCAGCGGTCCGTGGACCACAGGTTGGGAACCAATGTCTTAAGCATTCGCTCAGCCAAGACTGGGCAGCGGGTAGCCTGTCTGAAGGAGTTGGCCTGTGGGGTGCTGCAGACCTGGGATCAATGCCTCTGTTCTGCTGCTCACACTGTGTGATTTTAGTTTCTTTGTGCCACAGTTCCCCCTCTGGGCCCTATAATACCTCAGCTCTCTCTGGCCTGCAACACTGCATTATCTCAGAGCACCTTGCAGTCTTAAATGGATTGATCATCAGAACACCCTTGGAGGCAGGGCAGAGCTATTGTCCCCATTGTACGGCTGAGAGACTGAGGCACAGAGCAATTAAGTGAGTTGCCCAAGGTCATAGAGTCTGTGGTAAAGCCATGATTTGCACTCAGGCCTCATAAGTCCTAGGCTAGCACCTTAACCACTGGACCATCCTTCCTTTCCTGAAAGAGCTACCCCATGACACCATGGGGCATGGAGATAGGGTTGTGAGGCCAAATATCTTGAAGCTGGTGAGGTGCCAAAACAACATGATGATGTGGGCCAAATAAGAACCTTAGACAGACAGCTCATGCCCCAACTGCAGCCAGTATCCAGGAGTGGGAGGTTTCCACTGCTGGGTGCTGGTGTCAAGATGATCTTGCCTGGCTGCTTTGGAAGCTTAGGGTACAGAGCAGGGGACATGGGCACAGTAGATGGGGTTCTGAGCCACAGCACCTAGAGGGAACGCCATGCAATGAGACACAGCTCGATTCATTAGCTGGCAGCTTCTGAACCAGTGTCTGTGTTCCTGGAAAACGCTAATGACTATTTCCTGGAGGAGAGAGGCTCCCTGTAGGCGTCTTCATCAAGAAGCCTGGGCAATTCATGTTCACAGTGGCCTGTTTCGTTGGCTGGCTGCTGGTTAGAGATGGGCCAGGGCCCGCAGAGAGGTGAAGATCCAAACTCGTGCAGTGTTTGGGAGTGGCTCCTCTCCCAGTGCATCTGCACTGTAACCCCAGGTAGGCAACCCATGTTGTAATCTGTCTAGCACTGGTGATGATGGTGGTGAAGATACAGCAACATGGATTCACCTAATTGATTCTCTGCCAGTGCAGGGACCTTGGACATTGGTGTGTCTCAGGTCCTCCTGCTCTCTGCCCGCAGCACACAACCGTTTAATCTCCAGAGGGCTGTGATACTTTAGTCACTGGGCTCCATGCAGGGAACGGGGTGGAAATGACACAGTTCCTGGCTTGCGATGTGCACATCATACTGGATATTCTGGTGGTTACTTCCAGCCTCAAATTCTGTTGCTAGCCTTTTCTTTCAGTGTCGACCTACCCCTGCTGAACTTTCAGAACCTGCGTGAGCCCTGGAGAAATGGCCTCTCCAGGGATTCTGGCAACAGCCTTGCTTTGGCTGGCCAACACCCGTGGATTGCTAGATGCACCAAGGGAGCATCTGGGCGTGATGTGTGCCAGCAGGGCTGGCTGTGCTGCTTGGGTACAACCCGTCGGGGAGGAAACAGGCTGGGAGGGAGCTTGTCCTCTCTGGGCACTGTGCCTTTCAGCAGGTTGCCTGTCTCCTCTAGCTGTGAGCGGCACATGATGGCCTGCAGCCTCAAGTGCTGGTCTATGAATGGAGCTGCCAGGTGCTAGGGCGTGCAATAATCCAGGGTTCCCAAGAGGGTCAGGGACGCTTCCATACAGAACCGGTGGCTCTGTCTGGCAGGGGAGAGTGAGGGAAGGGGTGGGGCAGGGATGAGAGAACAGGATGGGAATCTGCAGAGAGCTGGAGCTGGCCCAGAGACAGAGGCTGTGCGCTAACAATGCCCACGGGAGCCCCAATGTGTGAGAAATTAATGAAGCAGGAAAGGGCTCAGTATGTCTCATTTCCCCTCCAGTTAATTAGCTTCCTGGGCTAAGGGTCTCCCAAGAGTCTTCACTGCACAGGATGTTCTGCCTTGTTTTGCTGTTGTCCAAACGGCCTTGCAGTCAAGAAGCCCTTAATTTGCTTTGTCCCCCTCACTCTCAGTCATGAGAACAGCTGCTGTCCCTGACCACCAGCTCCTGGCCTCCCATTGCCTGTTTAAGTGAAGCTGAAGTCCAGCCAGGCTGGGGTTTTCAAGAGACCTTGCATATAAGAAGCTGAGTGATTCACATGACTGGTGTGGTTTTCTGCTGCAGGGCCCCCAGTCTCCCCAGATAGCTCCATTTGAGGGTGCTAGAATGGGTGTTTTTGTGGCAAAAACAGCTGCACTGGACTGAAGGAGGTGGTGTGATTCCTGGCCTGACTCCCTGTGTGATCTGGATAAGTCATTTAAATCACTCTGTGCCTCAGTTTCCCCATCTGTCAATGGGCGAGAACAGTTCTTCCTTTGCGTATCTTGTCTATAGAGATTGCAGGCTCTGTGAGGCAGGGATTTCTGGCCAATGCCTGACACAAGGGAGCCCTCATCCCAGTTTAGTCCCTTGTGATATTAATGCATAAAGAACAAAGATCTAGCTATGGGTTTCATTCTGGCAGCTGCTTCTGCAGTGCAGGGTTTCTGCCACCTCCTTCCTCAGTATCAGTTGTTGGTCAGTGCCAGAGACGGGATGCTGGCCTAGTTGGATGCTGCTGCTTGAGCTCATCAGGTCCACCTGGCTTCATTTTGAAGCCATGCGATGTGGGACCCATCAGAAGACAAATGGCCCTGGTCCTCTCTTCCAAAGCACCTTGGGGTCTTGCTCTGGAATCGATGGAACAGCCATGTTCCCTGCACGCTGACCCCTGTTGCAGACAGAGCTATGCCCAGCTCAGTCTGTGCCTTAGCCAGATTCCTGCCCAGCTCACCCTGGACCAGGGGTCTCAAACTCAAATCACCACGAGGGCCACATGAGGACTAGTACATTAGCCCAAGGGCTGCACCACTGAAACCTTTTCATACAATGATATTGCAAATATTGGTAACGATAGTGTCGTTGCAGGCCACAGGAAATAGCTTTAGGGGCCGCATACAGCCCACGGGCCACATGTTTGGGAGCCCTGCCCTAGACCTCTCTCCTCAGGACCTGTACTTGCCCTGAGCAATGGAGGAGGCTAGTGGCAAAATGCTGGGGGTGTGAAGGCACAGTATAGCCTGTACCATGCAGCCCTCACTCAGCTGTGACAGCAGCAAGAACTGGATGGTAGAAGAATTAGGTGTGATTTCTCTTTCTCCTCCCGGGCCCCTTCTCTGGTTTGTAAGTGGAGCATCCATTATCCTGAAATATCAGAGCGCTAAAGTGTTTTCATTCACCTTGTTTGAGTTAACAAGTGGGGCCTCAGCTGCGTCTCCAAGACCATTAAGGGGGTGCCTGAAGTGTAGGGAGGGCAGTTTGTGTATCAGGCAAAGTGCGAAACTGACAACAGGATGTGTGATTCATGTGTCTTGCAAAAGCACATTCTGTTCCCAGGAGTCTGAAGGCCAGATTCTGATCTCGGTTACACCAGTGTAAATCCACAGTGAATCCTTTAACTTCTGTGGCTGTATGCACCAGTGTAAATGAGAATCAGCCCCAAGCACCGTTGACTCCAGCATGGGTTACTCTTGGCTTATGTTGGTATAACTAGGATCAGAATGACTTCAGATTCACATCCGTGTCATGGAGATCAGAACCTGCCCTAGTTCCATGACTCTAGAAGAGGTGCCCTATGTCAGAATCTAGCCTGAATTCTCCCATCATCTAATTTTTTGTCCACGTTTTGTCTTTGAAAATAATGGTGCTTTCATCACCTTGTCTTGTGTTATATCTGGAGAAGGAGCAGAGAGAGCTCTGGTTAGAGGCTGGGGCAGGGGATCAGAACCTCAACTTCTAACCGGCGCCTTGAATTGTGGGGGCAGGATTAAGACTGCAGAGCCTACATTACTACTTTCTGTTGCAAATGTGAGGTGCATGTGTTTGGTGTGCCTTTAGTAGTAAGCATGAAGCACAGAAGCCACAGAGTAAATATACCAAATTTAAGCAAAAAAACCCTCTTATGAGTTTCCTGCTGGGCAGCATCACGTGACCAATGTTAGCTTTGTTGGTTGCAGGGCACTGATGCCACAATGCTGTGGGCTGTATAAGAGCCAGATCCAGATGAAGTAGCAAAGCCCCTCCCCTAGATTTGAAAGCAGGTCTACAAATCCAGTTAGGTACCTACAGGTGCAATTTGAGATTTACAAAGGTGCTTAAGGAGATCAAGCACCTCATTCCTGCTGAAAGTCAATAAGAATTAGGGACCTAACTCACTTAGAGAATTTAGCAAATCCTTTTGTCAGTTTGGCCCTTGGTTCTGCATCACATGCAAAGATGCTGAGTAGATTCAGGTTGGATGGCTCAAAATTGGCCAAAGTTGCAATTTTCTCCTATTTAGCGGATGTTTTATTGTTTGTCTGAAGGTAGCACCTCCGGCCCCAGTGTCAGGAGCAGTATAAACATAGCTTTCCTTGCCACAGCCTCTGCAGTACAAACATAGAACAGAGAAAATCCCTTCCTCAAAGATTTCTATCTAGTTCTCACTCTCGGCTCCCAGGGGTTTCACTTCTTTGCAGACATAACCAAGTGTAAGCTGAGAATTGAGACTCACTAATTACAATGGGCAGCAATGTTCCCTCTAATTACTCGTAAACTGTGTGCACAAACAATTTCTTTGTGTGCGCAAAAACATTCCTTTGTGAGCACCAATATTAGCACTATTGAATTTTTTTGTGCGCACTTTATTTTGTTGTGTGCACAGGTTTCATGACCTGTGTGCGTGTGCACACGCGCACAGCTTAGAAGGAACAGTGATGGGCAGTTACTGGGGTTACTCTGCAGAGGACACTCTGCTGCTGGGTTTTAATGTGGTTCACCAGTGGAACTCACTACTGTAGGAAGTTAGTGGGGTTAACCTAGGGGACTCATAGGTGCTGTGTGCTAATAAAGCTTGCTTGTGGGACTCTCTGTTCCAGGATACTACTGTGATTAACTGGTGGTTTTAGTGTAGTTTAATGTGCTAGATATTAGTCATATTTGCCTGTGAAACTCTGCTACAGGAGATTCCTGAGGTTAACTTGTGGGACTCACAGCTGCTGTGTACTAGTGAGGTTTGCCTGTGAAACTTTCTGCTATGTGGCTGAGAAGGACTTTCCAATTTTGTGCTGAAGAGCTCTATCAAGACTCCAGGCTCCTGTCCGTATAGTCTGGCACAGGTATGTGCTTATAGCTGGAGTGGGGGAGCTAGTGTCTGACAATCAGGGATGAGGTACTGCACTCTAGCTGGCCTCCAAGTCTGCTCCAGGGGCAGTGATTCACATGGCCTAGCTGAAAATCACCATTACATGCCAGTCGCCTGCCTCATCCGGATTCTCCAGACAGCCAGGTGCCTCCTATAAGCCACGTCTCTAAACCAGGGCTAAGAAATACTTTCTGGAAAGACAATTGAGCTCATGTATGAGACCTGAAGGATGTAGAGCAGCCGGAGGTCATTGGCAAGTGAGCAGGCAGGCTGGTGGCAGGCTCAGCAGCTCTCTCCCATCTGTCATCAGCAGGGCAGTGGAGAGATCCAATGTCAAACCTTCCTGTGCTGCAAAGCCCTGAGCCAAATGGCTGGTTTAGAGCCAGGGGCGGGTGGTTTGTAATAAGAGCTGGGTGATAGAGTTGCAGGCAAAAAGATTTTTTCTGTTGAAAAATGCCATGTCTGGAGAATATGTCAGTTTCAAGGCAACCAGTCATAGAATCATAGGGTAGAAGGACCTCGTGAGATCATCTAGTCCAACCCCCTGCCAAAAAAAGCAGGACCACTCTCACTAAATCATCCCACCCAGGGTTTTGTCTAGCGAAGCCTTTAATATCTCCAAAGTTGGAGATTCCACCACTTCCCTAGGTAGCCCATTCCAATGCTTCACCACCCTTCTAGTAAGAAAGTTTTTCCTAATATCCAACCTCAACCTCCCCAGCTGCAGCTTGAAACCATTGCTCCTTGTTCTGTCCTCTATTACTACTGAGAACAGCAGAGCTCCATCCTCCTTGGAGCATCCCTTCAGGTAGTTGAAGCTTGCTATCAAATCCCCCCTCAGTCTTCTCTTCTGCGGGCTAAATAAGCCCAGTTCCTTCAGTCTCTCTTTGCAAGTCTTGTGCTCTAGCCCCTTGATCATTTTTGTTGCCTTCTACTGGACTCTTTCTAATCTGTCTACATCCTTTTTGTAGTGGGGCACCCAAAACTGGACACAGTGTTCCAGATGCAGCCTCACCAGTGCTGAATTGATGGGAACAATTACATCCCTTGATCTGCTGGCAATACTTCTACTGATGCAGCCCAGTACGCCATTGGCCTTTTTGGCAGCAAGAGCACACTGCTGACTCATATCCAGCTTCCCATCCACCATGACCCCCTGGTCCTTTTCTACAGTGCTGCTACTTAGCTGATCAGTCCCTAGCTTATAGCAGTACATGGGTTTTTTCCATCCCAAGTGCACTTGTCCTTGTTGAACCTCATGAGATTTCTATTGGCCCACTGCTCCAATTTCTCTAGGTCTCCCTGAATCCTGTCCCTGCCCCCCAGCATGTCTACTATTCCCCCCAGTTTGTTGTCCTCCACAAACTTATTGGCTATGTTCACACTGGGAGGGCTTGTTTCAAAACAAGACGTTTCGAAACAAGCTGATTCGAAATAACTCTTTATTTCGAAACACCTTATTTCAAAGGACAAAAACAGTGTCCTCGAAATAAGGGAGCGAAATAGCAGGTCCACAGTGCAGAGGGCTGCAGGCATCCGCGGGGCGAGGCGCAGGGCTACGCCTCACCCCACGGGTGTCCGCAGGGTTCAGCAGGCACCCGCAGAGTGAGGCACAGCGGGGTGCCTCACCACGGGGGCTTTAAAGCCCGGGTTGCCCCCAAACCTGGAGGCGGGGTCCCGGGCGCATGGCTGGAACCCGCTGCTGCAGGGGCCGGAGTGAGCGCTGGCCCCGGGATTCCCTGGCGCAGCCGCTCCTGCCAGGGGAGCCCTCTGCAGGCACCCGTGGAGTGCAGCTCAGCCAGGCGCTGCACCCCGCGGGTGTCCGCTGTCCATTGCAGACATCCACGGGGTGCAGTGCCCCTCTGCGCTGCACCCTGCGGGTGCCTGCAGTC